>VZTN01007922.1:633749-984785 GCA_013400515.1 Erpornis zantholeuca | reverse complement strand
GGCCCGTCCTCCCGCGGGGAGCGCAGGCGCGCTCCGGGCCGTGCCGCAGCCGGGGCAGCCCGCACGGTGCGGGGCCTGCGGGAGTGCTGGGCGGTGTCACAGGAGAAAGAGAGGCGTCCTGCGCCCCTGTGAGCGCCCGGGCACAGCTCCCCTCACACCATCTCCCTCCGGCTGCATCCCCCGGCCCACTCCGCTCGCAAATCCAGCTCCCACATCACGGCGTTACCTTGGCAATAGCCAAGGATTCGTTTTGGGACAAGTTTCGTGCTAGACGTGAGGGGTTGGTGGCCACCACAATGTACGTGCTACAGGAATGTGTCCCACATTTCATACCATTAATGGAATCATTGAACAGTTTGAGTTGGAAAGGACCTTAAATATAACTTGCTCCAGTATTTGTATCTCAACTCCTTAAATAGCTCAAAGTCAACAGACATTCCTTAAGAAATGGCACTCAGAACATTACTAAATTACTAAATACCATCCTCACTGCAATGGTACTTAGCTGCAGACTAACCAGTGTCATAAAATCATAGAATGGTTTCTTGGAAGGAACTCTTAAAGACCATCTACTTCCAACTCCCCTGTCATGGGCTGGGACACCTTCCCCTAGAGCATCCCACCCAACCTGGCCTTGAACAGGATCCCTTCCAGGGATTAGGCATCCACAGCTTCTCTGGGCAACCTGTTCCAGTGTCTCACCACCCTCACAGTAAAGAATTTCTTCTTTACATCTAACCTGAACCTACTCTCTTTCAGTTTAAAGCCATTCTGCCTTGTCCTATCATGCCATGGCATTGTCAGAAGTCCCTCTCCAGCTCTCTTGGAGACCCTTCAGGTACTGCAAGGTGCTGAACTCCAAGGTCTCCCTGGAGCCTTCTCCAGGCTAAACACCTCCTGCTCCCAGCCCGTCTCCAGACCAGCGGTGCTTCAGCCCTCTGAACATCTTCATGGTTCTCTGGACTCACTCCAATAGATCCTCTGCTACAGGAATGTGATGGATTCTTTGTTGCTGGCGCTTGGTAATAACTTTGAGCAAGGTCACAATAAAATAAATGTTTAATACAGGACACACCATTGCTGCATGCCAGTGCTCCCTTGGAAAGACAAATTTTTAGTCATTGCCCCTGCTGATTTCATGACATCCAATGTCACTCCTTCCCATCTGGTAGTTGTGAAAAGTATTTGGAGTTTTTTTTTTCCTCAGGTTCTTATTTAGATTTCATACACACCTTCTTCCATTTATGCAACTCTCTGCATTCAGGTTGCAGTAGGAAAATCCATCCAAGAACGGCTTACCATGTACATCTTCAGGAGAATTTAAGCCCTATTTGTATTTATTCCTATGTTCTCAGATAAGACATTGCATACGGATAAGTCAGATTGATTTCCACCCATATAAGGTTTTACCTGGTAAACCCAACTGTAAAATTAAAACCAGAAGCCTTTCAAAGAATCAATTGTATTTTTATTCAGCTCTTCAGAGGGTTTTAAGGTTAACTGCATGTATTCATTAAATCTCTTCCTTAAGGGCTATCCAAATAATACTGTTCATTTTAAACGGGTAAGCTATCTAGCAAAAAAAAACACCAAAAACCACAAATAAGAAATCCTGCAGTGTCTTTGGAAGAAAATGTCTTGTAATGCATGTAAGTGCTTGAGTATTTCTTACTCAACTCCTTAAACAGCTCAAAGTCAACAAACATTTCTTTAAAAATTGCACTGAGAACCTCAGTCTTACTGAGGTTTGTGCTGACTGGAAAGATCCTTTTCTCAGTCTAACAAGTTTTACAAAATCATAGAAAGGTTTGTGTTGTAAGGGACCTTAAAGATCATCCAGTTCCAGCTCCCTGCCATGGGCAGGGACACCTTCCACTAGACCCAAGTTGCTCAAAGTCTCATTCAATCCCTTTAGCACTTCCAAGAATGGGGCAGCCACAACTTCTCAGTTTCTACACAATAAAAATACTGAAGAGATCACATGATAATCTGGTATTTTGGTTTCAAACTATGCCAAACCTCATGGTAGAAAAACTGTATTCATATAATGGATTAAAAATACCTCCTGCTTGGTAAAAAAAGTATTTTTTGGGTCGGAAAATTACGTTAACCTAAAAAACCCCAAAAGATAATATATTTTTCCAATATCTTCTGGAACACTACAATTACAGAAGTAATTGTACAATGTGGAATACAATGTGGAAATAAATAACATAGCCAGGACACATGTTTTGAGAAAGACCTGTTGAGTTGCAGCATACCAGGAAATTTGGGCTACACATGATACACTCATATAGGGTATTTATACTGACAGAGTCCACCCACAGATTGTCTTTAGTTTAATGACATCACATTTATATACTATACTTCAGATTACTAACATTGCCCACCCACAAGTCAGTGATGTGGAGAAGAACACACATAGCTGGAAATGCAATACTAAATCACTATTAGTGATTTACACACAAAAATAAAAATGAAAATTCTTTCAGTAAATATTTTATCCACTTTCATTACTTAGTTTATTTATTTTTTTTTTTTTTTACAAAATGCTGTAAGAAAACTGATTCTAAACCCTATCCTGATATTTAAGAAATGTATCAAGATTGTGTGAGAGGCAGTGGTGTGTTCTTCACTGCAGAGAGGATCTTGTCTAGAAATGGCCTTATATGTGCATGTGGCTCTTTGGATGATAACCTGAAGCTACCATGAAGACAAATGCCTATTTCTGTATGCTGTTATTTTCACGTTCATATGAATTTTTAACAAGTTGTTTCTCTAACATAACCTTTAAGAAGCTCACAAATGTTGGAAGCATGTCACATTACTTTCGAGAATTTAAACTTGAGGAAAACTATTTGTTTTAAGGAATTTAAGTCAGTTACTATCATTAACATAAGTCACAATTTTGTTTTGGCAATTATGACTAAGTTTTTTAAGAGGCACTTCTGTGGACAGAGCATTAAAAGATGTCTCTTACATTTATGACTGTTACTCTGTCATACTTTTATACTGACAGAAGGGGTAAGATGAACAAAAGCAAAGTTCCACTGAAGTGAAAACTTCCAGTCAATTCAGAGTAGATTCCACTGCAAGAGCAATTAGAAGTTTAAAGCTTCTATTACATGAGATACAATTGGCAACTGACCTGGTTTTATTCTATAAAACCATCTGCAACTACATGTACCTATTATCTAAGTTTCTCAAGGCCTATATGATGTTAGCTTCACATTCTTTACAATTAATATTTTTATTCCAAACAGGCAAAGTGCTGTAGGAATTGAGGGACTGGCAGTGGCAAAACCACAGCTCCAAAATCCTACCCTCTCTTCTGCAGCTATTTCAAGGACCACATCTCTTGTATCCGTGCCACATTTCGTAAACTTTCCAGAAGCAAATGTTACAAAATGCTTATTTGTAAAGGCTGCTGTGTAGTGATAGGTACATGTCAGACAACATAATCTGGCCCTGTAAGAATCTTCCAAAGGTTGAAAAATCCTGCAGAGACAATTCTAGAAATTATTTCCCACAGAAGTACTGGAAAATATTTAAAATTCAATTGCTGATCAGCTCCTAGATTTTTTTATTAGTTTTCAGACTTGCCAAGAAATCTGTCTGAAACTCCAGAACTCACTTTAATTCTATTCAGCTGAAGAGTGACATGCCACTGAAGATCTTTTTGGGAAAGAAAAATCCATACTACCTGTCTCACTGTCAAATTCTCACTCTATACAATTCAAAACAACAGTTAATGAAAAACAGAGAAGCCACTGTTACCAATAGGTAGTTTAGATACTTGCATAGTAGATGTTGTATATAAAGCAACTGAGATATCCTGAAACAATTAGTGTCCTTAAACTCAACCAGTTTGGATTTTTACAAATGAATGTTATTTAAAGAATCCAAAGTTAAAATCCAACACCAACAGTATAACATAAATGTTAGTTTTCAAGTGGTGCCGTCAGGTCTGTTTTCAATTCCTTACCCTTCTCTGAATTCTTACTGGCAGCCACATTTGCAACCATTTCCTGGCTGGCTCCAAGTGCAGCTGAGTGCATTCACCACCTGTAGCTCAGCTGAGACTCATGTAATCTTCCAATACTTGTAGATTTTCACATCCTACCACCTGTTCCTGCTCAAACCAGTTGCCTCTCATGGTAATCAAGAGGTTTGCACGTAATCACCAGTCACCTCTGCCCATGATTTACTGTCAAGATCTTTTTGATTATTCAGGTGGGAGGTATTAAGAGCTTTTATTCTTGTAGACCAAGGCTTTTAAGTATTCCTGTCTCTGTTTGACCCACCTGTGATTTTAATTTACAAATTAAAGCTCATATGTTTGCAAATGTATATAAAAGAAGTCCCATCACCTAAAGATTATTGAAACTCTAAGCAATGTAGCTCCTGGAAATCAACAGATTTAACCATAAATTAGCAGTGTAGGTAAATGGGTTATGTTGACAAATTCTTCTGTTGTTTGAAATAAAGACATCCATCAAAAAGTAAGATAGAGGCAAATTAATGGATTAAAAGGTCCATACAGGACTTGTAAGTCTTCAGGGATTACATTTCTTAGCCCATTGCAACCCTTTGTGCGTGGAGAGGACCAGCTGAAGGGACACAACTGGTACACTTGTTTGGAGAACAACTGCAAAGATTAATAGTAACTTTACAATTGGATTAAAGAATAACAAAAGTATCAATGAAGTCTAACCAAAGCAATTTTCTCAGTTAGCCCTTTATTAAAGAATCAAAACCCAAGTTAAATTTAAAAATGTAAAGAATTTAACCTACGGTAAAACCTGAAAAGACAACAGTACTGCAAATATAAAAGGATAACCTTATTCCATCCAAAATGTAAGAAAGGAAAATAGGAGTTTAAACAAAATTAAAACCCAGAAGCTGACATCAGGTGAGTAAAATCCACAGAGAGAGGTAAAAGTGGAAAAGAACTGAAAAGATTTACATCTGTTTCCAACACTGTAAAAGAAACCTTTGGAGTTTGTACCCTGGTAGAACATGAAGTCTCAGAAACAGATCTAGCAGGCCTTTAACCAAACCCACTATGAAACACAGTCAAACTGAAAAGGTTAAAACATACCCAAGCACTACTCATCGTATTAGGCAAACATCTAGAATGCAAAATTTGGCTCGGCAAGTTGGGCAAGGCACTTGGCTCGACAGCCAGGTCTCTGGGTGCTGCTGGTCCTGCCTGCTGGCAAACCACTTGCCCATGCAGGTGAGGCACCACATGGGCCGGCAGTAACACTGCTGGCACTCCCCCTCGTTCGGCTCCTGGCAGTTCTTGATGAGCTTGATGTTAGCAATAGTCTGCATACAGCCTATGCATGGCTCCAGCTCCTGAGGGAGGAGAAAAACTATTAGAATTGTGAACTGCACAGAACTTACTGCTCTTCAAAGGCTTTTAGAAAATCATCTGTGGCAGAATAATCAAGGCAGAACTGCCCCACCAGAGAGTATCAAGTAGTTTTATTAGAACATTCTCTAATGAATGACAGCAAAGCTTTTCTTTGAACAGAAAACACAGAACGGCTGCATGAGACAAAAATTATACAAAAATTACTGCAAAATAAACATTCTTTCACTCTCTGAAAAGCTTCCAGCAGCAACAGCAAGGTAAGCAAGCAGCCAGCTTTGTCATTCAACTATGTTTCAAAACATGTACCAATACAAAGTAAGGAAAACAAACCAAGCAAACAGCTCCTACCACTTAAAACAGCAAATGGCTGTTCCTATCTTCCATCTTTCTAAGTAAGAGACATAAAAGAGAAAACTAGGCCTGTACTGAACACAAGGACACTCATCTTGAAGGTCCAGAAAATTACTTAATTTTTCTTGGATAATATTGGAATAACTGATTTTCCTCACAGCTAATTATGCCACATGGGGACATCATCTTGCTGTGAAATGTTTTACAATTAATAAGCAATAATTGGCATTTTCCAGCTGTCTTTCAAGAACCTGACAATGTTCAAAAGACAGCACACTGAATAGGCATGGAGACCTCACTCTGTTCATACTGCTACTGGTGGAACAAAAACCAGCTCTGTGGTCTCTAGTTCCCATCTCCAGTGACTCTTCCCTTGTCAGCTCAAGTGTCTGCTCAGCTGCACTGGCAGCTGGGCTGTGGAGCAAATACAGATGAACACAAGCCACTCAGCTTTAACTTTTGAAATTAGGTCTTATCTCAGGTTTTAAGCAAGAAAAATTCTAGCACAGAAAGATGAACTAACTTTTTCAACATATTAATGGGGCTTCAGAATAGGGAAAAATTCAGTGTTGTATTTTTAACATCCTTATCATAATCTGTGGTGTCATTTATCACTCAATGTCAAACCCAAGTTCAGTAGCTCAGCTGCCACTAAAATGAGTCACAAATGAAATGTTCTGCAAGAAAGCAGCTTTAGTATCTTCTCTTTATTGTGAACATCTCTTTTTGCTGGCATTGCAATCAGAACACACAACATGATGTGCAGACACACCTGATGCAGTTTTATTTTAGCTAGTTCATGAGCCATATAAACTGCACAACACTACCAAAGACACCAACCCCTCACTCCATTAGCTGAACCGCTGAACACAGGCTCCCTGCAGGGTCACCAGTACTGGTTTTATTGGTTCTCCCTGGTACACCAGACAGTGCTCCAGTTAAATTTCTGACTGCTGCACAAGTATAATAATGACCAGGTCTCTGCAAGTATTACTGGAAGTTGGACTCTATGCTGTTATAATTAACACCATATAATACTGGTCATAATAATTACAACTAAAGCAAATCGCAAGAAGCATTATTTTATTAAGTTTACTTCAGCAGAAGATCCAGCAAAACCTGGCTGTCTAGAAAAGCAAGCTGTACTGGAGCAAACTGCATAAAGAACAGCAACAGCAGCTGTGACTCTGGCTCCCCATAAACTTTCTGCAAGTGCAACGTCGTTATTTCCAAATGTTTTCATGTAACATTTTTATGGAGATTATTACAGGGGACTTTATTTCACTATGTTATTTCTCATGTCTCAAAACCATAATGTTCACAATACAGCTTGTCTCCTTGTAGCAGGAACAGAAACAGCAGCCAGAGCTACATTTATGACATGCTTTCTGACACAGCAAGTGAGCATTTGTGAAGGAGGCATCACCCTGAGCAAAGAGCACTTGTGTTTCTGGCATCACTGACCAGGAGGCCTGACCGGAGTCAGCCTGGCTGTGCAGACCCTGAGAAATTGTGCTTGGCTGTATCTTCTCAGGAAGTTAAGGAATCTAGGCCATGTCATTTGAGGGGCCAACGAGATGAAACTGTAAGTCCTACAACTGCACACCCACACCAAGGGGCAGTTTAACCACCAGTCACTCTCTAAGTGACTGCAGCCCTCAAGCCCATGGAGCTCTCCTGTAGGGCAGCCTCAGGTAGGTAGGACACCTCTCAAGGTTTACCTGTTGAGGTCCAGAGATCCCTTACCTGGTATATGTTATCTACAGCAAGGTAAGTGACAGTTTATATTAGATCTAAAACACATTGTATGCAAGGTAGCTGAATTATTAGAAGTGTACTGAGTAGTAGAGTGTTTGACTGCTGTTCAATTACCATTTGATTACTGATTGAATACTGCTTAATTATTAAATGAGGATTATTAAGCAGTAATCACATGTTAATTATAATTTAATAATCATTCATAATTTAATCCTTATTTTTATTAAAACATTTTTGTTAACTCCACAACAATGAATTCTCTTAATAATTCACTGGAGATAGCTCTAGGTAAACATTTATCAATTACACAGTAATCACAGGCTCATCTATATTGAAAGTGTAATTATTACAGTCTCACATGGATAGAAAGTCTCACCTGAGTGCTTGGAACGTGATATGTCTGGTTTATTTCCACCAGAGATGTAAAGGTTTCTAAAAATAAATCACTAAGGCTTTGATGGATCACAACATTAGCTGCATTGCTGATAGGAGCACGGAGCTTCTCCCGGAGCTCCCCATACTCTGTGGAGTTCAGCCTGAAGAAGGAAAAATGGAGCAAAATGTTACCATGATTATCCACCCAAACACTTCAATAGTACCTTGCAGAGGTTAACATCAAGAAGTGAATCCACAGAAAAGCTAGTTAGGCTGGTATTTATTAGTCAGAAATACACAGTCTATTCTTGTTTCCTTCTGCTATTTAGTTACTGGTGTTGGCAGAACTTGGGTCAACAGAACATACTGTCCTCATTCAGATCTGTGTAAGATTGCCAGCAGGGCATGTCAGAGATCAGCTAAAACATCATATAAAAATAAAGGAAGGCTTTTGAAGTAATCAGCATGAACAAAAGTAATATAGGTATGTAAATCATGTATAAACTGCAAAGTGCTGTTCGCACCATTTCTGTCACCTTTTTAATGCATTTTTACTTAGACTCTATCTAAATTCTCATTTATAAACTCGTGAGGACAGAAATTAGTTGTATCATGTAGCAGGCATCACAAGGTGATACAGTACTACATAAGTAGCAGAAGAATGTCAATCTATCAGGTTCTGTGATCTTATGATACAATTTTAGATAAATCCAGAAATTTCATGAAGGTCACAAACCTCTGCTGATTTAAGGCTGCAAAAAGCTGTATTTCACACCAGCTGCTTCTGTAAATTAAAGTGATGCCCACAGCACTCAAGTGGCACCTGAGACCTCACACAGACCCTGCAGTGACACATCCCTGTTGTCATCCCTTTTTATGGTAGGAGTTCTGAACTGCAGTATCAGAACTCTCCAGCTCAGTGCTTCCACTCATTAGACAGCTTTCATGGAGAAGGCCTGGGATGACTGCCCTCATTTTCCTACCACTCACTGAGTTCCCAGAGCCCAGCACAAAGCAAGGCTGACTTAGCTCTAGCTCCCAGTGGTTTCCATTGTTTTTACTGCTACAGGATAATGTCATTTGTTAACAGATGAAAATCACAGGAACCTTTATATCCACACTGAACATGCAGGGAAACATGGCCCACCTGCATGAAAACATTTTTCCTCCAGAAACACCTCACTGTATTTGATTCTGATTCTGGATATATACAGTGATCTTATATGATTCTGCTACATTCTAGCAGAGATTTACTATTTCTGACATCTTATTAGAACAGCTTTTAAACACTGTTCTTTGATGCTATTCTCTGATGCTATTCTCTTTAGACACAAACTACATTTTGGGGTTAGGACTTTTTTTCCCTAAAAGGAATTGTCAAACAAGTCATGATTTTCTCAGCTGGGGGTGTAGTTTTACCACTCTGGCACTGAAGTACTTGCAGAAGAAGATCATTAGCTGTTTAATACTCATTTGGTCACCACTCTCACAGGTTTATAATAGTTTATTTTCTTAGGATTGTCATGCTTACCTTAACTAACTTCTTGTTCTGAGTTCTGTTCATCTGGATCTCTACCATAATCACCTCTTGGCCTTCCTCATGCTTGCCCCACCACACACCTACAAGCCTGGTGATCTGTCTGCTTTTAATTACCTAATTACCTAATAAATGCCCTTGACAAATTTACAGCAAAAAGACACTGAAATACCTTTTCAAATATAGTTTTAAGAGCACTAACATGACTCTTAATAACACAACAACAAAGACTTTAGTACCCTTCTACTCAGAGGTTTCTGCAGAACTTGTTCTTTAGCCTGGTTACACAGAGAGACTGCTGAGATAAACAGCATGGGCCCTTGCAAAACAAGCCCTAACAGTTCACAATTCCTATGATTTACTGCTATGAGAACATGTTAATCAGAAAAGGACCAAAATTACTTCCTTGCTTTAGGGCAGTGAGAGCTCTTCTGAGCAGTGACAAAATTATGAGCCTTAAGCACAAGGAAAAATCCAAAGTCGTGGGTGAACAACAGTTTTAGACAAATAGCTAGTTGTCCTCACCCAGAATTTGGAAGATAGAAAATTCTACCTTTCATTCCTGTTCTCCATCTCTCACCTAATTTTATCCAGTTACTTCTTTCTGCAGCCAGCACAATCCTCTCTCTAAGAATGGATCAAAGAGGGCAATCCCTTTGTTTATCTGTTGTACATTCAATGCTGCACGCGTAGGAAGCTTTCTAAACAGCCTTTCCTGCACTGCATGGCAGAACTGCACACGTTCAGCATCCTGAACACCAGGCAGGGAGCAAAAAGGAAGGGATGAGACCAGGCAGTCTCCAGATGGGGCACGAAAGTGCTCCATCAGCACCATCAAGCAGCACGCGTGTGACATAACAGGTTTAGCAGTTGTTTTACCGGATATCGAATGCCTTGACGTAGGGATTAACGCTGGCAACTCGGATGGTGAGGAACTGCACTGGCACGTTGGAGTCTGGGGTGAGTTCATGCTGTCTGGAGTCTGTCACCGTCAAGTGAATGTCCTGCTGCTGGGCAACATGTAAACAGTATGTGGTCACTTTAATCACCCACGTGTCTGTAACGATCACCCTCGCTCCTGGCGCTCCAGTAGCGAATTTGTCGATTCTCCTGAATTCTGTGTTGATGGAAGAAGCTACTGCCCTCCAACCCGACTGCGGGAGAGCATGAACAGCAAGTGTCCGGGCTAGTGGATGATTATTCCAACCCTTCCGTGACCAGTAATATGCCAGGGCACTGGTGATTGCTGGCAGGAGAACTGCAAAGAAGAAGAAAGTTTTCCATTCTTTTGAAGCCAGGTAGAAAAAGCAAAGATGTTTTTCAGGTGCAGCAAAGCACATACCAAGGTAATAACCTGCAAGGGAAAAAACTTACTTTGAGAAAACAATTAAGTACCTGCAAAAACACATAGCCCTGAATCATATGGTTATCTAACCAGTGAGCTCAGCTCCAGGAGAGGTACTGTAATTCTGAATGCTTTCAAATTCAAACCTCTTGTCTTAAGCAATCTGAGGTAAATTCTTAAGCATCATTGATTTTTACCAGAATTATGTAGCTAAACAAAGATGATTTGAATTTGCTGATTCAATAAAATTACCTGTGAGATGCCACTTCTACCAGAATTATATACCTAAAGGAAGGTTTGAATTTGTTGGTTGAATAAAATTACCTGCGAGATGCCACTTAGTTTTAGGAGAATTATATGGCTAAAGGAAGCCAATTTGCATTCTCTGGTTAAATCACAGTCACAGAAGATGATGATTTGGAAAGGACTCACAAGGATCATCAAGTCAAACACTTAGCCCTGCACAGCACACCCCAAGAGCCACATGTGCATGAGAGCATTGTCCAAACACTCCTTGAACTCTCTCAGGCTTGGTGCTGTGACCACTGCCCTGGGGGGCCTGTTCCTAGGCCCAGCCACCCTCTGGGGGAGGAGCATTTTTCTAATATCCAACCTAAACCTCCCCTGACACAACTTCAGGCCATTCCCTCGGGTGCTGTCACTGTCACCACAGAGCAGAGATCCGGTGCCTGCCCCTCCTCTTCCCCTCACTAGGAATTTGTAACTGCAGTGAGGTCTCCCCTCAGTCTCCTCCAGGCTGAACAGACCAAGTGCCCTCAGCCACTCCTCACACGGCTTCTCCTTAAGGCCCTTCACCATCTTGGTTGCTCTCCTTTGGACACTCTCTAATAGTTTATTATCTTGCTTATATTGTGGCGCCCAAAGCTACCCCAGGACTCGAGGTGAGGCCGCCCCAGCCCAGAGCAGAGCAGGACAATCCCTCCCTTGCCTGGCTGGCAATGCTGTGCCTGATGTCCCCAGGACAGGGATGTCCCTCCTGGCTGCTGGGGCACTGCTGACTCAGATCCAACTTTCCATCGACCTGGACCTCCCGGTCCCTTTCCGCGGCGCTCCTCTCCCGCATCTCCTTCCCCATTCTGTACTTAAACTGCAATTCCTTTGTGATTTTTTTCCTTTCTGTGCTGCGGTGCAGCCAGCTGGTTACAAAGCTCGGGGTGCACATTCCAAGGAAGCCGGAGCGCTACTCACCCAGGGGCAGCAGGGAGTGCGCCAGCAGCGTGCCGGTGCTGCGCCGCAGGTGGTACTGCACGAAGGCCGCGTCCTCGCTGCCCAGCCAGGCGGACAGCAGGCTCTGCACCGTCAGCCCCGCCGAGCGCACCTCGTCGGGCGGGAACACGAAGCACACGGCGAACCCCAGGTAGGCCAGCGTGAAGGTCACCGCGGGGCTCTCCATGCTGCGCCCCACCGGGCACCCGGGTCCGCGGCAGCGGTAGCTCCCGCCGCTCCCCCGGATGCTCCAGCGGGGAGCGGTGCTTCCCGCCGCAGCCCCGGATGCTCCAGCGGTACTCCCCCCCGCAGCCCCGGATGCTCCAGCGGTACTCCCCCCCGCTCCAGCTGTAGTTCCCGCCGCCCCCCCGGATGCGCGGGGCGGGCGCTGCCGGGCTGGCGGGGCCGCCGGGACGGGACCCGCCTCCCCTCGCACTGATGGTCCCCGCCCCTCCATCCATCGCCTCCCTCCTCTCCGTGCTTGCCCGGCCGTGAGCCCTGAGCCACGTCCCCGTTCCAGCCGGCAGTCGGACCTCGCCCCCGCTCTGCGCCCGCCCAGCCCGGCCGGGACACGCAGTCCCTGCTCGTGGCCTCAGGCATTGAACGCCTTCGAGGTCATGCTCCACAGGCCTGGCAGAAGGAACCGATTCCAGTTCTTCATGACCGTAAAAGAGCTCTTTTGGACGAGGGCAGCGTCTTTCCGAAGCAGGGAAATGGCCTATTTTACTTAAGCGTCGGAAAAAAACTTCTCTTTGTTTCTCCTTGTGTATTTTATGTACTATTTTCTAATATTTTCTAAGACAGGGATGTATCGTAAAATGCCATATTTTGGCATATTTTAAATTTAAATGCCATATTTTAAGATACTATATTTTAAGTACATCCCCAAACACAGTAAACGGAGAGGCCTAGCTCGAATCTCTGGTTATTACTGAAGTACAAGTAATAGCCACAAGATTTGCCCTTTCTTACGAAATGTAGCAAACCCCCCGCATGTACCCGGTTATAACCACAAACTTCCAGATTTGTCTCTTTTAGAGAAAGGGGAGCTTGTATAACTGGAAAAGCACAGCAGGGAAAGCAGTATGTGATGTTGTATGCTACTACTGATGGGAAACTAAGTTAATAGTAAATGCCACCCAAAGGATGTGACATCCTAACGCTAGCAGATGGCTGATGTGTTACTGTTGTGATGGAGATCGGGAATTCGTGGTGGTTTAGTGATTCTTGAGGATGGTTACATCAGTAAAATCACTCTTGGATTCTGTGTCTCTTATTTCATTCTAAAAGACGTCCTTGTTAGCAAGTTTGTTGTTTTAACAATCATTTCGTTGTTGCTGTCTGGTGACTCGACAGTAAAGACTCTTTTAATGTGCTGAATGAACTGTGAAGTTCAGTAATGAAAAACGGGTTGTGAAGCAGCAAGTCTTCTTTTTGTGATTTCATGCAAAAGCACGTTGAAGCAGAACTGAGACTGTAGAATCATAGAAACGTTTGAGTTGGAAGGAATCTTAAAGCTCATCTCATTCCAACCCCCCACCCTGGGCAGGGACACCCTTCACTAGCCCAGGTTGCTCGGAGGCCCATCCAGCCTGGCCTTGAACGCTGCCAGGGAGGGGGCAGCCATCGCTGACGAGGCTGTACTAGGGGACACGGGACATTCGTGCAGCCGGGGAGTTGTCGCGGGCGGAGCCGCGCCGGCACTGCCCGCTCTGCCCCGCGTGGGGGCGCACTCCGGGGAGGGGGAGAGGGTGCAACGGTCACGCGTGGCGCTGTCCCCGCCCTCCTCCCGCAAGACGCTGTTCTGATTGGCGGGCGCGCCCCGAACGATGCTCTCTCATTGGCGGCCCTGGGCTTCCGTTGGGTTTGAAATCGTGTGGCGGCGGCGGAGGGGCTGCGGCCGGTGGTGGGTGCAGCGCGCGCCGCCTCAGCCGAGCGCCCTGAGGTCTCCTCCTGGGAACTGCCGGCAGGTACGAGGGGCTTGGGGACCCCACTGTGAGGTGGTGTGTGGCTGGGGCGAAGTTTTAGGTATCCTTCTTTGAGGTATCCTATCTGATTGGGTGCTGCGGAGGCGGGGGATTTGGGGGCCCCTCTGTGACGGGGGGAGGCTCGGGGGCCCTTCTGTAAGGTTGAGGCACAGTGGGGCTGGGAGGGGGTGTTCAGTGACCTCTTCGTGAGGTTGGGGGGCTCGGGGACTGCTCTCTGAGTTTGGCGTGTTTTAGGGGTGGACTTAGGAATCCTTTTGGGAGCGTGGGGTTGGGGGACGCTTGGGGACCTTTCTGTGACCTTGGAGTTCTCGGGCAGGGAAACTCTGGGGCCGCTCTGTGTGTTTTGGGGGCGATGGGGATGGAGCTGCGGGGAGGCTTAGTGACGCCTCTGAGCTGGAGGTGGTTTGAGTTTGGTGGGGAGCTCGGAAACGTCTGTGTGAGGTAAGGTGGCGTGGGACTGAGGGGTGTGGCTTGAGAACCCCTCTGTAAGTCTGGGGTGGTGTGGGGTTTGGGGGGGTGCTCAAACACCCCTTTGTGAGGTTCGTGCTTGGGATGCTGTAGGACCGGGGACACTTCCTTGCCTAGGAGTGTCAGGGGCACTTCTGTGAGCTTCAGATTAAGACACTTGGGGGTTATTTCTGTCAGTTTGAGGATGAAGAGAAGGCAGGAGCTTGGGGGTAATGGCAGGAGGGCGTGGTGGAACTCAGGTCCTACCCCCGCTGAATTGGGGCACGGTGTGAGACTCTTGGGAGCATCTCTGTTTTGTTTTGACGATGAAACGGGGTTGATGGAGGACCTGGGGTGAGTCAAGAATAAAGAGGGACTGAGGCCGGGTTGGGTTTGGGTTTGTTGAGGTGTTTTTTGGAGTTTGTTTTTTGACTTAAAACACGTCTCGGTGCAATGGTGGGCGGGGATGGATCTCCTGCAAAGCCTTCCCCGGCCTTGCTGCTCCTCCCCTGCAGTCAGGAAAAGTGATTATGAGAGAGTTGCTTACCAGGAGAGTGTTTATTTATTCTGAAGTGAGATGCTTGCACTAAAATCCATATATATATATATATATTACTGTCAGCTATACATCAGTTTGTATGAGCACATACCCATTTACTTTGCTGTGAGTGAGGGATGTGCATCTTGGCTGCTGAAAGAGTTCAGAAGGATAATTAAGAAGAATGTCATCTCTGCCCTGCATGTCCAGTGGCTTTTCAGGCATTTGACATTACGTCGGTGTTTTGGGTGTTGTGTCCCAGTATTTGTTAAACAGCAGGTTACCTGAAACACTTTATAAATGATAGGTAACTGAGGATTATCTGATGTCATTGCATTTATGTTTATTCTTATAATGGCAGGTTCCTGTGTGTGCCCATATAAATATTCTTCTAAAACAAGGAGTATTTTCATTTTTATCAACTTTGATAGAACCATGGAACAGTTTGGGTTGAAAGGGACCTTGAATATTATCTAGTTCCAACCTCCCTGCCAGGGAGGTAACCTCCCAGGGACATGGACACCTTCCAATAGACCAGGCTGCTCCCAGCCCCATCCAGCCTGGCCTTGAGCTTTGTTTTGCTATAGTAGGAAAACTCACTGCCTTTCATAATACTTGTGAGCCTTGGATGCTGACCACTTTAAACAAAGGTATGAAAAAGGCTGCCCTTTCACTTTATCAGAGCTTCTAGCTAATGAACTGGTAGAATATAATTTAGATCAAATCTTGACTGCAAATTTTTAAAATAAATGCTGAATTACTTATAATATTTTAATCCTAGAAAGAAACTTGATTATTAGATTTAACATCTAAAGTGGTATATATATATGGTGTTAGTTCGGTTTGGATTTGGTTTAGCAATGGTGCACAAGTAGTTCAATGACAAAGCTGAAAAAGTCTCCTAACAAACTTCCCTTGCTTATGGAGCTTATTTTAGAAGGTATTGATAACTTTATCATGTCCTAGGCTTATTTCTAAAGTAATTACAGTAAAAAATACAGTTCGTAAAGATTCAATTCATCTGTTGTCTCAATTTTAGTTTGGAATAAAGGAAAGCAATGAAGTTCACTTCAAATTCTACAAGTGGTTAATGTAAGAATACTTTATACATAAAATAACCTGAGCTAAAGCATTAATGTGACGAATAAAGAAGGAATGAAGAAATAGCTAATACAGGCGTGCTTTGCATGCCATTGCTTCTGTAGCCATTGTTTGCATTCCACTGCTGATTAAAAGTGCTGTTGTCAGACTTGCAGACAAAGCAGCTGACTTCTGTGGAGAGTAGGAAGCAAATTTTCCCATAAGGATTAATGTAGAAGTGGACAAATGTTTGAAGGCTTAAGTACAGAAATTTAAATACATAAGGGCGATGACATTGTAAACATGGCTTAAAATTTTTAGTCCAGGTGTTGTTGTTACCTCTTTATGACACTGAAAACAATCATTTGTAGTCTTCTTCAGCTGAGTTTCTGGATTTCAACTGATTTCTACATTAATCTTGAATACATGATGGAAAAACAGGCTAAGGATTAAGTGTTTGGGCAAATCAAGCATTTGAGATCACTTAGAATGGTTACACATTGCAGAAAGGTAATGTCTCCTCTACTTGATACTGGTTGTCTTGCATAGGTGATACAAGATAATACATCAGCTCTTATGAAATAAATTGCTTTGATAGCAGTTTTCCAGATAATTAACAGCACTTCCCAAGTGTCAGCCTTCATGGACAGAGGTTATGCTTATATCTTCCTTGCCATACCTTCTGTCTGTTTCTCTAAAACAAAAATAGCCATGGCATCACTGAGTGTTATTGTTAGACCTTTAAGAACAGCAGAAGCTCCAATGGGAATAAAAAGTAGGCAGAGTTCAGCTATATATAGCATGGTGGCTTGCCTGGTGTATTTTAAATGTTCTTTATTTCTAATTTATTTTCATCCTTGATCTTAAATTGTAGCCTAGGCTTCAGTTTCAAGTTCTTCACACTAGTAAAATTTGATCAGCATATAACAATCTACTGAAGCTTGTGCATGCCCAGTGTAAGAATAATATTTGAGAAGTAGCTTTCTAATGACAATTTTCCCCAGATTTGCATACCAATAATGTCTATGCTGCAAAGGATTCCCAAGTCCTATGAGCTTTACAAGAGCAGCATATGCTCAGACAGTGCAGGAAAAAGCTACTTTGATGCAGGACTCTGATCCCAAACACCCCCTAACCAAATTTGTTTCTGCTGTTTGGTGGTGAACAATAGTGATGAGACCCTGCGGGTAAAGCAGAGAGATGATTCTCATCTGTCTCACCTGTCCCTTGCAGAAGTAGTTGTGTTGCTTAGCTGGATGCCCTGTTACAAGAGATGTGGCTATACATCACTGGCTGAAGTGGTTGGGAAAGAGGAAATACTGCAGGTGACAGAGCTCCCTTTAAAGGACAGGCAGCTTAATTAGTAAGGCCATAATATGAACTGCAGAAGGCATAATATCAACAATTAGCTTCTCAAGCCCCTACCAAAAGTGGAGGAGCTGTGCTGTGCTGCTTTTAGATATTTCAGAATCTTCTGAGATAGACCTGTCCATACAAAGACTTTCCATGCTTGCAACCATCCCTTTGAAGCTGTTAATCTTGGCTAGTCAGTGCCAGGCTGCCAACTTCTTCCATTATCTCAAAGTGCATCTGGCTGACCACACCCTCTCATTCATGCTGCGGTGCTGTGTGTGTTGATGTTCTAGAATGAGTCTGCAGATTTTAAATGCAGAAAATGGAGAAAATGGAGGAAGCATTAAGGATGATTTAACAGCGGAAGACTGTGGCTTTTTCTTTGCGCCGCCGGAACCTACAGGGAGACCTTCCATTCTTCGCCTCTCCCAGAAAGAGAACTTGCCACCAAAAAGTGCAGGAAAAGCGATGAAGGTAAACTTTTGGTTTTGTATTATTTTTGTTCTCTCTTCTTCTAAGATCTCTGCTACTGAATGCATGTGCTGTTTGGTGCTTGAAAAAATACTGTGCTCATGTTTTTCCTTTTTCTTTCCCCCACCCCCTTCTTAAAGGTAACCTTTCAAACTCCTCAAAGAGATCCTCACACTCGAAAAATCCTGAGTCCTGCTATGACAGACAAACTTCAGACTGCTTTTGCACTTGATGATTGCCGTGAAGACGTGGTGGATGATGTTTTATATGTACCTTCTGATGCTGAGTAAGTAGTGAATCCACTGCTGGCTGTGTTACCCGTGTGGAACACGCTCAACTTAACTTTCCCCATTTTAAACTTCTATAGTTAAAATATAATTTTCTATTCTATAACAAGATGTAAACTGTGCAAGAGGACCGAAATTGATACTGACTGATGCATGAACTGTTTTCAAAGATAAAATTTTCTTAAAAGTAATGACAGTTATTTTGATTGTAATACTAATTATTGAACTTTATTTCTAACTCCTCTGTAATTGGTTTTATTGAGGTGACTTATGCTATGGATAAATAGCTTGAGAAGAGACTGTAAGTAACACTTTCGTATTCTCTACCTGATCTAAGGTTTTCTTGTAAGAATACAACTATTCTGAAGCTAAGCCTTAAAATATCTTGTGTGTTAAGTACTGGTGTATCCGGAGGAGTAAAATCTAAAGAGATAAATGTTCTGAAGGCTTAGCTTGAATTGGCACCTTGAGTCAGGGAGCATTAAGATTTTCTTTAATCTAGCAACACAAAGTGAAAATAACATCAGTTACAAGTATAAACAAATTTATGTGCCTTCATAGTCTAGCAGCCTGAGGCTCAAAGTGGCTCATGGTAGCTGTTTGGAGAAGAGAGCATAAAATATGTAATATTTCAATTTGGGGGTGTCATGACAATATTAAATATGAATTTTTATTAGCCACTTTTTACCCATTTTAAAGTAGTATAAACATCTGACACCTGTAATTCCCACCAGCAAGAAGTCTCAAGTCTTAGTTTTGCCTTCTGCAAGCAAATACTTTTGTTTGTTTCCAGTACTTTTATTCGACCCCTATTTTGTTGTTGGGAAGGGGAGAAGGGGAAAAAGGTGGCAACATTTAAATATTCTTTGAGTGTGTAAATTTGCTTTAGCTGTTTATTTCTGTATACAGTCTAGTTCAGAAAGCTATTTCTGAACTAAACATCACAATTAAATAATGTAATGGTATTTATGGCCCAAACTCATTGCTTGCACAAATAAACAAAGATTTAGTACTTAGAAAGTTCAAGTGAGTTTAAAAGATCAGCACTGAATTGTTTTAGTTAGGGCACAATTGTATCAATGCACTGCTTGTACTGAACGTGTCTTGTCCTCTTCAGTTTTAAAATGTGAGGATTTGTTTGTACCAAATAAGTGAAAGGGCTCCGTGTTGCTGAACGGGGGTCACTTTTGACTCCTCACAAGTGATTGACGTTCTGAGCCAGGTGTCTTGCTCCTGACTGGCATTTATTAGGTTAAACACTGAAGGAGAGTGGGAGGGACCTGAGTAGTCGCAGCCTGGGGCTGAGCTATTGCCGGGAAGAGGCGCTCAAACCGGGTGAGAAGGACTTCTTCAGCTCTTATCTCCCGCCTCTGCTTTGGAGTTTATCAAAGAGGAGTTTTTTAGTGAGTGGCTTTTAATCATGTTCTGTTCTGCAGCAGATAAGGATGGCACATAGAAATAATAACTTTATGGAGGGACAAAACAATGGGAGGAAATCCTGTTTTCAGGAAGTAATGGCTTAACTCTCTATAGTCTGAAGCAAAGCTTTGAGAAGTTGTGAAGTTTGGGGAAATAAAGTGGAGAGCAATAACTTGTAGAATACTCTGTAATAGTATGTGCACAAGCTCTTTAACCTGTTTCTTTTGCTAGAAAATCTTACCTTTGTCTTACTGGAGTAGTGTTTTCTTGTACATCACTCTGCTTTTCACATCTGCTGTTGTACAGAATTTAGAATGCTTGAAGTTCAGATTCTCTTTTGGTATATAGGACCCCATAAATCAAATGCTGGTGCATACTTTCGGGGGGGGAAATATTTGCCAGAATGACCAGACAAAGTAATGACTAGCATGGGAGAACCTGAATCATGACTTGGTTTGGTCCCAGACTTGAGTCTGTCATGACTCAGAGATGAATCTGCATGAAGATGGTACCACAAGGTGTGCTTGTGTTTGAGCTGCTGCCTGTCTATAACTCCTCCTAAGCAATGTGGGTTTCATTGCCTAGTGGAAGGGCAATGTCCAAATGCTGTGGTGAATAGAGCAGTCTCCAGGGATGACTGGTATAAGGTAGCAAGGCTGTGTAGAATGGGTGGCTTAGGAGCACTGACTAACTTCAAAGGTTGATCTCCCTATGCTTTGTGTGTACCTGAGCTCATAAGTGTTGACTGTTCAGGTGACAACTGAATTCTTGCTGTTATATTTTGCTGTCAGCTGTCTTATTGCAAAAAAAAAAAAACCAAAATCAGTTTACTCTGTGCATGCAAAGCTACTTGTGCAAACCTTTCTAAAGATAATTTCAAACCATGCCTGTAAAGTAACTATGGCACATGTAATATTTTTTCTTTTTTTTTTAAATGCAGCACATGTCAACAAAAGACCGAAGCTGAAACAAACAATACACAAATGCCAGAGAAGGTCAACGTGGCTCCTTACCCTGATGATGAGATGCCAGTGAAGAGTCGAGGTTCCTACAACCTTGATTTTGATAACTTAAATGACATCAATCCTTTTCAAAGTTCAGTACAATTGCCTCATTCTCCTGGAAATCTGCAGAAGTCTCCTGTAAAAGTATCCAGCGGCCCTGAGAAAACTATTGAAAAAAGTAACGATTCTCTTCTGTGGGATGATGCAGCTCCTTTTGCTTCAACCACAGCAAGTACAGAGTGTTTAAGTGAAAAGACTCTTATCTCTGAAAAGGAATCGGCACTGAGCGAGCTGGAGTCTAACAAATCCAAACTGTCCCCACAGCAAGCAGTTGGTGACTCTGAGCAGGGTGGGAAGTCTGTTTCCACAGATGCAAGCCAAACTGATAATTCAGTGGCATTAGCGGCAGCACCTACACCTCCTCTACAGTCACCTGGCAACTTAGCTCTCAGTAGTTCTGATGTAACTAATGCTCTCAAAACTGGGGAATCAAAGCTTCAGAATGTTTCAGTAGCAGAAAAAGCCTCTGCAGAGGAGTCAAAGGCTGATGAAGAGCTGGGTGTCTCCAAAGGGAAACCTGCAGAAAAGCCTGATGTCACCAAGGCTGGACCAGTAAAACTGGAATTTGACTTTGATAATACCACTGCTAGAAAACCACCTCCTAAGAAACTGGGTAAAAGAACTGGAATTAGACCACCTTCCAAAAAAATTCCTATTACCAAAACAAAACCAGAGAGCACTGCAGTGCAAAATAAAAGCAATTTGGAAGATGAAATACCTCTTCCTAAAGCATCTTATAAGTTTGACTGGGACAAACTTGATGATCCAAACTTTAATCCGTTTGGAGGAGGCTCTAAAATTTCCACCTCACCCAAGTGTTCTAAACCCAGCCCTCCAAAAGCTCAGCTGCCAGAGGAACAGGATAGTGCCTCAACAAGAAGGGAACCTCTTCCATTGGAGCAGGGTAACAGTCCAAGTACCTGTGAAACTCTTGAGAAAGAAGAATCCAAAAATCTGTAAGTAAATCTGTAGCTGAATGCGGAAGCACTTTGAATTAATGTGAGGAAAGTTAGTATCTCAAACTAGTCCATTCCTACTTTGACTGCCTCCCTCCAAGGTTGGTAGTCTGTTGTTGTAATCTTTAACACAATTATGTTGCAACAGCAAAGGTCTTAATTGGGGAAACTCTTGAGATGGCTAGCTCTAGGCAAAAGGTGTTCTTAAATCTGGAAGAATGGGGGGGGAACAGGCTTAGATGGGAAGAGCATTGTTCAAGTGGTGCTTTCCCCACTCCTCCAGGATTAGAGTGGAGAATCAGGTGACTGCTACTGTCTTTAAATAAAACAGGGAAGTAGCCAGCAGTATTGTACATGGTGCAGCATGGGAAGGGACCAGGCAATTTTGTTCTCTGCTGAACTCTGAGGTGCTGTTTCATCCCTGCATGTTCTTGATATCTAAATGCTGTCTCCAATAAAAAGACCTGTCTCTGCATTTTTTTTTTGCACCACACAAATTTTTATTTGAGAATGGAATATGTTGTTACTTTTCCTAGAAAGTCTAGTTATTAAAATGTCAATGTTACTATAGACAGTCAGTGCTTGCCAGAACTAGGCTGGCACAAATTGTTCATTTGACAGAAATGTTTGCACTCTTGCTCCCTGTGTAACATGATCAGTTACTGTTTACCAAGGTGAAAAGTTTACTTACTGCTGACAGCACAAGTAGAGTATTGGACTTCTCTAATGAAGTTCACACCAATAATCACAGCATTGCTTTGGAAAGAAGAGCAGACTGCTTGTAATTCTGTTCTTACTTAAGGAAAAAACCTATCTTTAATTTAAAAAAGTAATGAGCCTAACAAATGGAAATAAGAGAACAGTGTTAAGTGAATAGAAATAAGCGATGCTTTTGTGACTTTCTCCTTCCCAAATAACACTGCTTCTGATGGAGGCAGAGCTTTTGGTCACATAAGTTGTCACCTGGCAAGACAATAAATTTATATCCCCACCCTCTGTAAAGCTTCCTGTGCTGTGGCAGTAGAATCTTTTAAAGAAGCTACCTTTGTTCAGTTAATCTGGTAATATAGAATTCAAAGTGTGTGACTTAAATAATAANTTATATTTTTTTTTTTCTTTTTTTTTTTTTTTTTTTTTTTTGTTTTTTGTGGTTTTTTTTTGTTTTGTTTTGTTTTTTTTTTGGTGTTTTTTTGTTTTTTTGTTTTGTTTTTTGTCTTTCTGTAGGGGAATTGTTGAGCAGAGTGTGGTAGAAGACATGCCAGAAACTCAAGAGGAGAAACCAGGAGTTCAAGTGGAAGCTGAACTTCCAGGAAAGAGAGAAGTGGTAAGGTATAGGAAAGATAGCCAGTTCTTAGCAAATTGTTCCGTGAAGCAGAGTTCTCTGACTTAATGACTTAATCTTGTGAAACCTATTATTGATATTTTGTCTAAGAATTAGTGGGTTTATGTATCTTCAGCAGCTTTAGAAGGAATGTCAACGGTGCAGACCTGTGTTTTGAAGGTAACATCAGAGACAGCCAAACTGGTACCTTGGTATTTAGTATCTTTTTTATCAGTAGTTGCATATAGGGACAAATGTAAGGGTGTGGACTCTAAAAAAGTGGCTCCTGTATAATATATGGTGTGTTCAGTGTTGGTAGTTTAATTTCTATGCCTTTGAATTCTCATTTTATTATGTTGGCTGCCCAGTTAGTTTGATAAACTAATTTGATCATTAAAATGATTTTAATTGCATTTAAAAATAATTATTTTAATAATTAAAAGGATTTTTGTTTTTCTCATCAGGAGAAGCAAGTGAGCCCATCTAGAATGTCTCCAGCTAATGTTGCCCCATCTCAAGCTAATTTGGTTTCCACTGACAGTGGAAAAAAGTCAATGCCTGCAGAAGAAATTAAACCTAGTTCCCCCAGAATTGAAGTAACAGCAGATGAGACAGCTAATGCTGAACCTGAAGAGTTCTTCAGACCATCATCAGAAGGTAAGGACATTTCTTTTAAATAGGTTGAAGATGTATTGTTACAACAATGTGTGTGTATATATTGTTCCACTTAAGTTTTATCATGGATTCTAGTTTTTTTTCCTCTCATTGTGCCCTTCTGAAAGGACTCCAGAGCCCAGAATGACTAGCAGTGCTGGGAAATGTACCTAAGCCTATATTTTTCTCTGGTTTAAGTTAAGTTCAAAAAGCTGGCTGGGAGGATGAAATTTAGGCTGGTACAGAAGCTATCTTTTTAGACTTTCAGTGGCAGTTTCTGTGCTGAAAAATTGCTCCCTTAAAATAATTTCTGGTATTAAAGATTTTGTAAACTGAGAGCTCTAGAGCTATATTGCTGTGTGTGTTTGTGAGCCTTGTAGATTACTGCAGGCCTTAGCAGTATTGGTTTCATATTGCAGTGTGCATGATCTTCCTGACAAGCATGCTTGTCTTGAAAGCTTCCTACATACCTGTGACTTAACCACTTGGAAGGGTCATTCCTGGTAGGAGCATTGTGTGGAAGGATGGGCAGATGGTTGGACTGCAGTGCAGTCTGTCACTTACCTTCATACTTGAGTGGAATCACTATTTTGGGAAATGGCTATAACTTCATCTGTCAAACTTGACCTGTGGGCTAATTTTAATGGTGAGATTGACAATCTTGCTCTTTTATGGGGCATTATGTATAATGGTAGAATATCTGGGTGTGCTTGTCACTTTAACCATAGAACAACAGAAGTTCTTCAACTGTGTGTTAAATCCTACATATTCTTACAGGTATTTGGAAACAAATGGAAGCTGTAAGTTGGCTTAGCATAGAAATCTTTGCTTTTTTCAGGTCTAGATAGAAAGACAATGTTTTGAACAAATGAAGAGCTATAAGTCATGAGAATGAGAGGAGGGATTTATTTGCTTTATACATATCTGTTTGTTTCTGTCTGTGGTAGGACAATTTGACAATATTGCATCTTCATTGTGTTATTTCCTTCTTTTACAGTTTTGGGAATGGGCATAGACTATCTGGAACAGTTTGGGTCTTCATCAGTAAGTATGACATTAAATATTTTGTTTGCCTTCTTGGCAGTGTGGTTAGGAAAGAAAAGGTGAAACTGGCAAGCTTTAAATGTTTTCATGGATTAGCTTCACTTTGAATTGTCCACAGAAATTGTCACCTCTTCCAAAGGAATGTGATGACAAGGCTGGGTAGGGGGTGATGGTACAAGGAAATGTAGTTATAGCAAGCCAACAAAAATCAAAGGTCTCTGGCTGTCAGTGTGCAAAGGTGCTATTTTTCTTCAATAGCAGTGAAACTAAGGTGAACGATGTTTCACTTCTGGCCAAAACTGCCAGAATGTGATGCTTTGAAAGTACAGAATCATTGTTTCAAGAAGATTTTTTTTCTAAGCTCTTTTGCTTTATGGTCTCTAAATCAGGCTTGTCATGTTTTAATCAGTTCAGCTTAGTTATTCTTTCTCCTCCTTGGGTCTAGAATAAGAGTATCTCTGAACAGTGAATGAACTGAATTGAAATTGTTTTGGTCATGCTGTGTTTGTCCTTTTTATTGTGTGAGCAAAGACAGAATGGAGCAAAGACATTGCTTTTTCAGCTTGTAATACTATCCTTCCCTCTCCGTGTCTTCTGCTGGTTTGGAATAGTTCATTAAAGACTGCTGTTTTGATTCTCTCTGTGAGCAGATTGAGTTCCCTTGATATTACATAAGGACTTAAGCATGTGGGCACAAAGTTCTCTTATGTAATTTTCCTCCTGAGAACAATACTCTAGCCACTGAAGAATAGGCTCACCCACTGTCCAGAGGATTATTTGTGTGTGGGTGGGATATGTGTGTTGTGCTCTGAAGCAGCAGATCTGCCAGTTTATGCCTCTTTTCCTTCAGTTCAAAGAATCAGCCTTGAGAAAACAGTCACTGTATTTGAAGTTTGACCCACTATTGAGAGACAGTCCAAGAAAACCATTTTGTGGTACTATTGAATCAAGTGAGAGTATCATGGCAGCTCCACCTCAGCCTGGGTAGGTATTGACTCAGTATATAAGATCAGAGTTGTTTAGCTTGGAAAAGACCTTTCAGATTGTCAAGTCCAGCAGTTAACCCAGCACTGGGGAGTCCATCACTAAACCATGTCCCCAGGTGCCATGTCTACACATCTTTTAAATACCTTCAGGTTAGGTGACTCTACTGCTTCCCTGGGCATCCTGTTCTAATGCTTGACTACCCTTTCAGTGGAGAAATTTCCCCTAATATCCAATCTAAACCTCCCCTGGTGCAATTTGAGGCTGTTTTAGCCAGTCTTCTTCCTTGGGAGAAGAGACCAACCTCTACCTCACTACAACCTGTCAGCTGTAGAGAGTGCAAAGATCCCCCCTGAGCCTCCTTGTCTCCAGGCTGAGCCCCCTCAGTTGCCCCTCATCAGGCTTGTGCTTCAGCCCCTTCCCCAAGTCTGTGCCCTTCTCTGGACATGCTCCAGCACCTCAATGTCCTTCTTGCAGTGAGAGGCCCAAAACTGAACACAGGATTTGAGGTGTGACCAGTGCTGAGTACAGGGAAACAGTCACTGCCCTGGCACTGCCGGGCACACTGTTGCTGGTATAAGAGCTTTGCAAAGAAAGGCAGTACTTGAATTTAATGGTATATGTTTGTTCATTTTTAGTCCTGTTGCTGATTTAAGTAAGTTGCTTGAGGAAGCTGGAAAGCCTTTGGTGAACCTTCAAAGTGAAGAAAAACCAAAGGGACTAGATCTTCTGGGGACATTTACAACTTCTGTAAGGCTGTCTGGAAGGCTATCAAGTTTCATGTTGATAGTTTGGGAAGGGGATGGCCTAGGTTCTGGACTTAAGACTTATGGAGGTAATTTAGGGATTGCAGGATGTGATACATTTTTATTTAAACTGCTGTTCTAAACCAGGTTGGATACTCATTTATATCAAAGTTGTACTTTCTCATGAGCATTTTCTTAGGTATTAAAAGTATTTTCTGTGGAAACTGATGCACATGGTCCAAGAGCTGTTTTTAAGACTGCTATAGTCAAGGAATCTTTTTTTATGCAAGTCAACCCACCAAAGACAAGCTTTGTATTATAGTTGCTTTAGTGGGATGAAATGCATGTTGGTTAAACTGGATGGTCTTATAGCTATGGTTTATAGTTTGAACAGCCTTTTATGAACAGATCTGCACACAGCAGCTCATCCTGAAATGTTTTTTTTTACTTGTGGGGAAACAGCATGGTGTCATCTGCTTTGTTTCTGATAGCTGTAATTGGTGGATAGCAGTTCTGGTTCTACCTTGTAGATATTTCTTAGAACTATGTGGTCAACTTCAAAGTAAGAAAGCTTGATGGTAACAAACTTCCGGAGATATTTTTGTGTGTTCAAGTGAGATGCATTGACTTGGTATTGAATAATGCACATACAGCTACTCAATGGCATGACAATTAGCAATCTGTTGAAAATTTGCATTTTTTTCTTTACAGGACACTGGTCCCTTAATTCCAGACTCCCTGAGTAGTGATGTTCCTCCAGTCCCTTTTGCTGCTTCTACAAACACTGCAGTGGATGCTATTATAGATGTGCTAAAATATAGCCAAAAAGACATGGATGCAGCTGTTGAGCTAGTTAAGAGAGAGGTATGGTGGCCCTTCCAAAGCATAGCCTTGGAAGATCCTTTTGTTTAGATTATTGGGGAAAAATCTCTAATTTGCAGTTTTTTTCATCATACTTGACATAAGTATTTCTCATTCTGAAAAGCTTTCTGTGGATGTGGTGGATGCTGTAGGTGTAGGTCTCTTCAGAGTTAACACTTAAGGAAACAGGATAAACCTCATGATTAGTCAAGTTCTGCCTTACATCTGGTCACTATTAAAAGGCACATGTTATCAGATGGGATAGTTAGGCTAAATATCAGTGATCTGGATACTTCTAATTCAACAGGCAGGAAATACATTTTCTTACTAATGGAATAGAGTGACTTCTTCTGTAATTTCCCTAAAACAAGATAAAACTGTAGTGCCGACTCAGTGCTATGATCAGTTCTTTTCTTGTGGCATGTGAATGCACAACAGTATGTCCAGCTAATAAAGTGAAGATGAGATCTGGAGCTCACTTCAGAGGAGAAAGACATTAGTGAAGGAGGGAAGAAGTAGTTGGTAAGATTTTAAGCATGTTCTGTAATTATAGAAATTGCCTTTAAAAGCCCATCTTCTGACTGATACAAAAAGATTTATATATCCACTCATTCCAAAATTTGAGTACTTGATTCATTATGACTTCTGAGGTATGCAACCTCACAAACACTAAATAATGTAAGAGGAGTATGTAGGCACAAATGTCCTTAAAGCTAATTGCATCACTTCAGTAAAAAATGGAGCTTTCAAAATTCCTGACTCCTGTACTGCAGGCAGTGACACAAGGGACACCAAAAAAAGATGACCTAGGATTATTTGCTGCTTAAGTTATTCTTTTGTTTTAGACTACAAAGACAGTGGCTTTTCTAGGAGTAGCTTTTACTTTCTGTCATTTAGGAGGTGACTTTCACCTAGCATATTGTCTAGTACAGGAAAACAAATGTGGCTGTGGCAGGGGACAGCTCTTAGTGCATTGATCTAAAACTAAGAATCTGTATAACAGCAGGGAGTAAAGCTTGTAATACCTTAAAAGTGCTGCTGCTCTACTTTCATGTTTGAAAGAATTATTTTAAACCTGCAAACACCATTATAGTTGTGACTGAATGACTCCAGCTGTGTCGCTTAAATAAAAAGGCTTGGAATTACAATATTAACTTGAAAGGAAGACAGATTAAACTTCATTTTTTTTTTCCTCTCTGAAGAGTAGGAGGTAAGGGAAAACCTGTTTTCCTTGTGAGCAAATACAGTACTTAGGAAAGCTTCCTTTTTGGGGTCTACTGGACCCTTTCAGAGTATGCAACTGCAAGTTTCTGACTTGTTTCCATCTTCACATACTTCTGCTTTTATAACATTTTTTCTTAGCTTAGTTATCGTTACTTCTCTTTAAGAGTTCATCCATTCTTTTTTTCATCAGTGTCTTGCTTCCTCTTATCTGAAATATTGCAGTAGATTTAAAATGAGTTTGCTCTAAAATAAATACTGAAAAATCAGTGTAGTACAGTTTACTATGCAGTTTTGGGACAAAATTAGCAGTAATTATGTGCTTTTACATCCTTTTTTTTAAATTCCAGGTTATTTTATGTATCTTGGGCCTCTTGTCTTTGAAGGCCTCCAATAGAGCAGTCAGCTCTGTGTTACAGTTCCTAAATGTAGCTTAGTCCTGAGGTCTCTGTTACAGAGTTTGCAAAAAGTGTTTAGCAAAGAGTGTTTGTGCTGCTTAATTCTGTTACTGTGAGCTCTGCTTTAGTTCAGCTGATGTGAAATAGGTATGATTATTCTCAAATTAACTGAGGCATCTTTTTATCCTCCCCTTCCTGTTATGCAATTTAGTGTTGAATATAAATTACTTCAAACAGCAATTTGATTTTGAATAGGCTTTTGGTATTTGTTCTCTCATGTTAAGATTAGCAGGTTTGTGGTGTTTTGTGGTTTTTTTTTTTGTCTGCCTTATAAATAAGAGCGAAATATGTGTCACTTGAGAGAATGTTCCTTGGCCCATTGTGTTCTCTCAGAATTTATAGTGATCTACACAAATACTGAATAAGAGAAGCCAAAAGGTTGGTTGGCTGAGTTGGCTCTGGTCTTCCCACTTGAAGAGATACCAGTAATGTGCTTGAAGTCTTATATGCAAAATCTAAGTATTACTCTAAATCTTATTTAAGTCAAGTTTGTAATGAAACCATTTTGATTCTGTTAAGTAATTAGAACTTATTTCTCTCTCTGTATTTAAAGTATACAAAAGTTGACCTTCAGGATGGTTTTAGTATCAAATCTTTTATCTCTTTTTGTGCAAAAAATAAAATCTTTTCACCCTCAAAGGTTCAAGAGAAAGAGCTGGAGATTCAGGAATGGAATAAGAAGTATAATAAGCTTCATATGGAATACAAGGAAATGGGGTATGAATCTGTCCTGACTTTATCTACTTATTTACTCAAGATACTTTCTCTAACTTACGTTCAACTTTTCTTTCTCATGGTTTTTAGAAAAATAGTTGCTGAATTTGAACAGACAATAACACAAATTATGGGTAAGTTCCATATTTACACTTTGAGTGCCTTGGGGAACTGGGGCATGCTTAGCCTGGAGTTACTAAATGAGGGTAGTACTCTTTCATTTCTGACACTACTATTTCAAGTGCTTCCAGGATTAGTGTAAGGTGTAAGACAAAGTAAACAAACTATTTAGTGCATATTCATACAGACAGGATGTCACTTGGTAGGTAACGATGACTTTTTGAATCAGGGATGAACACAACTTTTTCTTATTCTCCACTGGCGTGTGAGCTGTTGGTTTATTAAAACTGGTAGATCCAGTTGTCAGCACTTTGTGTTTAATTGTTTATTGTCTGCTATCATTTAAGTCATGAGGTATCACTAGAAGTTCTTGCTGGACAGATCTGGCCTTTTGCTTTAGTCAAGTTTGTGGCTTCAAAATTAGGAAAGCCATCCTGTGAAACTCTTGTATAGGTACACTTTGTTAGCTCAAAGCTGAATGGGCACACCTGTGCCAGCTCCTTTGTGCTTCTCTAAGGCTATGGGAAACACAGCTTGGGTGTGCTAACACAAACCTGTCCTGAAAGTCTAGTCTGACCTGTCATCCCAGTCTTGTCCAGATCTTCCAGCTGTTGTGTATTTAATGAAAAGTATTTTTGGATTCCTTGCTTCTGTCACGACATTTGAGGCTCCTGCTATGGTAAACTCAGGTGGAATATTTTGACTACAATGCATGTGAAAAAATGCTTTTGGCAAGCAATTGTCATGGTGTTTAATGGCCTTAAGTGTGGTGTGAGGTAACATGGAACAGAAACAAAGACAAACTCCTTGAAAGCAAGACAGAAATGGTGTCTTTCCAGTGAGAGGCTATGTTATAAACCCTTTGTAGGAAGGAGAATTGAATGTGTGGGAGTTATCTCTATGTACCATGGAACTAGTTTTATTCTGAAATAATAACTATCATGGGTTAACTCCACTTTCTCTAGAGGATGCTCAGAAGCAGAAGGAAGTCTCAAGGAAAGAAATACAGAAGCTGACGGAAGAGAAACAGCAAGCTATTTCAGATCTGAACTCTATGGAGAAGTCATTCTCTGAACTCTTCAAAAGACTTGAAAAACAGAAAGATGCATTAGAGGGTTACCACAGAGTAAGATTATTTAATGCAAATAATATCCTTCCAAGACAAATGAGATTTAGTGGAGAGGAAATGGTGAGATTTCTAGAGCAGCCATTAATTAGATGGTATAGGGACTACCTGTAAAACTAGGTGCTAAGTTCTTTATTTAAAGATTATAAAAAAACTACTAATTTGTTGTATTTAGTGACTGACTTGAAATAAGATAATGGTATCTGTTGGAAGGCAAAGTTTCTTCAGAAGTGAGCTGTTTTTTGCTCCAACACATACCATTTTTGTTAATCATAGAGATACTCTCATGCAGCTGCTGCATAAGAGCAGCTTGTTTCCCCTACATCATACTGAATGGATGTTGAAGAGTATTTGCAATTACAAATCAGAATAATAGTTTGACTGCTCTTTGCTAAGATGTTTGTGGGCTTTTTCTAAAGCTAAAGTCAAGCCTTCATACTGCAGCTTCTTCAGGGGCTCGAGGAAGGAAGCTAATGAGTGTAACCTATGGTTTCTTACTGCATGAAATGCATAAAAATTGATTCAGTTAGTGCTTTAAAAAGTGCTTTCAAATTTTTTTCATTCAGTTATTATCCTTTAATGTCCCTGTTTACTAAAATTTATAAACTAGCCTGTTAGAAGTTTCATGGTAGTCTAGGTTTGAGAAACAGGCACAGTGTCTGTTACAACTTTAATTTCTTCTTTTAGTGAGATGTCAGGCTTCCTTCATCTTGTGTCCCCTCCATCTCCACTCTAAATTCAGAAGCCTTTTCCTTAGCACAGGGATAAGCATCAATTGGAAACACAGTTCCTAAATTCAAGATCTGCAGTTAGTAAAGCCTTAGCATTTGTTTCAAACATTTCCAACTTCCTACAATAGCTAATAAAATATGTTCATAGTGAGACTACCAAGGTAATTTTCTTGCTGTTAGTGTTGGATTTGTCAGGGCCCAAAACCTGAATCTTTCCATGGGCTCTTTAAAGAAGTTGGGTTTCTAGCTATTCTTGGGACAATTGCAACTTAATATAAAGCTGATTTTAAAAAAATCAGAGCAAAACAAACAAAACCAATCAGTGACTAGTTTTAGTGGCCTTCTTTACTAGAGTTTGCTACTAAGTTGTGTGTTGGGGGAAATATGGTGAATAAATGTTTGCAAAGTTAAGATAGTTGAAAGGAGGCAGTTTAGTCCATATAGGCCTGTGGGACTTCACAGTTGTTCCTCTTACTCCAATGAGCAAACACTGCCACTTAAAAGTGTAGTCAAATAGCCCATTTGTCAAGTGGGGAGACTCTTCCAACTACTAGCATAAAAGGCTAACGAAACTTCTTTGCTTTTGGGACAGAATGAAGAAGTCCTGAAGAAGTGTGCAGAAGATTACTTGGCTAGAATTAAGAAAGAGGAGCAGAGATATCAGGCACTCAAAGCACATGCTGAAGAAAAGCTGCAGCAGTAAGTACTGTGTCAGGAAGCCAAGTACCTGGAGTGAAATATATAGCTTTCACAGTTGCTGCAGAATGTGGTTCAATAGTGCCAAAACTTGGCTTAAACGTATTAAATTTGGTGATTAATCCAAAGTACAAGCATCTAGTCTGATTCTGTGAAGAGTTTTGCTGGGCTGTCTGAAGATATGTAAGTACCATCTTGTACCTGTTTCAGAGCCAATGAGGAAATTGCCCAGGTTCGCAGCAAAGCAAAATCAGAGACTGCAGCACTTCAAGCCACTCTGCGCAAAGAGCAGATGAGGATCCAGTCTTTAGAGAGGAGCCTTGAACAAAAGGTCAGTCACAATGCCATGGGTGAGTCTCTTCAAGCTATTGCCTTAGACTAGGTCAACAACTCCATTGTACCAGGGCTAGGAGGAGCCTTGCTAGCTGGTTTTGATGGCTGCTGTCCTGGCAGGGTTTGGGAATTAGGCATTGAGACCTAAGACACAAGTGTGTCATGTCTGTATGTTTAGACCTTTTTGGAGCACAAGATTTGTTCCCAAACCAGTCTGGGCTATTGTCAGGAGGTTACCTGAACTACTGAAGGAGGTGGTGATTAACAGTTACACATGATGCAGAGCAGAATCTGGGAATAAATTTTGAATAACTGTTTGGCTCAGCTTGTTCATGAACATGACTTGTAAGCTGTTAGCACTAATATATATTTAATTGTATGTGACTCAAGTTTTCAGTATTGTTCAGGCCATTAATCCTTATACTTTATATTGTTTCATATTGCGTAGGTAAAGTCTTAAAATGTTTTGTAAAGACACATCAGTTTCCTTTGTTGGAACCCTTCAAAGGAATAAACCTTTTGAGGATTAAAACTCACTGCTGGAGATGCATGCTGTTAGTTTTACTGCATCATCGTTGTCTCTGCCAGCACTGAAGACTTGAAAATGGATAATGCTGACAGATTCCTATTATGGAAAAAAACATATTTGTAAGCCTTCAGTCTCAGGGCTAAAGTTTGCATAGCTGAGGAAACAGTAGGCCTGTAACTGGAGAGATGAGAGAAGCCATTTAACACAGAACTAGGTTTGGTCTTGTCATAAATACAGTAACACTTGGTTAAGAATTCTTACTAAAATGGTTTAACTGTTCCATAAAGAATTCTACAAACTGGAAATGGTCACATGTCAGTAAAAGTATCAAGACATTAGTTTACAGAGTCTCTTTTGTGATAGATGAAAATCCAAACTGACCCTGTGTTGAATTTTGCTGTACCTAATAAAGGGTTTGAGTCCCAAAAGTCTTGTTTCCCTGGATCAGTTGGTTTCCCAGTATTATGGGAATGTCTGGGGAAGAAGTAGGAACAGTATAGTGGATTCTGACTCATTTCCTGAGGCTCCTAAGGATGCTACAGTAGACTGTCCTTTACATTAAATTTGCATTAGCCACTATCATGTAAATGGACTTGATATTCCATATGTTGGTGAACAGCACTTGTTGCAACTTGCTCACAAGGTTGTAACATAGTTTGGACATATCTGAAACTTCCTTTTTTCTTTCTTCCACAGACTAAAGAAAATGATGAATTAACGAAAATCTGCGATGACTTGATCTTGAAGATGGAAAAAAATTGATATCTTAACTGTCTTGTAAATATGTTTAGTTTCTCTGACTTGCTGTCCTGTGTGTTCACTCACTTTTTTATGTATGTTGGGAAAAAATAAAATTCTTGATTCACTCTTGTCTTTCATATGATTGGCTGTAAGATGTATTAAGTTCAATTGCTGCTTCCACTAAGTAACAGTGTCTTTCAGAACATTTTCACATGTTGCTCGAAGGAAAAAGTTTTAATCAGTGTACTTTCAGTCTGTTCCCTGTGTAAGAACTTTAATGTTCTATTCTTGTGATCTGGCTGTGCTGGGGAGGGTTGCCATGGGCTGTGTCTCTATTTTGCTCTTTCTGCTCTCTCACTTAAAACTTAAATCAAGGCATTCCAGAGTTACAAGACTGAAATAAAACTGAACCTGCTGAAATGCTATAAAGTAGTAATGTAAAGATTTGGAACTTCAATTTGGTTTTATTTGTGGATTTTTTTTATTTTCTATTAAGAGGAGCTGGAGTAATTTTGCTTTTGCAGATAAGCTAAGCAGAGGGTTTAATAGCAGTGCTGACTGTCTGCTGCTCTCTCTCTCTGGGCTTTTCCATGTCATTAGTCTGTCTGACACAACTGAATTTAAAATCTCCCTGGCCCTGCCTGTAATGGAAGGCCTTGAGAGCTGTGGGCTGCAGGTCACAGGTTATGATGAAGTCAGCCCTAGGCAACAGCAGATATTTTGGCTAAGCTGTTATTACACAAAGCCATCAGTAGGATTGTCTCAGTGCAAGCTACAACTTTTGATTTCTAAAATTACTTGGGAGGTTATTCCCTCACTTCCTGGACTTGCAGATGAATCTTCCTCAGAAGGGCTGTTGGTGCTGAGTGTGCTGAGCTGCAGTTGGAGCCCTTACCTTAAATTAGGGTAGGCTGCCAGGGCAGGTGGAAAAATGAGTAGCAGTGCCTCAGAGTCCAGAGTCTATGCCTCTGTGAGGCAGCTACTACTCAGTCTAGGTATCAGGAACACTCTATAGATCAAAGCTAGCTAATTAACATCCTTCAGGTTCATGATTTGTGGGGTTTTCTTGGTGCAGAAATTATGAATGCGGGAGGGTGACAGCAGTGGCAATGATATTAAATGCCTGGCTCTTGTAGAAGTTATGCTGTGTTTTTTAACTTTTACCTTAGGACTGCAGCAACTGGAAAAGGAATAAAAACAGCCATAGAACAGAGTGTACAAAACCAAAGTTTACTACCCACTGGCTCAACTTCAGATTGTAGGAATTGCTCCAGGCTGCCTTGGGATGTTTCTTTGTAAATAGACAACCATACTGATAAGAAGTCTTGTCCTTGGTCTAATTTTTGAGATGTCATAATTATGGGAACTGATTTTTTCTAAATTTGTAATAGAATGGTTTGGAAGGGACCTCAAAGATTATCTCATTCCAACTCCTGGTCATGGGTAGGGAAACCTTCCATGAGAGTGGGTTGCTTTGAGCCCCGTCCAACCTGGCCTTGAACACTTTCTGGGGTGGGACATCCACAAATTCTCTGGGCAGCACAAGTTGCTGCTACTATTAGGCTACACTTGGGAACGGTTCAGCATTCAGCCCCAGAGGCCAGAGCTGTGCTTTGTTCCCTGGTGTGGGATCATCTCTCTGGTGTGATGAGACAGGCTGGTCTGGGGAAAGGGCAGTGCCTGGTTGAAGCTGCTGTTTTATAATGAATCATTGTGTTGTGCAGGTGCACTTTGTACATTGTGCATAAAAAGAGGGGTAGCAAAGGAACAGAGCATTTCAGGGCTAGAGATGCCTTTATTAGGGATAAGACTGCAATCATAAATATTTCCACAAGATGTAGCTGCTGCTCTTTGAAATGTGAGGTTTTCTGAGAGGTGCTTCAGCACATTGCAGAGCTGGAGGTTGTCCTTCCCTAGTTGTGCTTAATGCCAATAAGACAAATGTTTTCCTGGATTTCTGTTGGAAAGGATAAAAAAACTGCACAGTGATCTTTGATAAATATTTAACTGTAAATAGTGATAAATGCTGTCTGGAGTTTTGTGCTGCAGGTGTCAAAGTATTACACAACCTGGGTGCAGCTTTAGGAAACTGCTACAGCAGGGAGCACTGGGCTCTTCCTTACCTTCCTGTCTTCTTTCAGGGTTAAATGGCTTTCTACTCTTCCCTCTGGCTTTCTATTATTTATGCAGAATATCTCTGGTCCTGTTTTCTGGTTGAAGTGAGAGACTTTCAACCTATTTTGTTCTGTTTCTTGAATATAACAGCTGTACAGACATCACCATCCCCAGTGTGTTGGTGGAGGTAATACAGAAGGCCAGTAGAGACCAGCATACCTAGATACAGGTGCTATGGTTGTGTTGGTGCCTGGCAGTTCTTGTCTGATATCAAAGGTTTCATTAACAGTTACACCTTGTGAGGTTAGTTACTGCCTGTTGATATTAAATACTGGAAATCGTACTTCAGTGTAACGTGGAAAGACAGCGCACCACATTCCTACTGTAATGTGTGACCTCTTCCTGGGAAACCTGCCCAGGGCTCTCCTGTTTGCTGCTTGTGTCAGTACCTGCAAGAAAACTGACAGTACATGGAAACAAATGCTTCAATGGATATGACTATAAAATGCCAGGGAGGCGAGCAGGATGAGTGAGCAGCTTTTGTATGCGTGACTCCCTGAAGCTTAACTTCAAGGCATTGCCTTGGATAACTATTTTCCTTGCTAAAGATTAGGGGCAGGGAAGGCCTCTGCGTTTTAAACTGCTCAGAAAGGATGGTATATCTTTCTCTCCACGTGCAATATGTTACTCCAACTTAACACTCACACCATCTGTAAGAATTTAGTATTTTGTGCTTCTTACATGAAAAACACTGTTAAATGTTACTTTTGTTATTTTAAAGAACCATTATTATCCTAGTGCTGGATAGTCCTCAGAAGAATTCACCTTTACAGTATACAACGGAGGTGCCAAAATACATATTAATCAAGTTTTGTGAACTGTTGTGTGGGACATACATGTGTGTTTCAGTGGGATTAGTTAGTGTTTGCTTACTAAGATAAGAACTAAGCTGTCTTGGTTTTTGCCTTATTGTCATTTACTTACTGATGTGAACAGCCTGCTCTGCAAGCAGCTTATAGGAGAGACAACTGATACTGCTTGGTTCCTCTGCTCACTTAGTTTTATTTTTTACTTATATGAAAAATTGCCAGGTGCTGTACAAACAGGATGACAGTTCCTGCTCCAGACAGCCTGTTTCCAGTTGAAGTACATGGGAGGGTGTATTTTATCTCAGAGCTGATTAAGGTGGATCAAAGGTACTGAACCTTCTTCCCAGCCATTTCCAGTCCTCTTCCACCAAAACAAATTTTCAGCAGAACATTCATCGTGGTCCAAACACAGACTTTAGTCTCTAGCACAGTTAAAGATTGCTGTTCAGAAATGGTGGCTTAAACCTCTTTGGAGCCAGGGAATCTCTCCAGATTGATTGTAGAGTCAGTGGGTTGTAGTCTGACCAATTTTCCAGTCCTTTTGTGCAGCTCTGACAGCACAGAGTATGTAGAGAAATGTCACAGTTTGACATGAGGGAATTTCAACAGAGTCACCTTGGTGTGAAAGGGAAACCTGACAAAGGCTGAATCAAACTCTGACTTTAGCTGGACTTCTAAACATACAGCTTTACTTCTCAGGGTGCAAGTTACACCTCCAAAACAGGGATTTTTCTCCTTCCTATTGTAAAACTTAAAATTGCACAGAAGAAAATCAGAAATAATAAACCATCTTCTTTTTAACTCAGTTTGGAGAATGGATTTATTACCTGAACCAGGAAAAAACAGAAAGAACAGAATACTACTTTTCCATTAGAAAACAAAAGCATTTAAATTCAGCATGCTTTGGCTGTATGAGGTGCTCTCTATCTCTTTAAAAGTCATTAGATCATGACATGACTAATCCTTTTATGCTTTTGAAAGGTCTGTGTGGTTTGACTTTGACAAATGGATCAGTCACAGCATCTAGTTTCTTACAGATTTCCTTTCCTCTCCAGCACACCTAATGCAGACAAACTAAATCCTCTGTAAGGGTGAAGGGGAAGGAAGTTCCTTGTGAGTTTTGTCCTATTTTTGATGATAGTGCATGTAAAATTAACAGCATTTTACATCAGCTATTTGCTTTTCAGCTCCTGCTGCCAGATTTTTTCTGATAATGTCTTTGCTGTTTGAAAGTTTCTCATAATTTGCAGACAGAACCTGTGTCAAACCCTGATTTTTTTTTCTCCTTGTTGTGAGGTTTCACAATGAAGTTCTGTGTCCTCAAGAGGTTTGTGGTGTAACTTTATTCATCTCTGTGGAGTCTCTCCTGGCTCTGAGTGTGTAAGGGGACAGTCCCTTGGGTAGTGTCCCCTGTCAGAGCCCTGCTGGAGCTGGGGACCAGCTTGCCTGACTGTGTGATAGGTCTCAGTGGCCCAGAAGCAGCCGTGGCTGTTCAGTGGGGCTGACACATGTTGTGGCACCACGTGTGCTCACTGGTGTCGTATGGCTTGTTTGGCTTGAGGAAAGAGCCACTGGGGACACAAATGTGACGAATCTTCCTCCCTCCATCTCTTTAAATCCTCTTAGACTCGCAGAGCAAGACTACATGGGGAAGAACTTCAAATCCTTCCAATACTCACTTCTGTATCACCTCTGTCCCAAAGTTGGTGACTTTTGTACAATGCCAGGGTTGACCTCAGATTCTTCTGGATGAAATGGTGCAAGATGGTACTGAATTAGCTAATGAGTCATTTAAACTTTTTTCTTTTCTCTGTTTTCCAAGCTTGCTAAGCAATATTGCATCCTGGAGCCCAACTAACTGCTTTACTTTTTACTTTTTCATTTCTTCTCACCAGTGCCATATGAATCTTTTTTTTCTCCAAATCAAGAGCCTATATCACCCCTTCCCAACACAAGGAAATGTGTGGGTCAAATTCAATGAACCCATTTCCTTTTGTATAAGTCCTCCTTTATTTCCTCTAGGGAATCTACCAGCTCAAAAGAGAACAAAACTAACTGAAAGCTTTGGGGATCAAGCAGCAGATATTAGTCAGTATGAACAGGCTGTGTTTCCTGGAGCTCAGGAAGGTGTCAGTCAAGGCCAGGTGGGGAGGAAATCCAGATGCTTCCCATGAATTTCATGTCTCCAGTTTAAAGGACAGGTGTAATTAAAGAATAAAAAAGCAAAAACAAACCAAAACAAAACAGCAATGGATGGTAGACCCAGGAATTGAACATTTTTGGGAAAGTTAGTTATGTAACATTTCAATATGCAAAGTTCCATTAGTTGTCTGTCTCTTGGCATTTTAAACACCATCCCCTGCCTTTCTTTCCATCAGCAAAGCCAACTGGCCTGTGCTTGGGAGGCAAGTGACAAGCGTTACCCTGGCTTACACTGAGGAGCTGTGTGAGAGCCTGTGCCTGACAGCTGATGATAATTTTATTTATGATCATGGCACCACTCTTCCCCGTTCTGTTTGAAGGCATTGTTGGTATTACATGGGAGAACTATGTTTGGGTTGGAAGAGAGGTAAATGTTGGTCTAAAAATACATCCAGCCTGGCTCCTAAACTGAGGAGACAGGGATGCAATGACTGTTTTGTTTTCCCAATCACAGCATCATCTGCTGCTACCCTGAATTTTTTCCTGGTATTCACCCTGGACTCCAGAGTTTAGATGCAGAAAATCACTGGATATAATCCATTATATCAGTCAATTATGTTGTTTATTGGATGTTGCAGTAAAGATGGGGTTTAGTTCATTGCAGGGGGTAATGATTTAGGTGGTGGGAAGAGAATTTGAGCACAGGGATCTGAGTGCTGAGTAGTAATATGCTCTTGGAGAAAACACTTTGGTGCTCTGCACCTCTCTTTTCCACGGAGGTGTCTGGAGATTAACAATGTCTGCTGCTTTTACACCACACGCTTGAGGTTTTCAGTTCCAAAAGCTGTGTTGCTAATATTTTCCATCTGAGGGGCAGCCTGGAGCTAGCACTCCAAATTTTAGCTGCCCAGACCTCATGATAGGAAAGCTGTTGTTCCAATAGATGAACTAATTAACAATGGAGCATCATATCTTGTTGAAAAATCTCTGCAGTAGTTTCTAAGGAGATTTCTGTAAATAAATAAAATCCTTTCCAAAACAGTGTTTTGATCAGCAGTTGGTTTCCAAACAATAGAACTCATATCTGGTCCCAAATCTGAAGCCTCCAGACCAGATCTAGTATCACTGGAATCTGGAACATCAGGGCTGGTGGATTGGCTGTGGATTTAACTCTTTAATGTAGGTGATGCCCAGAACTCCCCCTCTCAAAGAGAAACCTGATCTAAACTTTTTGGGTGACAAGCAATGTAAGAGCTGTGTCTGTCCTTAGAGCATATGGTAAAATGTCACATGTTTATAACGTGACAAATGTGATGTTTCAAAATAAAAGTGGAAACAGCTCTGTGTTTTCTGTAAAGTGAGTGCTTTTAAGGAGTTTGTGAGTTGTGGCTGCTGTTAGGACCCCGGACAAGGCAGAAGCCTCTCATGGGCATCTCTTTGCAGAGCCCTGAGCAGCTGGTACTGACAAATCCATCACTCCAGCTCAGGATATTACAGTGCTCGGAGTGACTCAACACAAGCAGTGAGAGTTATTAACCTCCTTATGGAGTCTGAGGTCCCTGCAGTGACAATTATGCAAAGTGCAGCCTGGAGTCTGTTTGTCTGGCAGAGATCTGTAATTCATTCTTCCAAGTGCTGTTGTCCTGTTTTGCCATAAAGCCCATCTGAGGAGACCTGGGAAAGCACTTGGATAATGACAGAGCTCAAGGGCTGAAGGAGGATGCTGCTGGTGACACCAGCTGGTGATGTGGAATGAGGTGACTAAGAAAAGTGTGTGACTTATAAACTGCTGGCCCAGGTGTGAAGGTACCATGAACTGCCCTTGGTATGGACTGAGAAGATTATGTCCATTCAGGCCACACACACAAAAAAATAAATCAGGAAGTATCTGTGTACACTTGAGAGTAAACATTGGTTGTGTTTGGCTGACTCCTGAGAGAGGAAGAGTCCCATCTGGAAAGCAATGGAGTTTCCCAGAACCCTCTGGATTTAGGATTACCTAATCTTAATTTCCAGGATTAGATGTAATAATCTGAGCATCTATGATAACCTGATCAGGCAAAGAAATGCAATTGGAAATGTTGGTAGCATATTTGTCTTTTCCTGCTCACCTATGTGTAAATATAGATATATTTGTGTTGGTATGTATATGCACATATCTGTAGGTCTCACTCCTTGCTGTCTTGCCAAAGCTTCCTAGGACATGAGCAACACATGATGTGTGCATCTGTCTGTTGGGGAGCACAGCTAAGGGTGTTTTTAAAATTCATTTTTATCCCAGCACTGGCTGGGCACGGTGCCACTTGTGGCAAGTGTTATGTAGAGCTGGAGCTGCTGGTCCCTGGTGTCTTTGTTGGGGGATCTCTGAGGATGAGCCTGGCTGCAGACAGTTGACTGCTCTCCCCTTTCACACGAACTTCAAATCATTCAAGAGGCCCTCTATGAGAAATGATTGTGTAACTTTCAGTGCTTTGCCATCAGTCAGGGTCCAACTGTCTCCTGACTACAGGCAGCCAAGGTTCTTGACCCTAAAAGTGATATCCTAAAATCTTGTGTGCCATGGAGGAGAGTGGTTCACAGGCAGGTGATGATGAGTTTATCTCAGAGGTCCCCTTACAACACAGTGATCTTGTCAGGCAGCCCCATCTCAGCTCCCCATGCCCTGCAGTGCCAGGGATGTGAAGTGCCCCTCACAGCCCCCCTGGGGCTCACCAGCTCCCAGAAATCCTGTTGTGGTGTTTAACCCCAGTTGGCTATTCAGCCCCATGCAGCTGCTCCCTCACCCCTCCAGCGGGTTTGGGGAGAGAGTCAGAAGAGTGAAAGTGAGACAGTTTGTGAGCTGGGATACAAGCAGTTTAGTGGGTAAAGCAAAAGCTGTGCATGCAGCAAAGCAGAGCAAGGAATTCTTTCACCACTTTCCAAGGAGGGTGTTCAGCCATCCCCAGGCAGCCTGGCTCCATCACACGTAGCAGTGACTCGGGAAGACAAATGCCACCACTCCAAACAACTCCCCCTTCCTCCTTCTTCCCCCAGCTTCATGTACTGAGCACGATGCCATATATATGGTATGGAATATCCTTGGGTCATCTGGGGTCAGCTGCCCCAGCTGTGTCCCCTCCCAGCTCCTTGTGCACCCCCAGCCTCCTTGCAGGTGGGGTGGGGTGAGGAGCAGAAAAGGCCTTGGCTCCGTGTAAGCCCTGCTCAGCAATAACAAAATCACCCTTGGGTTATCAGCACTGCTTCCAGCACAAATCCAAAACACAACCCCACAGATGATCCTATGAAGAAAACAGACTCTATCCCAGCCAAAACCAGAACACAGAGATAAACAGGACTCCTGATCCACTGACAGGAAAGCACTTTGCAAGGGTGCCAGGTGATTTTCAGCTGATTTGCATGGATGGACAGGGAGCAAAGCAGGTTGATTGCTCTAGACAAGGAATTAGGTTGGCTGTACTGCTTGTCCAAGTGTGACATTACTGTGTGCCTAATTACTTGTTGTGCTCACAGTAATGTTCAGTTTCTCAGCATTGTGAAGAATATTATTTATAGGAACTTTATCCTCCTGGCAACCAACAAAGTAATTACTTCAGACTGCATATTTCAATTGGATTTTGCTGTGATTTGTTGCTGTGAAATCCAAAAGATGTTAAAGAAATGGATAAAAGGGATTTACAGTTGCATTCTTGCAGCTTGAGTTTTGGTTTGATTAACAATCAGTAAAATATAAAGGTAAGGGCTTTAGAGATGATAAAAATTTCAGGAGAAATTAACATGATTGGCCAATTCGAATTCCAGGTCCTCTGATGTGGCTCAGGCAGGGCTGTGGGCCCCTGGGTTAGCAGCGAATATGTCTCTTCAGGTCCACACAAGAGTGCCAAGAGGGACCTGAGCTGGGAATTTGTGAGAATCATGAAAAGACAGAGCAAACTAGAAGGCAGCATTTCCACACCACCTGCAGCTGGGTGTGTGAAGGAGTTAGGGAGTTTTTGCCTTGACTGTCAAACTGTGCACAGACAACTTGCTTTATTCCCACTGCAAAACTTGGGGGACTGGGTTAGCACCAACAGAAACCAACATCTTCTCAGTCATAATGAGCTCAGTGGGGTGAAGTCTCAGTTCTTTCCCTCCACCCTATTCCAAGTCACATCCACCCTGACCAACGCAACAAAGAGCCAACACCTTCTTGCACAGAAATAAAGGGAATTAAACCCACCTTGCTAAAATAAAACAGCAGCAACTTCATGAGGTGCAGAACAAGCCCATAGAGCCATGTGTGTTCTGGGGCATGTGCCTGGCACAGACACTGCAGTTGCTGGGGTGTGTCTGTCTCCAGGAGTGGAGGAAGCTGAATTGCAGCAGGAGGGCTTTCCAGCCTTGCCCCCATGTCCCTGTGGCTGCCCAAAGTGCAGGGTGTCCGTGGGCAGAGGCAGTTTCTGTCAGGAGGCTCCCAGCCAGGGCAGGCTGATGTGTCTGATGCCCACAGGTAACACAAGGCCTGGTGCAGGTGGTCCTGCTGAGCCAGGGTGGAGTCAAGGTGGGGAAGATGGTCTAGGACAGAAGGCAGACACCTCAGCTCCTTTTTTCTATTACAGGTGATATTTCAGATGTTTCCTGAGACCAAGAAATTCTTGCAAATGACCTGAATTTTACTTAGACTTGGAATTTTCAAGCTTCTTAAATGAGTTCTAAGAGGCTCTCTCAGACACAAACTTGCTGAGTGAGAAAGAGAAGCAAAACAGGGATTTTATTTACTCCCTAATCTTCTTTTTGAAGCCACTGGTGAGGAAGCAAGAAGGATTTTTTTTAAACCCTCTATTGCTGTCAGACTTTACTGCTGGGAGAGAGGGTGGGTTTTTTCCTTATCCTTTATTGTGACTCAGGACTGTGGACACTAGCAAGTGACTGCCTCTGCATAATAAACTGGAGGCGACCTGGAAAAAAAAAATGGAAAAGCTGCAGTTTCTAGGGAGTTCAAAAACATATGCTCCAAAATCTGTTTGTCTGTATATCGACTGTTATTTCCAATTGCCAAGGAACTGCATGTACATTTCTGTTTTTTCAAAAGCACTTTGTGTGTGTTGTTGACAGGAGGCACTTTGGCTCCAAAGTACTGCCAAATAGCCTTGTCAAACGGAGATATTTTTTTCTCTCTTTCCTCCTTCTCTCCTCTCTCTCTGTCCCTCTCCCCACTTCTCCCCCTCTCCTGTCCTCTCTGCACCTCTTCTTCCTGTAGAGGCTAAGGGCTGAGGGGCTGTGCTGTGCAAAGGGATGAACTTCAGGCTGTGGATTCAGCAATGCCTTTGTGTTTCTGACTTTTTAACTGTTGAAGGAGCCAGGTCCACAGCAGTGACCTTAACAAGGTGACAAGGCCCATGGTGTCACTCATGCAGGAGTGAAAATTACCTGCAAAAGGACATGAGAAGGTGGCAGCCCTCATGCAGAAATGCCAGAGGTGGGGAGATCAACCCAGGCTCCTAAAGGCATGTGTTGTTGACAGGGGCTGTAATATTTAATTAATACAAAAATTTTGAATTAATACAATTGTGCTTAAATAATTTAAATACTAAGTTTTTTGAGTTGTGTTTAGAAGCGGCAAATGTTACTGAGAAAGGCAAGGAGCTAAAGTTGGCATTTTGGCTCAGGAAGTGTAATATGAAAGGAAAGGTAGATGGCCTTTTTTCTCTGGATTTTGTGCCCCTGGTTGTAACATTCTGGTTCAGGAATGTCTATTAATACTAAATAATTCACTTGGGTGACTTTAGTAGGTGGAAACCAGAACCGATTTCAAAGGACTCTGAAGGAGGCCCTTCATAAAGGAAACAAATAATTACACATTGTTTTTTATTCTGTTGTTTTTACCTTATTTGTGTCCAAGAAACTTTTAAATAGGCCTTCTTTGTTTGTCCACACTGGAGCAATATAACCAGGGAATTTGGCAGAGTTCCAGATCCTGGCAGTAACTGCCAATAAAAGCTCGCTGAGCAAGTACAAAAAATAAAATCACACAATATCATTTTTAACTTTGATTAAGTTGTGCTGAATTGCTCCAAGGGAGGTAATGGCAAGCACTGAAGGGTTAGGACCAGCCTGGGGTGTGAAGGATGTTTATCTTGCAAGTGTTTGATTTGGGCTGTGTATGTAGTTCCCACTGCTGGGGAAACACTTTGTCAAAAGCCCACTATTAAAAGAGTTTGGGGAATAAACATTGCAACAATGGGAACAAATAAAATCCTTTATCCTGTAACGTGCATAGCAAGCCACTGTCAAATATAAAAGCTGCATATGCTTTAAAACACTTGGAGCCATCCAACAAGGGGGCTGCCTTAGGTTTGCCAGCGAGAGGCTGAGCAGTGCCAGGGCCTGGCCCTGGGCTGACGTGTGCCAGGAGGAGCACATGGCGAGGGCACAGTCACACTCCTGCTGTGGGGTGAGCTCAGCAGTGCTGCTGCTCCTCTGCAGAGCGATGCTGCTCAGCCTGGGGAGCTGAGGAAATTGGCACCTGCTGTTTTGGTGTGCTTCAAAATGTGGGATCTGGGAGCTCTCCTGGAGAAGACACCTCTGGGAAGGGGAGGAGGGGACCTGAGGAGCAGCTCCTGGGACATTGGGCTACTTGTGTTGGCCAGGCTCATGACTGGAGTTTGGCGTGCTGAGGAGTTATGATGGCTCCATGTTCATGAAGCCAAAGGATTGGATCCATGGGGTTTGTCTCTCACCTGAGTCCATGGGGGCTGCCGGCTGTGCTATCCTTATGCCTTTTCCCCACTCTGGTCCTTGGTTGCTCTGCACTCTTTCAGTAGTTTAGGGCTGGCCTCTTGCTCAGGACATCCTTAGCTGGGTCCTGACTGTTTCTGTGACACCTCTTTGAGATTTATCTCTGAGGATATGTTCAGAGAGCTGTCAGCCTTCAGGTGCTTCACATTTACCTTTTCTTTAAGGTGCAGAAGCTGTCAGTGCACTTCTGTCAGTGCCCAGGATGCTGGGGACATCCTGCTCTGCATCCTGTCCTGCTCTGCTCTGCCCCATGGGGGAAGAAGCACAGCTTCAGAGCCACAGTTCAGGACAGCCTCTCCCCTGACTTACCCTGTCCTGGAGTAAAAGCATCTTTACATGGAGGGGAAAATCCTCCAATCCTGTCTAATTCCACTCAGCATTGAGACCTGCTGCCATTATACTGGAGAGTTCCAAGGACTCAGTCACAAAATCTGCTTTTTCCTTGCCTGACTTCTGCCAAGTAGGACTGGGGGATACAAAGTAAAACTCTTTCCCCCTGCTCTGGTGTCTAAAATGTAAGTACATTTTTACTCTTCTACATACCTGCGTTCCCCTGCAATAGATGATTTCCCCATTCCCAGCCTCCCTTCACTTGAAGCTGTATCCTTGCTCAGCTCCAGTGTTTGTTGATCACATCCTCTCTTCCCTGGACAATTCTGATGGCCTTCCTGTTTGCAGGTCTAGCTTTGTTGCTTGCAGTAATTCCTCTTGAAAATCTTGGGTCCCACAGAGAGCTCTCTCTTGAGTCAGGAAGCATTTATGCTTCCTTGTTTGTATGCAGATGGAAAAGTTCTCAGCTGTGGAGAAATAGTCTCTATTCTGTCCTCCATTCCTTGGTTTCAAGTGAAAAAAAAACCAAACCCAAGCCCCGACAACAAAAACCAAACCCAAAGTCCAAACCTGGGGACATGATTCCCCAATGCCTCAATTCACATGCTTTTTATCACAGTAAGGTAGTAAAATTAATTGCATTTTTATTTGCCCCTCTTTATCCCATCATCAGCTCCTTATATATGTTGTGCTTGCTTCCACATTGGTCTGCAAGTGGTTTGGTTTGTTTCTTCTATTGAAATTCATCACTCCCATGAGCTCTGGCAAGCTTTTTTTCCAAGCAATGTCCCTACCTGTCCCTACACTGCTCCGGAGCATCTCTGGTCTGACCCACACCATCGCATCTCACAGACACACAGACTGATTCTAACTTACATTCTTTATAATGGAGATTTTTCTTTTTAAACCCAAAGAAAGAGTAAAAACTGCAGTGAAGATGTGGATTTTAACTGTAGTTATATATTTCACACAGAAGAACAACTCTGTGAGGGGCTGCAGATCAGTCCTTGCACCAGGAGCTTCCTTGAGGGTGGTGAACTGCCTGCTTATAGCAAGGGAGCGATCCCACTCCAAATGGGAGCATCTTGTGCCAACCAGGGTGCCAGCAAAGTCCTGAGCAACCCGCTCTAGTTGGTCCAGCTGGAGCAGGGGGCTGGATGAGAGGGTCTCCAGAGGTCCCTTCCCACCACAGCTGCACTGTGACTCCATGCTAAGCACAGGTTAAGGACTGTTCCTGGGGTGCCAGTGGGTTGCAACAAAGACTTCCCCAAGTTTTGGGGATCCAGGTGTGAGGAGATGGGGTCCCACTGCAGTGTGGTTGGAGACAGGGGTCAGCGGGAAGGAGACTGCTTGGGGCAGAGCTCACCTGCATCAGCTCATCACTCACATAAACCCCTGTTACTGCAAGCAGGGAGTGGCTGTACTTACCCTCTGTTTCTAGCCAGATATCATTCTGAAAATGCATAGGTGTCTCTGATGCTCTAAGCCCTCGCTGCAGATGCAGATCTGCCCAACATTTGTTACATGTCAGGGTGTTCAGGGAATGAGAGGAAGCGCCTGGGAACACCCAATGTCCACCCAAGTGGAGTGAGAGCTGCCAGCAAGGCAATCGGTGGAAGCATAGCTCCAGGGTAGCCCATGGTGCCTCTTGTCCACTGAACCTGGCTAGGAGAGCAGAGGAACTGGGGTGAGAAGTTTATGGCTCAGCACACACCCATTGCTCCTGCACCCAGCAGGAGCTTCTTTAAAACCTTCACCTGGGAGTTGTTTAGACAGGACTGGGCATGAGGGTCCAACCAGTCTGGCCTTCCTGTGGGCAGCCTGGCTGGACATCTGCCAGCCAAAGGGAAAAGGACACACCTGATGTGAAAAATTTATCCCAAGGGTTTGAATGTGAAATTCTTCTTGTGTGAGAGCACCAAGGAGACACACTTACTCTCGTTGGTTTTCTTTATGAAAACCCACAGGTTTTCTTTGGCTGCTTCTTTAGCACGTTTGAAAACACAAGAAACCATTTCTTAGGGAGCAGCCAATGAGCCCTCCAACTCCCAGTGTGTTTCCATTGACTTTCACATATTTTTGTCATATTTCTCTTGGCCTGTGCTATAATTTATGCACTTGCTTCTATACCTCTTTGGTAAAGGTTTATATGGAACTAAAATCCCATGGTGCTTTGCTGAGTAGGCTTGGGCCTGGCTAAAGTTTTTTAGGATTTTCAGCTCTTTTGAGTTTTTTGTACGCTGCATAGAGCCATTGGTTTAAAGCTCTGCTTTTGCAATAAATTAAATGGGACCCTGTTTGTATTCCTGGTGTTCCCTCTGGCAGAAATGCCAATAGACATGAGGAAAACTTCAGCAGCAAAGGCTTATGTGACTCGTATTTTTGTATATCGGTGTTTGAAATGTTTTCCAGTTGTGCCACAGGAGGTTTAGATTAGGTATTAGGAAAAATTTATTCAATGGAAGGATGGTCAAGCATTGAAACAGACTACCCAGGTAAGTGTTGGGGTCACCATCCCTGGAAGTGCCCAAAAAACGTGTGGATATGGCACTTGGGGACATGGTTTAGTGGTGGACTTGGCAGTGTTGAGTTACTGGTTTGACTTGATGGTCTTAGCGGCCTTTTCCAATCTTAAGGTTTTTCCTTATGGGCAATTGTTTTTTAGTATTTCTGTCCTATTGTGATGTCCTGTGACAGAGGGAGAGCTTATGCTCTCTGTCAGGAGTGAGAACCTCACCTATGTACTTGACTGCAGGGGTTGCAGCTTGAGGAGAAAAGCCCCACACCAAGGGTAAGTTGATCTAGAGAGGGCTGGAATCAGTGTGTAGCTGTGAAATTGAACATAAATATGCAAGACTGAAGAGCTGGTGTGTTTACCCGCCCTGTCACCTCCTTTTACAGCAGTGGCTGACAAAGCTTTGAAAGGATATTTATACTGGAGCCAGCTCCCATTAAGTGGATTGAACTTCTCCCCTCTTCCCCTTGAATCTGGTATCAAAACACCTCAGCAGAATAAATATAACAACTATGGGATGTACTATTTACTTTTGACCCTTCTGGTATTTACTTTACAGCATGTTTGCCCAGTTAAACCACTGGCCATTCACTCCAGCTCTGCCTGTGGCAGAGTGAGCTTGTGAAGCCATGGTTAGAGGTGAGGTCCATCTGCTTAATTTTGTTAGCAGCTGAAGTTTTTATTTGGTGAGATATTCAAAACCAGATGCTCTTCAGCCCATGGTGAGGCTGAAGCAGAGAGAAACCTGCTAACCTCCAGCAGTGGTGTGTACATCTTCCCACAGCCGTCTGGGGACTGCCTGGGGCTTGCAGAAGATGGTCATCCCAGATCAAGATCCTTCCTGGTGCTGAAAACCCTCTGTGGCCTTGTGTCCTCACCCAGAATTTGGCATATTCCTCCTCCTCTGACATCTCTCCTAGAGGGTCCTTTCACACTCACAGAGGATGAGGAGGTGTTACTCTTGGTGGACGTAGCTCTTTAAAAGCGAGGATATGTGCTTGACATGAGTTAATTGTCTTGCCCTTTGCCTGCTCACTGGGGAGGAAAACACATTTCCTGAGGGGGATTCAACCTTCTCGGCATCCTTCTTTAGGATGGGATGAATCAAAACCCCAGAAGGGCTGAGGGGGAACTCAAAGCTGGCTTCTGCGATCCCATGCTCTAAGGCAGGGCTGACTTCCAGAATTGTCTGAAATATCCCCACAAGGAGTCCTTGAAGGAGGTTAGACTGGTGGTAGTAAATCCAGAGCCATCCCAGCACAACTCTTATCCTCTGACCTTTCCCTTCTTATGTCCCCATGGCGCTGTGTGCCATGTACCTGCACCAGTGTCACTGAAGACCACTGCCCCAGGGTCCTTGGGCACTCTCTGGGCCCGCCTGGATATTTCAGCTGGCCACAAGATCTCTGCCAGAGAAACAGAGCCAGTCTCTGCCTATACCTGTATAACATGAAAATGGAGAGCAAATTTTCATATGTGTGCACAGATAATCAGAAATATCAGGATATTAAGAATGATCAGAAATCAATATATTTTCATACCCTGACATCAGCAGTGCTATAATTTCCCTTGATCTCTTGCAGGGCAGAAGACCTGGAGAGATCTGACTTAGCTGGTTCATGTGCAGCAGCCTCTTCACATCCCAGTGTCATTGCAGCTCACCCTTAAAGGTGATCAGCACTCCACTTAACAGCTCTTTGTATGACAACACACGGTAAATTCAGTGTAGAAGGAAGCATGTGCATTCCTGGACCTAGTCTCTGAGCCTTTCTATTAGTAGTAGAGCTATATTCCAGATTAATATGCTATAATAGCTCTGGGTTTGCCACAATTAAATCATCTTCAGGTTTGAGCTGTCACCCAAGACAGAATCACTTTCTCCTGGTCAAAGACACAGAAAGAAATAAGGCATAATGGGGAAACTGGCCAAATGTCTTACTTTCCAGGCAAACATGGTGGGATGGATGAAGGCATGAAGTGTCTGTGAGAAATACAGAAAGCCATGAAGAAGATGCCATGTGTGGGCAGGGGGAGGAGGGATTTGGAGGAGCCTCTTAGCAATGGCATTCTGGAGAAGTCAAAGAGAGTAGGTTTGGATGCTGCTCTTGTGCCACTGAGGTCAGCATCTGGTCTTGGGATTGAGACCTCAGGCAGCCAAAGGCTGAAGATGACCTGAGTGAGGTGCTTTTGGGACCTACACAAGGTTTAATGGAACCATAATAGAAAAATAGGAAATAGTGATTAATTAAAATTATTTCTAAGGGCTATCACAGCTTCTCTGTCACTGGAAATATCTACAGCTCAAGAAACACCCAGCCAACACAGATGCTGATATCATGCATTGACATAATGCAGATGAGATTGGGTGGCTTGAGCAGCCTCCAGTGGAGTACACCCTCACTCTGGAGAAAGGTGAACGTAACCATAAATAAAATCAAGGGGAGGAAAAACTCCTGGCAGGAAGATGTCCTGACAAGAGAAGGCAGACCAGACTACTAGACTACACTAAATAACCAATGCCTGGCAATAATTTATAAAAAGTAGTGGACTGAGTAGCAAGTACAGGTGTGGCTTGTGGAACTCCCTGCTGTGGGACACTGTGAGGGCTGGGAGCTTATTCTGAGCAGACCTTGGAATCAGGTGGGAAAGATCCAGAACCTGGTTTCTTACCTCTCTCCTCTTGCCCTCAAGAGAGTCCTGGAAGACATATTTAACCTTCATAACTGTGCCTGTGGATCATCCCCTCTTGAGACAGGCTCCCCCAAGGGAGTGGTCTTTGACACTGGTTTACTCTCATGTTGGCTTTGATGCCTCAGGTTTTAACTTTTATATTTTTCAAATCCTGTACTGCCAGTGTAACTCTGAAGTTCCCTGTAGCTTGTTAAGTGATGTTTTCTTATACTGATAGACATAACAAAGCCTCTGCAGCTCGCTCTCCAAGGACACCCAGACCATTCCAGGCCCAAGAACTGTAAACCTTCATCTTGGGGAGAGGGGGGCAAGCTTGGGGAAATTCCATCCTTGGCTGGGTTCTGCTTGGGGAATTGATGCTGATATCCAAGTGGGAAGAACTCGTGAGCTGTCCTTGTCCATTTGGGGATCCATTGAGGCAGAAGCCTCTGCAGCCCAGAGTGCACCTGGGAAGGCCTCTTAAATAAATACCTCCTTTATTCCTTTATTCCTATCTAGTATCTGTTTCTAGATAGCCATTTAAGGCATCAGCTTCAGTGTGGGTGGATGTGAGGCAAGGCTGAGGCCATTTGTAATGCTGTGGGTGTGAGGGAATGCTTCACTTCTTTTTACACTTCATTAAGCCACCAAAAAAGAAAGAGCTAGAGGTGTTGAAACCCCATTGTGAAGCCGTCCTGGGCTGGGAAAATTGGAATGGGATAACAGGTAACACACTGACTCCTCTGCATAGAGAGGACTGGTAAAAAATCAGCATATACATATATATATATATATATATATATAAACACTGATTTGTATGGCTTGTACTTACAGACACTTCAAGAATGTGGTCACTGCACACAGGCATTGAAATGCCAATTACATATCCCTGCAGCATTGTTCAGCCAAGGAGAAGTGGGAGCAGAAGTGTATTTCTGCCTCTTGTTAAAAAGGCACACCTTCAAATACTGGGCCCTATCCTGACCTCAGTTACTCCGAGTGGCTTCTACACTGTAGTGAGGTGGTTTGGTTTATACTGTGGTATGGAAAAGGGGATCTGTCCTGTTAGCTGCCTTTATACTTTAATCTAAGCATCAAAGCCACTGAAAGGATGGTTGATCTTTAAAATAGTAGTTGCTCTCATTAATTGTTCCAAGTATGGTTCAAACTGGGTTGCAGAATTCATAATTTAAAGGAACGTGTATATTTTAGTCCATCCAGATTAATCTGCAATTAGCATTTCCATTAATATGCAGATTTATTTCCATACAGTCCCTTGTTACTCAAAGAGCGAGGCAGTGAACGAGATCAAAGACACGTGGTCCTGGCACTTCAGCATCTCCTGGGAAATCTCTGCTCCCTCCTGCCAGGAATTTTTGCAGCTGTGACTCTGGGACTTGCTTGTTGCTCTGCCTGGGTACCCAAAACTGCTGTGTCCTTGTCCCGGTTTGAGACAATTTCAGAGAAAAAGATCCCCCGATAGAAAGCAGGTTGTAGTTACCCCTCCCCCATCAGGTTCGGAAAAAGAAATATTTCCTCGGAGGAAAGTGAAGAGGAGAAAAACTATTTGTTTAACAAACACACAAGAAAAGAATAGTAGTGCTAAATAATAAAATCTCTCGCTGTGGAGAGAAACCTGGAAGAGGTTTAAATCCTTCTGGGTGTGGTCTCTCTCCTCCCCGAGCTGGGTCGGGGTGGGGGACTCCCCTACAGGCCAGTGGAAGGGCTCCCAGTGAGGGTTTGATGTTCTGAACAAGTCCAGAAGAGAAGAAGAAACCAAAGTCTCTTCTTTCAAAGGAAACAGAGCCAAGAGCTCGCTGGAAAGCAAGGAAGGTGCTTCCTCCCCTCTCTGCCACAACAGCTCTTACTCCCCACAGCAGAAGAATAACAGAGAGGAGTAGTGACCTTGAAACACAGAACTGCTTTGAAAAAAGTTCCTCTGGCTTTTTTTTTCTTTCTCTCCCCTCTCAGGCTCAGTTTAAAGTCATAGAAAGGCATAAGATTCATTTTCTGGGCACAGAGCAGGCAATAAGGGTTACATCATAAAGTCACTCCAAGGCAGTCCTACTGCATATAACCACTTTCCCTAAACTGATTAAAGCAATTCCTCAGGAGGGGCAGAGGTTTCCATCCACACTACCTTCTGGAAAACTGGTTCCTGGCCCATCCTGCTTTGTTGTGCCCCAGCATCTTGTGGACACCCATGGGACTATGGAGAGGGTATTTTTCCATCTAGGATTCTAGTATGGATGTAGCCACAAGGTGCAACCTGTTCTCCAGGAGCTCTGTCTAATGAATGCTGGTGGGGTCTGGCTCAGCTGCTGCCAGTACAGCAGGTCCTGCTCACTGCAGAGGAGAGGGGGAAATCTATCTGTTCCCTTGTGTTCACTGCTCCATGGCTCCTGTAGCAGCAAACAAAGCACAGATTTACTGCAAAAACAGACAGGCTTCGTTTAGGACAGTTTGTTCCATTTTTTTTTGTGTGCACCCAGCTCTTCCCCCCACATTTCTGTGTGTACCATGGTGCAGGTGTGCACAGCTGCTGTTACCTCCTCAGTGGTGGCTTTAGCACTGGGGCCATGCAGGACTGTCCTTTCCCGGACAAACCTCAGTGTCTGGGTAACCCATTTTTGAGGATATGACATTTCCAGATCATTCTGGGGAAGGCACACACGATCCCACACTCATGTCTAGGGTACAGGGATCCCCTGTCATCTGAATCCTTCAAAGGTCAGCCCAAGGAATTCTAAGTGATGGGTCATGAGGCAGACTGTTACCCCAGACCAGAAGACAGAGGTTAAGAAGGGATTTTTTTTACCTTTGCTCTCCTCTGTGAGCATGGGGCATGCTCTGCTTGCCAGCATTATCTCAGAGCTTTGTCTTACAAATCCTTTCCTATCGAATTTTGCAGAATCACAAAATATTGAGTTGGAAGGGACCCACAAGGATCATTGTGCCCAACTCTTAAGTGAAAGGCCCAGAGACCTGGATTTGTCCTGCTCTCTTCTACTGGCACATTTGAGTGATTTCCCAAGGTTTTCTGCTGCAGGGTATAAGTTGGCCCCATAAGTGGCCTTTGGAAGCACTGGAGAGCACCACTGCCTGCCCAGACGCATGGAGGAACTGTGCTATCTGAACTGGGTGGGTGTTTTTAGGACACTGGAGGCAGTGACCCTCTTCGTTTGCCTTTGAAAAAGTAGCAATGACCCCACTGCTGGCTGTGAAACTGTGAGCAGTGGCCACAGGCTGCAGCTCTGGCTCTGTCTATCCCCAGCTGCTTTTACAACTCCGCCCAAGTTGTTTCCCCTGTTATACATAATGGAAGCAATATACAAGGATCATACACCCCTGAAGAGCTTTCTTCTCCAAATACACAAGAGTGCTACCTGAGAACAAGATTAGAGCTACAAATCACACCCCTTTTCCCTCCAAGAGTACAAAGCCTACCTACCTGATTTTAGTGCAATTCACCAGCTGTATATGGCTGTACATTAGATTTTCTAGCCCCAGAGGTGCTGTTCAGTCTGCCACCTTCTTTTTTCCACCCTAACACCTGCACATTATTTTTGTCTCTCGTTTTCCTCAGCTGAAGGAGGAGGCGCCTTCCCGCAGATGGGGGCTGCACGTACAGGAGGCGGCTCTAGATGGTGCTGCTGTCCCGGGAAAGCGAAGCTGGGCTCTTTATTCACCGACAGTAAAAACTCCAATAAAAGCAGTGTAAAACGAGCAGAGGGACTGAGAAAACCAGGGTGGCTCAGAGCTGCGGGAGCACCTTGACGGGTAAATCCTGAGCTCCAGGGCCAGACACTGGTCAGTCAAAAATGGGATGCAGAGAGACTGTGGAGTAATCATGGACCACTCTGGGATTCACCAGGGTGTACTTTTGCTGTCGTCTGCAGACTCTGCTTGCCTGAGGTGAAGCAGGATACTGCTTTGCCCACGCCAGTACTTCCTAGGCACAGGCCGGAGGCCCTGGGAGGAGATGTAGAATAGCACAAGAGTTCTCTGAACTTCAGAGAAATAGCTTCCTAATTCCCATTCACTCGTTTAAGCCCTGAGGAATTTTATTTCTTCCAAACATCTTATTTTTTGTTTGTTTAATACCGTGTCTTGCGACTAGATAATCTTGTTAGCCATAAGTGCAAGCAATTCTCTTTTGGATTCCTGCTAGATTTGTTGTGTATGGGAAGAAAATCACAAGGAGCTGAAGCATCATGGCATAATGAATTACCACTTCTCCACTAAGCTGTGGCCACTGGCCATTTGTGAGCTCTTAGCCCTCTGCCCAGAAAAGCCCAGCAGCAATTTTAGCCAAGATTTAACCTGCATTTGCAGAAGGGCAGGATCTCCCCAGCACCAGCCTATTTCAATGCTATCCAGTGTACTAAGGAGGAAGCCACAATCTGTTTATTCCCAGAGTCTTGGTAATGTCCTGTAGTAATGAGTTTCACAGGTCAGTTGGACAGTATTTAAAGTATTTCCTAATGCTGGTAACATGTCTGTGGCTGGCCAGGTGCCTCCAGCTTTCCTGTAACCTTCTAGCCCATGCAAAAAAAGAGCCAAGATGACCACACAGAATCTTGGATTTGACTGCTGTGACCTGCCAGGAGGTTTTCTGCCCCAAAATACATGCCTAGCACTGCATATCCTCACCCCTTTCTGTGTGGAGGTGCTTGAGGAGCAGCTTTCTGAGCCCTTCACGTGTCCTGTGCACAGTGCTGGGATTTGTACCACTACAGCAGCAGTTTAGGATGGTTCAGATTGGGCATTTTTTGTCACATGGCTTAAGGAATGCTAGGTAATGTTTCAACTTTAGAGCTGAGTCTTTACTTCAGGGCTGGCAGCACTCCACAAATCCTGAATAACACCTTCTTAGACCCTTCAAGTAAATCGAGAAAGCCAGCCCACCTCAACTCCATTTCAGCCTTGCAAAGACTTTTTCTTCTTCACCCTCCCTCTCTCAGAGGAAGTTTATATCAGAATACTACTGAAATTCAAGATCCCTCATCTGCTTCCCCCCACAAAAAACAGAGGCACAAAAGAGGTATTAAAGACAGAGAACATGCAAATAATCGAATGTTTTCATATGTGGAAGAATGGTTGCTTTTAGTAACTCATCCCAGAACACGACGGCATTAGAGGCTTTGGAATGAGTGCCTCCCAACAGCATCAATAAGGGGAAAAGGTCCAAAAAGTAAGCTAAACAGTGCTGCTGCCTGAATATAGCCTTTCATTCAGCTCTCCCCACACCGTTTCAGGCCCATTTTGGAGGTTTTTTTTTGATGTATGATGGCATTTGTATTTTTTGGCTCCCATTCAAGAGTTTATATTTTCATTCTATAATTTCCTTAAACATTTAATTTCCTACATTAGTTGATGGTCTCTTGCATCTGCCGGAAAATTACTTCTGGTGCTTCTGTGCCTGTGCTGGAATTTAGTTTTTTAATTTTTGTTATTGAAGATACAGAGAGAGCAAACTCACCTGCGAGTAGATGCTGTTGCACACCAACCCGCAGTTTTGCAGATGATATAGGAACACATCATGGATAAAGAGATATTTAAGTCAAAGGGCTCAACTTTTAAAGTTATTAGAGAATGTTCTCTTGGCTGTAATACTGTGGCCAGGAAACAGAGTTTTCTTACAAATGCTGCCATTGACCTGTGCAAGTTGCCGCTTCAAGGTATTGGTGCCACCTTTGACCATCAGGCAGCATTTCTGTGAGGTCTCCCCTTCCTCCTCCATCTATGTTGTTCTTCCTTCTCAGTGCTGCCTCTGCAAACAAGGTGATTCTCATTCCAGACTCACCTTCCCTACAATGGTGCAGCCAGCACATCTGAAAAGTGGCAATCCCAAAAACCAGTATGAGGAAATATTTTTTTCTCGTGCCATTTAGGGCAAGAATTCCTTTAGCATGGAGCATCAAAGAAGATGCTCAGCATCATCAGAGGAGAGGCAGCGGCAAGGTCTAGGAGCAGACGTAGGAAACAACTGTGTAGAAAGAGTGAAAGAGTTGAGAGGTAAAACCACCCTGAAAAACTGTAGCTAGGGAGCAGACCACAGGAGTGATTTTACCTGATCTGTCAGCCAATGTGGTACCCTTCTCTGCATGGCTGGGTACCAAAGGGGACCCCCACCCAAAGCTGGGGCCAGAAGTCAGCAGATGGGGGGGCTCAGGCTGAAGTTGTCCCTGTCTGTAAGTGTGTTTGGACAATTTTCCTTGGAGTTTGTGATGGCATTTAGCATCTGGAAGTTCTGATACCTACAGTCCTGAGAAACATCGTTTGACTCTCTGGTGTCTTTTTCAAACAAACTGAGATGAGGTTTTTTGAGACAAAACCCTTGAACCCGATGTCCCAAGTATATTTTTTTGTGCTACTGCAGGAGTCAGAAGTAGTCAATTCTATTTCTCTTGTCACCAACAAATTATTCCCCACATGGAGTGACTCCTCATCAGTTCCTACTGGGCAGCTGTCAGATGAATTTGAAGATGCAAAATGTCATGATCTGTCCCAGCTTATCTAAGTGGTGAATTACTAAGGTTACTGAAAAGTTGCAAATTTGAGGTTTCCTTGATCCTTGGCTGGAAAGAAAGCCATGTGCTTCAGCTTTTTCCAGCACACAGGACTCAGAGTTCTTGGCACTGAGGCAAAGAAAAAGGCGAAAGTCCTGGACTGATGTGGGATCACACATCTGAATGGCACAGCAGCAGCAGTGGGACCACCAATAACCTACCCCATCTATAAGTCAGAAATACTGACCAGGTTACAGTATTTCTAAGATTTAGGTCTGGTCAGATCAATCTGGCCTTATGAATACTCCTGGTTCAGGTAGCAGCCTGACCTTGCCACCACAGTCTCTGAGGAAATTTGATCTAGTTTGAATTAGCATAGTATTATGAGAGATAACATCCTCCTCCCAGTTAATAGCAGCCGATACTTGCTCCAGCAGACATCTTGCCCTGTCTTTTCCTAAGTGAAATCTTCCACTGTCTGGACCTTAAAATTTGTCATGTCTCAGTGGAAATGATCTGATGCAACACATAACAAATTCTCTTTGTTCATTGAGCCCATAACATGCACAGTGTGTTTGTGCCCACCTGTGTCCCTGGCTGCCCACAAGACTTTGGCCCATGGAGAGACCTGCAAGGGATCTGAGAGAAAGCAATGGGCATGCCAACCTGCCCAAAATGGGGCTCATGCCTGGAGGGATCTCTCATGCACAGTTCTAAGATGTCGATCATGTTGGTCTGTCCTCACTCCATCAAAAGATTCACTGAATGTTCACAGGTTTTTTGATCTGAGCAAGGGCTTCACAGTCCATTCTTGCTGATGGCTGGTTTTCCTTTCTGTACAGTGTGGTGGTTGTCTCCTCCATCCCCTTCTTGATCATCAGGCTGGGATATTAGAAGAGCTGTGTGTGGTCCTGGCCAGCTACTGATCCATGCTTGCTCCAGGAGAAATTGAGGTTTCAAGGAAAAGTGTGTGTGTGGAGTGGGACTTATTTTTCTTGATACCAAAAATGTCTGGAAAAATGAAATTAGGCAAAGAAATGCCTGCAAAAGCCACACATCACCTGAATTCCCAGAAAGGCAGTGGTTGGAGAGCACAAAGCAATATGTGAGAAAGTATCAGAAGTGGAAAATGTACAATAGCAGTTTTTAGGCCAGACATGTTTGAAAAAGTAAAGCTCACAACCGGTTCCACCATCCTTTTCTGCCAGGTGAGGTGGAACCCGATGCCGAGACTGGGCACAAGAGCCCTTTTACTGCTGGAAATTTTCGTTACAGCTCTGTGTTGAGAAGGTTTTCCCCCTTTCCTCCAAAGATGACTTTCTTCCTGATGGCCCTACTTGCTGCTCTGATCCCTGACCTGGATCTCCTCTAGAAAACTCTGTGGGGCAGGGCTGGGACAGATGACCTCAAGAGGAGGACAGATTCAGTGAGAGAGCCTGATGTCTTGGAGATGGTGATGGAGGGAATAAATGGACAGGTCCAGCCCCCAGAATGGATTCAGACCAAGGACATTCTGATGTGGACAGACATTCCCAAGGCTGGCCACCACAGCCCCACTCTCCTGCCCATCTGTGTCAAGGGGAGGACAGCAGGAGTGCAGCCCTGCTGTGCAGTTTGAGGTGGGGATGTCCCTGGAGTGCTGACAGACCAATAAACTGATACAGCTGGCTAAGAATTGTCCATCATTTATGCTAAAAAATAAACAAGGCCAACAATGCTGAAATGAAACATTTGGGCTCAGCTGTGTTGAGCATTTATGTATGCTCAGCTCACACAGGATGGAGATCTGATGGTCCTTTCTCCTACACAGACCAAGCCATTGGCTGGATTAGGAATTCTGGCCTGAACTACTGCCCTCTGCCTTGCTGGATTTCTGTGTGCTGCCATGGGACCTGGTGATGAATGTTGGTTGGTAAGTCCTGGATGTTTTGAGCTGGTCCAAAAAGGAGCCTGGTACCACAAGGCACTTGCATGGAGACCACTGGGCAGCTCAGCCAGGTGCAAGTTCAAGTCTGAAACACGTCAAAATGACGTAAAATACATTGCTTCCCAGAACACTTCATCCTATGAAAATACTTTGATATTTCAACATTTTGTCCCCAGTCATAATGGAAACAAATACTAAAATATTGGAAATTCCTGTGGGATGAAATTCCTGTGAAGTTCGTTTTTGCACTTAGTGAAAGTAAATACAAAAATGCCTTGTGGGTGGTTTTTTGTTTTTGCTCCCTTAATTAAAGTTTCCTGGTTTTTCCACAGTGTCAGGGATGGTTTAAAGAGCTTTCTCCCTTCAAGAGTCATTGCACACAAATGGGCCTTGAGATTTCCCCATGGTGAGGAGGGAGATGTGTGTGGAAATCCAGATTATTAGTGAGCATAGTCCAAGGGTGTGGAACAAAACCTCCTCCTTATGTGGCTAAGGGCACCTCTTTGCAGAGTGCTGATTGTTGCTCTCTGGTTTGCTCAGTGCTTTGAATCAATGTGATACTGTCAGGAAGAAACAAAGATATGCATTTTTAATTCATTTTCTTCCTGGTGTATATAAAATGTGGTGCTTTGTTGGAAACCTTCTTGGTTTATTTTTAATAGGAGCGTGGGATGTCAGGAAGCATTCAGATTTCAGGCCTTGCACAGTGGCAGAATTCACATTCAATGAGGTCTGAGGGAAGACTGCTTTTGGCCAGCAAGGTGCTTGCCAGCCCTGGCACTCATCTGTGGGCCTCTTTCTTCTCCTCCCTGATGCCCAGCTCCAGTGGCATGGCTGGTAAGTTTATTGCTTCCTTGTTTGACAAGAGTTTAGCACCAGGCTGGGGCTTTACAAGCAAATGGCATTTTTGGCAGGTTTAGTCCATCTGCCTGCTGAGATTACCAGTTTGAGGTCCAAACTCTGATTTTTGTTCTGCCTCAGTGTCCACAAATATTAGTAAGTTGAGATGTGATCTTTTGCTCCAGAATACACCTTTTCTATCAGCCAAAGACTCTTACTGTCTAGAACTCAGCAGCAAGAAACTCCTTTTACTCTATACAGGAATTAGCGTGTGAGTAATAGTGCCATTGTATCTCCAGCTCTCAATGTCTCACTCAAAATTCTGCATCTTTGCTGTGCTTGGAGTTTGCAGGTGTTCCTCTGAAGGGGGTAAGTCTGGGGGTGTCTGTGGTATCAGGGTGGGTTTATGCTACCTGGTTTCCCTGCTTTTTGCCACTCTTCTAGGATTAGAGCTATCTAGTACCATTGAGTGTTTCCCAGCTCAGAGCCAAGGTAGCAATTTAGCATGGCTGACACTCAACACAAGTGGATTGTTATCTTGAGCACAGACTATTCCCTAGCATTTCCAGCATATTAGAAGCCTGTTTATTATGTTTGTCCTTGGAAAGAAAAATTTTACATGTAAGAAAAAAGTCCCAGGTTCATAATAGTGTCAAGGTACAAACACAATTTTAACAATGTGGTGATCATGGGGCAACAGAGAGGGACATGAACTTAAGGATCTTTGTATGCTTGGTGGGGCTGTGGGCCCACACCACCTTACAACTCTGGAGAGGTGACATTTCCGAGTGACTTCAAATCCACTCACACACACAGATTCTCTAGAAAATTGCTGTGATTCTGTGTAATCCCTTCTAATTTGGGATTTGTGGGTCAATACTGTGTGGTAACCTGAGCGAATGGTTTTGGGCACAGGCCCTCTGAAAGAGCTGGGGTGGCTCCCGAAGGCACAGCTGCTTGTGGGCTCTCCTCTGCAGGCTGAGAGGGAACAGCCTCTCCTCAGGTGGCTGCTGCTGGCTGCTGAGGAACTAACTACTGAAAAGACAACTTATTTAGGGGAAAAGCTGGGGAAGTGATATGTCCAAGTCAAGGAGACAACCCGGAGAGTCTCTTTTGGAGGGGCAATACCTGCTGCAGGCCAGGGCCTCTGCTGGTAGCGCAGAGCTGGGTGGTGACGCCAGGGGATGCTGCCCGAGGCCTGCTGCATCCCTGTGACATCCCGGGGTGCCTTAGTAGGTTTGTCACAGGCTAGCAGACTCTGCAGCTCCCTCACTGCTGGCAGGCTGCTCCCTGATGGTAGCTGTGACCATGGAGGCAAAGAAAGAGGGAGAGGTCTCTCCTCTGGGTACTAACAGCAGTAGATCCAAGGGAAAAGACCAACAACAAAGGAGTGCAGGAGATTTTAGAGTGAGAGGGGTGGAGAACATGAAAACCAATGAACAGGAGTGGATCCGGGGCTGATTGACAAAAAAGCAACCAGTTGGGGATTAGCAAGGGAGGGATTAAGGAACAACAACCAATGACATACCGAACAAAGGAGAATTTTCTGGAGGGGAAGGTGTGTAGCAGAATTTTTGTAGGAGCGTGGGTCTTATTGTCTGATGGATGAGCTTTAAATTACATTAGCTAGGCCTCAGATTCTTGGCCTAGTTGGTAGTTTAAAAGCCCATGGCGCAGCAAGAAATTGTTTGTTAAAGTGTACCTGGTTTTTAGATAATATAGTTGTATTGTAATCATAGTAGCCGTTTTAAGACTGAATTGTTTTGAATTCCTTTTCACCATGTATACCAATTAAAAAACCTGGATTTGTAAACTATCTGAACTCTATATAACCCGACATTTTGAGATAATAAAGGGAGAACGCACGAATAACCATACTGGTTGAATCGTCTGTTGCTCTGTTCTCAGCCCCCGCACAATTAATTAGTCCCTGGCACTCTTTTTCCTTTATCTTTCTTTTTTCTTTTCCTTTCTTTTTTATCTTTAAAGGTGTGCTTTGGGGGATTCACAGGGTCTCTGCACCCATGGGGTAGGGACATAGGTGGAGAGGGGAGAGGAATCCCTGCTTAAGAGGCAGGGAAAGGGTGTGGCTAACCAAGGGGAGAGCATAACTCAGGGAAAGGGGTAACCATAGGAACCGGGGTACAAGGTAATAATTTAGAACTGAGGTACAGAACTTGAACACAGATGGAAGGCTTTCTAACAATGCTTGCTTTCTAACTTCTCCAGTGCATCCCCAGCTTGCCCTAAGCTGGAGCACCATGACAGGGTGGCTCACGGTGATGCCTTCTGTGAAGGTCTCCACAGCATCCTCCCGCCCCAGCAAACTTCAGTCTGCTTTCCTGAAGTGGTCAGAGCAGTGTCCCCTCAGGGCCATCGTGTCAGCAGGTGACAAAGCTTTTTGGCTGCAAGCAAACCATTTGTCTTGTCTCTGCAGAAGAGCAAGAAAACAAAGTTTTCACAAATTCCACTGTGTGCAGGAGAGGTGCTGGCCTGGGAAGTGCACATCACACAGGACCAGTGCAAGTTTGACAACAACTAACATGAAGCCTTAGTTCTTTTATTAGCCAGAACAGCAAATTCAGTAGAAATGCTCCTGCCCTACAGACACTTTAGCTTACTAGAGTAATCCTTTCCATCTACACCATGGATGAGCTTATACCTGTCTGTTCCAATCCCTTTGGTTCTCAGGAGTGTTTAACTGTAGGAAATGTCAAACAGAAAAGCTATGGAGTCATGTGGGATTATTTCACTGCATGGCAAAATAACTTGGGGCACAGACTTACCAAACTGTAAAGACTTTTTTTCAGCCTTGATCCCCATTAAAATGCACCATGTGGTGTTATTTTAATACAACACGTGCTACAATCCCTCAGTAGCCACGCTGTTAGTATTATGGTACAAAAGTACCGTAATGCTAGAATAAGCACAAAATAACTAAATCTTCTCCATGGAATAATTAAACTTCTCTGAAATTCCATGTGCATGGGGAGATTTCATCCTCAGCTCAGGTGTGGGAGGGCCAGGAGGGCAGATCTGATAAATGAGTGATCCTGGGGAACTTGTGTCTGCTGACAGCAGCTTCACACACACCCTGAGCCAATTGCTGCCATGATCCAGCCGTGAGAAAAGTGATTGTACTAAGTCCCTTTCAAGTCACTTCACTTTTTTCCTCCGTTGTTATATTCAATACCCAAGAACGAGTTGCTCTTTTGTGCAAAAAATCAGTATCTACCATGATAAGACTAATCTTGATTGACTTCTGGAGAGTTAATATTAACTAATGGTTCAGAGAAGGGAGACACTGCAGAGATTAATAGAAGTTACACTATGCTGCTGGAGATTTGTTTTCATGTTTGTCCTGAGACTGCTACTATTTAAGTTTCAGTGTTCTCCCCAGTCAAAATAGTAAATAACTAAAGTAAATATTTACAAAAATAGTAAATAGTTAAAGCACCAGAATAACATGCACATTACAAGAGTAAGAGGAATGGAGAGGTGGCTTCTTAGCTGGATGAAAGTGGTGAGATACTGGTATGCTGAGAATGAAAAATTTGTCAACAAATTCAAAGGGCCCAGGTTGGGGGGATGACTGACATGGCCAGCACAGCCTTGGGAACACACTTCAAACGGTGAATGTGTGGGATGCTGCCAGGCACAGTGAGAGAAGACAAGTAGTAGCAGCTATTGCTGTCTGTGAGATTTTCCTGAGGGAACCAGATGGTTGGGAGGTGAACGGTGAGTTCCCAGTCTTGCTCACACAAGCCTTCTCCAGGACAGCCCCTCTGCTCTCCCCCTCTTTTGGGCACTGGGAGTGCATGTCGAGGGTTGTGCTCAAATGCTTTGCTCTGACAATGTATTTTTCTCCCCTGTGTATAGACAAGCTCAGCTGAACAGTGTTTGGAGCTGTATAAACTCATTAAAGTAAATAAGAGTGGAGAAAGCAAAGCTGATGCTGATGGCTGTGAAAGAAACTTTAAAAAAAATCTTTTAATATAACTTTTCCTCCCTCAGGCATTGAGGAATTTGCTCCCTGTTTCTTTAGCTTTCCCAGTGTGCTCTGGTGTGTGATTCAGAGCAGACCTGTTCCTCCATGTACTCCTCACCCTACTCCAGCCTGACAGACTGAGCAGTCCATGGGGTGATGGAAACAACTCCAGGAGAGACTGCCCCACCTGGGGAGCTGCTCCTGCTGCACTCTGCATCATTCCTTCTATTAGATTTGGCTTTGAGAAGCCACCCACTGCTTCTTGAAGGTTTCACTGACTATCCACATGCATCCTTCAGCTGGAGACCCTTCCCAAACATCTCACAGATTCCCCTGAGAGAAATATCCATGTGAATCCACACCTGGAGCATGCCTGCCCCTACAGTCAGTGTGCATCCCTGTTTCTCCCTCACCTTTCCTGCTGGTGGGCTTTAAGCTATTGGGACCCATCCAGTAAGAGCTGAAGTTATTGTTTTTCCACAGTGCGAGGAGCTTTGCAAATGCAGAACACGTCGGAGAACGAGCAGAGGTCAGCTGGCACTGAGCTGGGTGAATCAGTCACCATGCACATTTTTCTTTGTGGTTTGTGTTTCTTTTTATCACAGAGAAGGTGGTTTCTGTTCCTGAAGCAGGGGGGACTGTCTATAGTACTGCTGGTATTTGCTTAACTACCTTCCTGAGAGTGTAAATATTCCCTCTTTCTTTCTCTCTATGGGGGTAAAACATGCAGCAAATCCCCTTTTTCAAACCAGGGGTCAGGTATATCAGCAGGCACAAAATTAATTTCTCACTGAGTTTGGATCTCATCCTCTGCAGGGCTCTTTGGGTCTGCTAAACTTTCACACTTGATGGCCGAAGTCTGCTTGTGATTAAAGGGGAAAATGAAAAGCAGACGGCGAAGGTGAAAGGTGCAGATTGCTCTGTTTTACTGCCCTGGGAGTGAAGGGAGTTGGTATGCAGGCTGCTGTAGAGAAGGTCAAAAATTTCTTCCCTGTTTCACAGACTGAAGGGAGCATCACATCTTCCAGGCGGTGTTGATGAAGGACCATGCTCATACCGCCCAGTCTCAGGATGCAGCTTTAGCAGCACCGCAGCTTCTCTGTAGAGGGAGCTGGGCCAGAAAAGCTGGGTAAAAATTACCCCAGATTGCCCATCACTCTCTCAGTATTGGCCAGGGGGATAGACAGACACCTGCTGGGGCAGTAAACCCAATCTGTGCTCTGTCCAAACTGCTTTCATGGGTGGAAGCATCAAAGGAAGAGTGAAGCGGAGGAATCAGTAAAGTAGTGAGTGACCCAGGCCCACCCAGGGTCCTGACACTTCTCCCAGAGGTGATATCTGAGACCCTGGGGAAAGGTGTGATATCTTGCTGACTTTAGCAGTCCTGGCAGGAGCTGGAGGGAAAAACTGTCTGATGCAGGTGTCCTGCAGTTGCAGGGTGATGGAGTGGGAGGAACAGACCCCAGAGAGATACTCTGGTATCCAATGAATCAAAGTGGCAACATTTGTAAATAGAGGTGGAGAACTGGTTACTCTTTTCCGAACCCTCCTTCTTCACTTCTCTCAGCCTGGCTGAGTGCTGAGGTCAAGCTGGGACTCGTGCTCTGTCTGGGCTCAGTGGCTGCTGACTTCAACCCAAGAGCTGAGTGAACCCACCCCATCCGACCATCACAGCCTAGCCTCACAGCCCTGAGGCCATAGTCCTCAGTTCAGGTCTTGTTGCATTCCTGAAGGAGCATTCCCATCTTGGAGGATGAAGCAGAGGCCAAAGTACAAGAGGGAAGTTGAGAAGTTTGGATTACACAAGCAAAGCAAACCTTTCCCTTGACTTTTGTGCTGGGCATCAATCATCAAAACAGAGGAATGTTTTGTGTGAGTTAGAAATCATTACCAAACCTCCCTGGACAGGCACAGCCACCCCTCTTGCCTCCCTCAGACTAGATGGGCCTGATGATGACATGGGATGTCTCTCTGTTTCTCTCTCTCTTCGGCCTGGGAGGGGGGTTTTAAGCAGGTTAAACCACGGTGTTTTCACAGGCTCTCTGAAGTGCACAGCCCAAGAGATCCTACTCCAGTGGTCAGACAGACACTCTGCTTGCATCAGTAAATGAAGTGGTGAGAAATTATTAAGAGGATTAGCTGCTGGTCCAAAAGCTGTCTGCTGGGGCAGCCAAAATACTGCTGCTATTTCATAAGCTTCCTCTTGTATCATGGGGATTCAGAGTTCATAGGGGAGTTGAACTGGTGAGGCAGCAAAAGGGCAGATTTCTGAATGAGACCTCTGAAAGAAGATAAAATTAGGAATGCTGTCAAAATGTCATTTGCTGTCATTACCCGTGAAAATCATAGAACAGACTGAGAAGGGTTGGGCCAGGACTCTGACAGGTAACTGCAAAAAGCACAGCTGAATGCAGCAGCCTCTTCCCACCCCCTGCTCCACTCTGCTTATGGAGAGCTAAGCAGATATTGACATTTTCTGAGGCTCTGAAATATTGGCCAAATGGGTATTCCGACTGAGTTGGGAAAAAGTCCCAGGCCTCACAGAGGAGGCTTCAGCACCTCTCCTGCCTACCTCTCCTGCCTCCTGTCAGCAAGCTCTTGTTTGAGGTCCTGGGATATATTCACTCAGGATTTTGCCCCATAGCTCATCCATATTCCTCTGAAGTGTTTTACTTTTGAGCCAGTCTATATTTCATGTTCTCTTAAACAATATAAAACCAAAGGTGCAATTTACTTACATTTCCACAGTGGTTCCTGCCAGAATAAAGAGAAGTAAAATTTGTCCTGTTGTTTGACTGCTTGCTCCCAGCCTGAGATCCTGGATCTGCATTCCCTTGAGGATGAGTGGAGACATTTAGATGCCGTGTTTAGCTTAACTTGTGGCTAAAAAAAAAAATCAGATCTAGGCTGGCTGGCACTCCAGAATTCAGGGCTATGAAGACCTCAGGGCTTGGTTTCTTAATTGTAGATTGTCTATATATGAAGCTAAGACAGGAAGCAATGAACATAAATTAGAGGGGAAAAACAATTCAGATATTAGGAATAGTAGAAAGGCAGTGAAGAATCAGTGGCATTAGCTGTGGGATCTACCATGGGGATCTGTGGGAACAGATTAAATCTTGTCTTCACAGAATCATGGAATGCTTTGCGTTGGTAGGGACCTTTAAAGGTCATCTAGTCCAAACCCCATGCAATGAGCAGGGGCACCCTCGACTGGGTCATATTGCCCAGAGCCCTGTTCAACCTGATGTTGAATATTTTCAGGAACGGGGCATTGTCTAGGTCTGTGGGCAACATGTTCCAGTGTTTCACCACCTCACTGTAAAAAATTTCATCCCTGTGTCAAGTCTAAATCTACCCTCTGTCAGATTATACCATAACCTCTAGTGCTACTGCAACAGACCATGTTAAACATCTGTCCCCACCTTCCTTATAAGCTCCTTTTAAGTGCTTGAAGGCCACCATAAGGGTGTCTTGGAGCCTTATCTGCTCCAGGCTGAGCAACTCCAACTCTTTCAGCCTTTCCTTATAGCCCTCTGATAATTTTTGTGGTATTCCTGTGGACTTGTTCTAGCAGGTACCTCTTATGCTGGGGACCCCAGAGCTGGATGCAGCTCTGCAGGTGGGGTCTCGCCAGAGCAGAGTAGAGGGGCAGAATCCCCTCCCTCACCTGCTGCCCACAGAGATGATCTGGCATCCATGCAAGCCTTTCTTTAGATCCATACCTACATTTGCTCTACAAATGGCTCTACAAACATTCATTAGTTACTATAGAGCTATAATAAATCCTTGAGTGTCTAGGAACAGACTTTGCAAGACAATAATTACTTGACAATTTCCAAGTAAAGGCATTTGGGATTTCCTCTTTATGCCTGAAAATAAATTGTTTAATTAAAAAGGAAGAATGGAATTAAAATGATAGAGATGAAAAGACTCTTCAGTAGGTCAGATTGTAATTGGTTCCTTAGCTCAGTGTGGTTCAATGAACTCTCCTACACTCAGTGGCTCAATTAGCTCTGAGTATTTAGGGCAGAGTTGCAGCATTTCCTAGCTACTGTAGTGAAAAGGTTTAAAATATAAATATCTAGAAATATCAGAAGCTTTCTGGTTAGCTTTTCCTACTCAGACTCAGGGAGGGGGTATAAAGAAGAAGACAAACTCTGGAATTTTGGTATATCTCTTGGAATGATGATGTTTAGACATTTGCTTAATCTTATCAGGCCAGCCAGAATGTCTGTTGTGTCTGTTTGTGTTCCCTCACATGATTACAGAAAACAGCCAGAGTGATGGAAATTCTGAGATGATCCTACCAGAGCAGTCACAGGCTGAGCTGGCTGTCGAAGACCATCCCACACTTCCCCTCTGCCCGGCTTCTGGTTTTCACCTCTAAATTCAGGTGGGATTTGAAGGTGATCCTCGTTCTCTAGAAGCCCACAAAGGGGAAGATTTTGGCTTTCTCTGACTTCAGTGGGGAACCTCTGGGTCCGCTGTCGAGAGCACGACTTTGGTGCTTCCCTCACATCCAGGACCCTCTAACAAAATGTGGCAATTCTGTGCTTTCCTGAATTGTATCTCCATCAAAGTGTGAAAAGCAAAACAAGAAATCCTTAGATATCTCTAGATGTGCCAGTTCTTTCTCTCTGGACTGAAGATCTGTAAGCAGAGAAAAAAATCCACTCCTGCATGCAATAGTCTGTCCCAATATGCAGTGCCTCAATAGCTTTAGGTCCCACTGTGCTGGAAGTTTGAGAGCTGATAGTCAAGGTATCAAAAGAAGAGACAAGGTCATAGGGCAAAAAGATACTTTTTAGATTACTTTATCTAGATAGAAACACTTCAACAACTGTTTGGACACACAGAGCAGATCTGAAGGACTTAAATTCCCCCCTAAAATGTCAGGTCAGTGCACAAGAAGGGCTGTGTGCCCTGCAAGCTGATGTTTAATTCCAGCTTTACCTGTCAGACGTTTGCCCATGGCAGAGTTACATGGATCACCAGGGAGGGGCCCGTGCTCGCAGCCTGTCAGACAGCAGGGAATTAAAGCAGGCAGAGACCCCGGAGAAAGCCTGCTGTGGGACAGGAAGAATAGCAGCATTCATTGCTTTGAGGGAACCTGGCAGGATGGGCAGCTCCCCCTGTATCTTGGCACTCCTGCTTCTGATCCGGGGACCCTGAAGAACTGAAGGGAAAAGAAAGAGAGGAGAAGAAAAAAAACCCCAAACCCCTATTATTCAGACTTTTAAAAACCTCCATCAAAGGGTTGGTTTGTGTTTTGGACATGTCTCAATGTAGGTTGTCATTAGTGACTGGCTAGCTATATTTGAATAGATGCAAGTGACAATCCAGAGGCTTTTCCCAGCCTTTTTTTTCACTCCGGTATGTAGGGAAAAAAAGGTTCATTGCAGTCTAAAATACATCTGCAGATGGTGTGTGCTCTCCTTGGCTCCAGTTGGGACTCAGAGTGAAACACCACAAAATGCCTATTGTTACCAGCACTTTCTGCCCTGCTATGGTAAGAAGCCCTGTTTGGTCTCAGCAGATTTGGATCCTACTTCCTGGCCCTAATGTTTCATGTGAACTTTTTGGATGGCACACCAGCCTTTCTGAGGTTTGCCAGTTTCTGATTATAGGCTGGTTCTCAGGAACAAGAAACAGACCAATTGTCATCCTGCCCCAAATGTGGGCTGCATCCCAGGACCCCTGAGGTCAGCAGATCAGCAACAGTGGATGTTAGAGGGAGTATGAAACCACAACAACTCTGCTGAAGCCCTCGAAAGGTGAGTAAAGGTCATTGCCCTTCCACTTCCAGTAAGTCTTGAATTTGGATCTTGATCCACAGAGGCATTTAGGTCCCTGACTCCCAGTGATTTCCTAGCCATAGTGCAGGTTAGGAGCCGAGTCCCTAAATAACTGGTGGCTGTGAGCCCAGTCAGTGTGTTCAGATGTATCTAACATTACTTGTGTTATTGTTGTATATCAAGGTCCTGACTGGAATCTGGGCTCCTTGAAATAGAGACACACAGGCTGGGATTTAGGTGGCCAAACAGTGTGGGTGTCTCATCAGAGCTACAGGCAATGGAAATGGTACAGAAAATACAGTTTCCATAGAGTGGGACCTCATGAAATCGTCACCTAAAGCTGAGCTTCTGAGAAAGTCACTTTCTCTTCATCAACTGCAAGGGAAGTTGGAGTTATATCTATGTTATTGGTATCTAAGTTTAGGTAGGAGATGTTCCATCCAGAATGCAAGGCAATTCCTTCTTCCAAGAGGTCATCATGCTGTATAATTGAGATAGCTTGAGCTGGGTTGTGAAAAGCAGAGGCAGTGAATTTTAGTCAAGGCCCAGCCAGCAGAACCAGGAGCTGGCACAAGCTGTGCTGCCAGGTTTGCCATCCACTTCTCTGCTGCTGATCCCAGCAGAGAATCTGCTGATTCAAACATAGGATAGTCTGGTCTCCTTTAAGCTGTGGTCTGTAGAAATGGCACAGCCAAAGTCACTAGCCATTCCTGAAATCTTGATATCTCTTGTTTTCTCTCCAGTCTTCTTCCCCTCTCTCCTCTTGCTCTCTGGCTCAGTTGTTTTGACCACCTGAAGTGTACACTCTTCTTTCTTGCAGCCTTTGCCCAAATTCTAGCAAGACACTTTATTTCTGATTTCCAACATTTTTGTAGCAGATCAACAAGTTTTAGAAACGTAATTCTTCAGTGGTAGCAAATGGGAACATTTCACCAGACCTCAAAAAGTTTTTAGATCAGCCAAGACTGAAGCCTTTTATCTTCTGTGATGTACTTCAGAGAAAGATGGCAAAACATGAAAATGTTTGCTGAGTTTTGTTTTATGGTTTACAGGAGGATTTTTGTTCATTTCTGAGTTGTCTGGGGTAAACCGTAAACCATCAGTCTTTACATGTTCTGCTTAGATGATGTCAGAGCAGACGGTGAGAGAATATTTTCACTTCAGCCTCTCCCTGTGCACTCAGGCAGTTCAGCTCCATAGACTTTGATCCCAGCCTGGGCCTGTGGCCATTCCTGAAATACACACGCTAGATAATAGCACATTTTCTTCTCTCACATCAAATGCTGGGTGTGTTTCCATCCCTTAGATAAACTTTATAGTGTTTCTATTTCCCTTTCCCCCATAGTACTGGTTATCCCAGAAATAGATAGGCACTAGAAAGCTATGTTCTGGATCTGAACTATTTCTGTGTTGCATCTGGCATTGTGACTGTGATAATTCTGTGTTTGCCCTTGTGCTAAATTCTCTATGTCTTTTTTTTTTTCCCCTACAGGCACTGGATTGACTTTTTTTGTCATTTCAAGTGTTTCTTGTTTGAATTGTTTTGTTCTCATCTTTGTCTTTCTACTTGTGCATTTTTCTGCCTCTCTTTTTTGTTAACTTCTGCTGTGTCACCCATCCTGGTCTCACTACAGGGACTAACAGCTGAACCTCCTGCAGTTAAAATGCAGTGACAGTGGGGTGCTGTGTTCTTAATGGAAAAAAAAGAAGAAGATAGAGGCTGTATTTAAGCTTAGCCCTGCCTGAAGAGAAGCTCAAACCCTGGGTGAAATTGATCACAATCAATCGCCTGTTGATCACACCAAGATTTCACCACTCTGCAGTTATTCTGGAAAGATGTGAAACTTCCCTAAGGAAGTTGAGGAATTTGATACAGAAAACTTTGGTGTCCTTCTGGGAAGAGCAATGCTTCAGCGTAGAGTTTTCTAACCAGATGAGGGTGGGATGGGGTTAGCTAATGCCTGTGGACATGGTGGCATTGATGTTTCACTTTCATTGTTTGTTTCAGGAAAGATGTGTCTGTGGTTAGGACAGAGCCAAACACCAGGCAAGACACAACCAAAATGAGTGCCCAGTGGCCAGAATGGTCTGGAAATGGAGCGATCACAAAGGGGAAACATGAAGTGCCACCAGGATCCTGGACTGCAGGGATTTACTGTCCCTTCCCTGCACAGCATGCAGCCATCACCAGAGCAGCACACTGCCTGTATTGCTCACCAGGACTCAGCCTAACTGGTCTGCAGATTTCTTTTGGAGTTGTTTTCCCCAGTTTGGCACTTCTCAGGGTTTCAAGCAAACTGGGCAAAAACATAGTGTTCCAAGATGCGAAAGATGTGACATGGTTCATGGGGAGAGGAGCTGGATCTCCTTGCTCCTCTCCAATTGCTGCACAAAAGGGATATCAGGGAGAAAAGAGCTCCTGCCTGAGGCAGGGATAGTGACGGCTCTGAACAGCTAATACCATCACAAATACATGACCTGCAGTCTATGGAACAGGACAGGCTGTTCCAGATTTTCCTATTGACATGTTTTCCTTCTTTAGAACATAAAACAAAAAAGGCAAACCTTTTGCCACATTCCCAAATGATATACTAAAGTTGAGGAATTTGGATCAGAAGGTGAAGACAGCTGAGCTGTGTCTGCCACTGCTTTGGCACCATAAATGACCTGGAACCACAGCCTGCAAGTGGTGTGGTGTGGGGAATCCCACAGGACTGTAGGGCAATGACACTAACAGGGGTTAAAAAGTAATGGTTTGCTTCTTCAGGATGCTGCTGCAGGGATAATTTCTGCAGTATCTTGCCACCTATGAGCTGATACTGGCTTTTAAGTTTACTTCTCATGGGAAGGTAACTACAGTCTCCAAGGACACTGCAACATTGGAGACTCCAGTATGAACTTGGGGCATCTCCTGTCAAGGGAGACAGAATCTTGTCCATGATTTGCAAAACTCTTTCAGATCCTTGAGATACAATTATTTTTTCAACACTATTGTGAAATCTCAAGGGTCTTGACTGAAAAAATAATTGGCTGTATGGAAATAAGTATGAGATATTTCAGTAGATGACAAGACTCTCCAGCATTATAATAATAACAACATTTTAAAGACTAGATAAACAAGAGCTGTGGGAAAGACATAAAGTCTTACATTTCAGGGCATAACTATTGTGTGTCAGGAAGTAATTCTCCTTTTAGGCCATTTACTCTGTAACTGGTGGCTGCAACTGGAGCTGGACATGGTCAGAATCAATAACCCATGGCAGAGGCACTTCTGATTGTTTGTTACTTCCATGTTTTGCAATGAATTCATTGGGATAAACAAGCTTTTGTTTTCATCTTGCAAATTTGACCACCTCCCCACTCCTTGTATTGCCATACTTTATATTCTTCTTGGCACTAATTGCGTGCTTTCAGTCAGCATGTTTTAGCTTTCCAAAACCGTAAGCCATGACTTGGGGGCACAGTCACATTTACATCCCTTTGCAGATGGCCTGTTGCTAGCACTGTCAGTCCTTGGGTCTTATTTTTTGCTGTCTTTATGCTGAGGGACAGACACTGTTCAGTGGGTCTTTGTGATTCTAATCTTTTTCATACAGTTTGAGGAGCAATGAACTTGAAAAACAAGATCCCTTTTTCCTGGGAGGGAAGGCACCTGAATTTAGGCCTGTCTTTACCACCCACTAAGGATGTGCGTGACAGTTTGGAGAGGGCTGAGAGCAGTGTGTTTGTGGTTGCTGTAATGCCCTTTGTTGTTTCCATATAAGTCCCATTTCTGTGGGCACCATCTGTTTGTTAGGAACTATTTTTTTGCCCCGTCATTGCAGGCTTGAGGAAATGCCATCTTGCCAGGTGGCACCTCTGTTTGCTGCTGCTACAGCAGCTCTAGAAGCAGGTGCAGCTTGTGGGATAATGTAGCTTTGTGCCAGCCCATTACAAGCCATGACCCATTCAGGGATTTGGATGGGGTTATTGCTTTAGCTCAGTTCCATTGGAGATGTGGGCATTGCCTCTGAAGTGCCCCTGGCAGCTGACTTCTCACTTTGATTTATGCTAACCTTAGAGCTGCTGGTAATTACATGCATGTTCTTGTATTCAGGAAGTTTCTGCAGTCGCCAAGGAACGGGGACTTCTTCATGCAACAGCAGGAGAATGAATTGTTCATTTTGATGGGCATCTCAGACACTTTGGGGCACATGAAAAGGCCTGCCTGTGTGCTCCTTCTTGTCATGGAGGAAGGGCTGGTGGAAGAAGAATTGATAATAACACTGCAGCTCTGATCTCTAAGAGTTTCAGTACTAATTTGCTGGTGTTTTGTCAGCCAAAATAGTGTATTGCAGAACAATGGGTGTGCATACTGTGATTCTGTGGCTCATTAGCCTAGTTGGATGACTAGCTGGGATTTGTTGTCTTCTTGGCATCCCTTATAAATAGTGAAAGGGGAAGAGTGGCCAATACACATTTTTTCCATGGTACTTTATTTACCTGAACTGAATCCACAGGGTCACATCAGAGGAATGGTCAAAAATTCTTTTCATGCTGGTGCCTCCTCTGTGAATGCCCTGAAGATATCATTGAGCTGGTGTCTTACATGGGAAGATTTGTTCTGATCCAGGCAGTGAGCACTAATATTTCTCTCCTAAGCTACCAGGCATTTAATATTTTAGATAACATTTCTTCAGGTGACTCTCATTGATTTTTTTTCACTCACTGGTGAAGAAAGATCAGATGCAGAAGACAGAGGAAGAGGATGAGGAAGAGGAAGGGTTTTTCTGGCCTTAGCAGCACAGGGTAGCCTGGAAAGCTTTGGATTAGGTCCTTTATGAATTCTCATTTCTCTACAGTGTTTAGGTACACAGTAATACACAGAAGGTATATTAAATGGGCCACAAGCAGAGTAGGTAGTGCCACTAATAAAGGTGCAATAAAGATGTTAACCAATGTGAAAAGAAGGATCATTCTTTCACTGTGCAATGATGTGATCATTCCCTCTGACCATGTGTGTTCATTTTTTTAAATCACTAGGCTAATTGGAAAACAATTTTTCGTCAATTTTGAGAGAGGAGGGGAGAACTCTAATGCAATAAATGTCCTGCAAGTTCTTTGAAACTTTCTGGCTGAGTAGTGATGCTTGTGAGCATCTGGAAATGGTGAGAAGAGGCCAAATTTTGATCCAGATCCAGTCTGCCCATAGCAGATGGCTCAGGACAACCACGGTGTGTTTTGCTGCTTGTCCAGGGGGGCAGGTCAAAGGGCATGGGGGGAGCAAGAGGAATTGCAGGGAGGTTGTGTTACCAGCCCAGGCTGTGTTGCAGTGAAACCAATTTCCTCAGTCTCGCTGTTCATGAAACAGCTTCCTGAACGTGGGCAAAAGAATGTATTTTTCCCTTGTGCACGAAATCTCCTGAAATGTTTTGTCTCAAATTGGCTCGAAACTTTTACTGTGCAGCAGATATTCAGAGCATAACATTTCAGCCCACACAGTTAAATCTGGCAAAATAGGATGCAGTTGAAAGCAGGGTCTGTACAGGATCACTCAGGAGGGGACTGAGAGTTGAAAGGGACAAACTCTGCTACTTGTCTCACCCAGGCCTGGCTACTTCTGCAAAATGTTGTTGAATTTCTGGCTATTATGGCCATCCTCTGCTCCAGACAGATAGGTCTGGGTTGTTTACCAAAGCAGAAGCTGTATCGAGGCCCTTCAGAAACCCAGAGGTACTGCCTGTGGTGTTTCACTGGCAGCAGAAGGCAAAGCTGGGGTCAGGATATTGTTTTGGTTGAATTCTGAGTGTGTAAAAGCAAATGTGCCAGAAACACCAGAGAAGGAGAGAGGATATAACAGCAGAAAGCCCCAAGCTGCGAGAGTCAGATGTGCACATAACCCCAGCTGACCACAAGGAGGATGTTTTGGGTGCAGATATGACCAGAAGACCAAGAGGATAGGGAGAGGCTCTTCTTTACTCTTTGATTCCCACTATGCCCAGAGAAAAATAAGAACATGACCTTACTCTGCAGATAAACAGGACTGAGTCAAAAACACTCAACCTAATTCTCAGCTTCATTACCATCTTTCATAATGGAAACATTTCCGTGATCAGAACTATGAGCTCTCTGCTGCAGCCAAATATTGCAGTGCAAATTGCACTGCATTTACATACATATGAAATATATATGTATATAAAATAAAGCCATTTTGGACTAGCCATCACTTCACAGGTTTTTGAAAGAATTCTACTTCAATTTTAGTTTATTCCCATTTGTCCTGTTGAGTGAGATACGTATAACCAAAAGTAGATGGATGCATAGATATTCTCATCTGAACCAGACTCTGGGGCTGCCTTTTCTGTTTGTTTGTTTTTTTTTTTTTTTTAATATCCAGGGTATAATTCTACTTATCTTAAAATAGAGATTTAGAGTAGGTCAGACAAGTGTCTCCTTAAGAATCATCTGTTGAAGAACCTGAGGGTGGCCAGCCCTACCTTGTAGGCATCTGAATTAGGTGAAATGAATTCCTCTCTAATTGATCACCAGGTACACAGCACATAGCTCCTGTGCTGGTGTGGGTGGTCTGATCTTTCAGGCCCAGAGCTGAAGGACAGGGTTGTTTGCAAGTGGTTTCCATGAGCTCTCTGTAGTTTTCTTTGCAGCCAAATGTTAGCTTTTCATCCCTTAGAGGGTGGTGGGACACTCCAGCCATGACCGTGTGCTTGTCTTTCTGCAGGAGATGTGTGTGATGTGTCTCACTTCTGCATTTTAGCAATCCTGCCACTAACCCTGGGCACTGTTTTGCTCTCTGTGGGGTGGCTGGTGCCATGGGGTTTGGAGTGTTGTCACTTAACCCAGCTCTAGCAGGCTTGCAAAGGAAGGAGGGTGGTGTGGTGAAAGCACCCCACTGCGTGGCAGGAGATCTGAGCCTGACTCTTCACTCCGCCACAAAAAAATATCACTGTTGATCTTGGGTGCATTTCTTACACTCTCTGCTCCACCACAGTTCCCCCATCTGTAAAAATGTGAAAGATTTTTACCTACCTGGCTGAAAACTGAGGACCTCATAACTGGAACTCGAGGAACCTGGAGGGAAACTCTGGTCTGGATTTGCTCATGACAAAGCATCTACTAACATATTTTCAGCCAGTGCCTGGCAGAGCAGCAATGTTCAGATTTCTGTTTAAATAAGCTCTTTCATCAGATGAAAGAACATACCAGCAACTGGTCAGCAACATTCTGTGTGGAGTGGCCCCTGGAAGGGGAGTGCAGACCAGGGAGTTAATGGCTTCCAGGTAAGGAGAAGGTGCAGAGCTGCAATGAGATGGAGCTGGTAACAGAGGACTGACCCAGGGAGCTCCTCACTCCTGAGTAATCCCAGTTAGCAGCTTCTGGCCCACTCTGCAGGAGGAGGACAAGGCAAATGCAGCCATTGCTCTTCACTCCGCTGGGGAATATTGAACAATAACCAATGCCATGAAGCCTTTGACTTTAACTGGCATGAATCAAAGGCTTTGGTCAGGTTGGCCTTGGAATTGTTTAGGATGAAATTGATTCCTTTTAGCTTTCGAGAGGGTCCAATTTAAGCTGTTTAGCTGAGCAGTGTGGAAAATAGAGCAGTTTAGCTATTATGTGGTCAAACTGGAGAGCAGACACCATTTACCGATATTGCTGGATCCATAACCTCACATCCTCTCGCAAACACCGTTCTTATTACACTTTCTATGACTGTTGTTGTGCCCACCAGCGATGAAAATCCAGCCTGTTTTATCCATCATGTTTCTTGGCTTCCATGTTTCTTATGTGTCTTATACACTCCTCAGCACATTTGCTGCACATGTTCATCACAGGGTTTCCACTGCCAGCAGAAATGTGTGAGTTTGGAGGCAGCAGGGCAGAAAATGCTTTTGGAAGGTGTCATGGCCTTATAGTTTTAAAGATAAATGTGGTCACAAAAGGTGTCATGAAAAGATAAAAATATTTTTAGAGAAACTGACTGCTTGTTCTTTTAACCCTAGAGCTTTTTAGCCTGGATATAGTAGCATCTTGTTTTACTGCAGATGTATAAAGATTATATGAATATATACAATAACCTGTTTTCCTCACTGGACAGTCTCTTTGCCCATCCTACCCGAGGGGTGGTTTCTTCCAGCAACACTGGAAATGACTGGTTTGGGAAGCCAGGACAGTCTGAAAACAGAGGCTCATTTTTTTCCTGAGATGTGTTTTACATGAATTCTCAGCTGCCATGAAATTATACAGAGTATGAATTTGTGAGCTTTATACTGACTGAGAATCTGACCTAAATTTTGGACAATGGATTATATAGACAAAGGAAAACATTAATCTATGCCACTTTCTGAAAGGAAAAGAACATTTCTCACTTTACAGCTTGGGAGCTGTGGAGGTACATGGAGGAGCATTGAAATAAAACTGAGAAAGGAAAATTTGGGGCAGCTGCTAATAAGGTGAGGTGTTAATCTTTCCCCATGAGGATATGATGATGATGATGATTTCTCAGCAACATGCAGAGGGAAAAGATATGGAAATTGTGAGATAATAGAAAAGGCATCTTGGTTCAATGGGCACTGGTTTCGTTTTGGGTATAAAATGAAGAAGAACAGGAGAAAACAAGTAAAACATGAGTCCTTTTCCAGAAGAAAATAACCATGTGATGCAATTCTGAGGCTGGACTTCCAGCACTAATTGCTGCCTCAAAGGCATAAAACCTCCCTGCTTTGAGCAACTGCCCTCCTCGACAGGATGAGGACTTCTCCTGCCTTCAAAAATGAGCAGGCTGATTCCTTGGCAAGGAATTTTATACCAGGACTGGACAGAGCAGAGAAGAACCCCATCCTGGCAGACAAATGAGCCTGGGTGATCTTAGAGGCAGTTTCCATCCCTGTTTCCCCCATTTTGCTCCAGAGTGGTTAAACCTCAAAGCAGTCAGTATTTATCCAAACACTTCTGTTCTGAAAAACTGGGCTTCTGGCAGGTTTTCTTGCCCTCCCTTGGGCTGATGGTTGGAAGTGCTGTGAGGGCACAATTGTGTGTGATGTCTTCTTACTCCCACTGCTGGGCAACTCTTAGGAAGTGCAAAACCATGCAAAGAAATAGAAATAAAAGGTCTCGTGGCAAGATACGTCAGGTAAAGTCAGTCTGAGAGTCTTCAAGAGGATTTACTTGAGGCTCTTTATCCTTGACATTGAAGCCAGACCCTGTCCCTGATATGGATGTTGTAGGTACAGTGCCCATGGCTCTTACCCCTGGGGCACACCCTGCCCCTGGCTAAATGTGGGTGGCATGAGGGACATTGCCTTCTCCATGCCTTCTACCCCTATTGATGGGGTGGGATTTCCTCCATAGTCCAATACACTGCCCCTAAAGTCACAAGAAACACAAATGAATGTAGAATTTTCAAAACAGTCACTTAATTTCCTGAAAATATATATAAACTTTTCTATTTGGACTTCTGGAGAATCTGGGAAAAAAAAAAACCCAAGATGTTTGACTATTAATTAATGTGGATGGAGTTAAAATTAGCAGTCTCTCCTGCAATAAAATCTTTCTTATAATCATCATGGAACATGATCAAGTACTCCCAACACTCGTCTATGTCTCTATTTAGTACAGGGTTGGGAGGCATCAACTTATTCTCTGGCTCTGCCAGAGCAGGTCTCCACTACAGATTGATACTGCTGCACTTCACGGTGCTTTGAATGAGCTGGGTGTGCCCATACCAGAGTTGTCTCCAACCTGGCAAAGGCAACTTGTCTGTCCCAATCACAGATAGCTCTTTTTTCCAAGGCTGACGGTTTGGTGCCGTGGGGAATCGTCTCCTCCTTCCCAGAAACGATGACTTATGTGAACAGCAGTCGCTCATCCACAGCCAAGGATGTGCTGTACCTAAAGCTGGTTATGTGTCAGCTCTGTTTGTCAGCTCTGTTAGAAGCTCTGTTTCACTTTATGAAACGATTTATTTTATCAAAATGCAATTTAGGTGATGTTTAAAACAACCAAGCCTCCATATTGGTTGGGACCTTTGGTCTCAGTGGAGCATCATGACAACATGGTGCTCTGAGGGACGAAGCTGCAAACAAACAATGGCCATGTTGGATGGGCAGGTGCCAAGGAGTGGCTGACAGGGATGATGTGCCATGGAAAAAGAGCAGGGATAGCCTAAACATGTACATTTGTTTGGACAAAAATAACCTATGGAGGGCAAAATGGGTATTACTGATAAAACATTGGCCAGGGGAAAAGAGCTGGGTTAAACACCATTGCTGGCACAGGCTTTGGGTGTGCGCCCAAGAATAAGTCATGGGACCTCCTGCCCTGGTTGTCAGCCCATAAAATGGTGATGTGGCAGAGGATAACAGCCCCTTTCCTGTCCCCTGGCTTTATGTGTCAAACCAGCAATCCTGGGGGAAGGGGCTGCATCAAGCACAATAGAGGCTTGTTCCCTTTCCAGCATGGCTGTGCAGCTGACACAGGTTGAGCTATCCTAATGCCCCTTTCAAGGTTGTTTTGTTGAGACCAGTATTTAATTCTAGGCTTTAGAAACAGAAAATGAAAAGACCCAACAGTTTCAAAGGTCAAATTGTCCACCTGTCCCAGGCAGGCTGAGTTTGTGTTGTGCACTGTATGGCCGTGACGACTTTGCCTGAGGTCTGAGATGTGAGTTCAATGGCAATTTGCAGAGCAAAGCAGTAGCTTGATTGGCAAATCTCTGAAAGTTTGAGCTCAGCAAAATCTAACCTTCCTCCTGGGACAGCATTTGATTTTAAGGCTAGGTCATTTTTGCCCAGGACTTACTTTCATCAGGAATTCTCTCCCAATGGGAAAGATAACTTGTGACATAATGAAAATGGAGAGGATGATTTCTGGTTCTCGACTTTGTTTTTAATTTTGGTTTTGTGCAACAGGACCACTAAGGTAGAGACAAAAAATGAGTTCACTCTTTCCCCCACCATACTTTTTTCAACAGGAAACATATTCATTCTCTGCTGACCTCAAATAGAAGCAGCTCATGCAGTGAGAAAGGGTATTGTCTTTAAATTTAGAAATTGAAGAGTTTCCCAAAGCGTTTTTTTTAAAGTATTAATTTTTTCCTTTTTCTTAAAGAATGCTACATTTTTGACATAAAGAGACTTTAAAAAATTTTTTTTTGCAGTTTGTTCAAGTACCTTTTTTCCCCCTGCATTTGTGGGTTAGTCTCTTGCATAGATTAAAGAATCAAAGGGCATGAGCTGTTCTAAACTACCTCTGAGGAATGGCTGTAGTAGTGCTTGGAAAAAAACCCCATGAAAATATAAAATAGTTCACTAATACTTATTTTAGAAATATTGATAATAGGCTAAGCAAGTGTTACACTGGTCACAACCTGAAGCTAATATTTCTGATAACCTCTAAGAGGATAAAAAAGATTGTATGGAAGAAGGAAAAAGGATGAACGCAAGTAAAAAAAATTGAGAAAACTCCAGAGAAGCTTCTTTTCAGTTAATCAAGATCAATGCACAAAGTCTAAAAAAGCATTGCATATGGCTGATAAATTTCAATGTTATTTTGTTTCCATTTTGAAATATTATGGAGTTGTGCTAAGCAGAATTCCTGAGGCTGAAGGAAAACTCAGGTACTCCAAACAAATACCATTTGAAGTGAATGTTTTTTGGCAAGGTATTTCTCAGTATGCATTGAAAAATTCCATCCAAGGTATTTTGATACCTTGTTTTAGGAAAAGAAAATGCTGAGGATTCAAAGTAAAAGAAGACTGCGGGGGAAAGAAAATTAATCTGTTTTCTTGGAACATCTCTCAGAACGTTACAAATCCTGCAGAAATTTATGGGTAGCCAGAAGCATCAACTGAAGCCCTCACCATTCACCAGCCTGTTACCAAAAGTCAACATGAGAGAACATTTCCATTTTGTGGAATATGTATGATGATTTTATGATCAAGAGAGGTCAAGCTCAGACTAGTTCCTTAGGAATGCTGCTCTCCAAACTTCCCTAAAAATCCTCAGCATCCGGCAGCACGTCGTGTTTTGTAATATCTGCTCATTAATCACCACCTTATGCTGTTAAATAATCCTGGCAACGCCTTTGATGGGGAAAGTTAAGGCAAGGTGAAGTTAAATTCCAAATCACAATGGGATTCCTAGCTGGCTGTGAAGAAAACAACACAGAAATCACAGGAACAATAGACGAAGCTGGAATTCTAGAGATATTTAGAGACATACCACTAAAAGCAGGAGATGATGAGGAGGTGTTGCTATTTCTGCTCGGTCAGCATTTTGAACATTTTCTCTCTTCTGTACCAGCGGAAAGACTTATGCGTTTGTAGCAGATATTACAGAGCTATAGGAAACACTGAAGCCCATTCAACACTTGGAATGAGCACAGTGAAAATTGTCACACATTATCTGGGATTAGAGCTGAGTACTTCTAGCCAGACCCTCCACTACTGAAATTGGTGACACTTGATTTTATAGGCTGGCAAGATGCTGGTGTACCTCAGCTGGATGTCAGGGGTACCATCCTGCTCCCTGGCTAGGTAGAGACAGGATGGGAGAATTTCAAAACTGCTTCCAGCTTTCATTTTGGGTGACAAGCTGTGATTAGTCTTTAGGGTTGGGGGAAAAAAATTGAGAAAAAGCACATTGTTTCTTCCAATTCCTTGATTTATAGGAGTTTATGGGAAGAGCTGTAGAAGCCCTGGATGACCAAAAGGACTGGCATGGCCAGGAGAATGTCCTCCCCTCCTCCAGACTTGCACTGGATGCAAGGTTAGGCTATGGACATGTAGGAGATAGACCGTCAGGTCTTGTAGGATGTTTTAAATTTTATTTTAAGAAGAAACACAAATTAGTTCAAATTAATAGTTCCCAAAGGTACCTGTTTTGCTCCACTGGCTGGGACAGACTAAAGGCTGACCTGAGTTCAGTGGGATGAAACCCAGCCCAGCTGCTTCATCAGGTTCTGCTTCAGGAGCTTGTTCCTCTGTGAGTTATGGACCTTTGATCAGCTCTGATGGTCCAGCCTTAGACCTTGCCTGAATCAGCAGCAAAAGCAGAAGTTCAAGGTTTATTTCCCAGATGCAGACAACTTCCTCCTCACCTTCTCTGCAAATAGGAAGCGACAGGTCATAAGGCTCCTCCCTGGGGTCTTGTGAGACTACCAGGTGTTGGGGCTGCCATCAGCATTGTGCCACCCCATGCCTGCAGGGATGGTGTCAAACATGAGGGGGATGCAGCTGCAGCAGATGCATTTCTTGCCCAAGTACCAGGTTCACACAAATCCTCCCATTTCCCTCTCCAAGGGACCAGGAGAAGGCCTTGAAAAATGAAACTGCCAGCATGAAAGCAGCAGGGGAAGGCTTCTGAGGACCTTTCTGGAAAGCTAAAAACAGGAAATGTTTAATCAAGCTCTGAAGGAAAAAAAAATACTTAAAAAAAAAAAAGAAGAAAAAGTTAGTCTCTTTCTGAGCAGCCAGGATGTTTGTGAAATCCCCGCTCCGTTTATTATGATGCTGAGTTTCAGCTGGCTGTTTTATTAAAGACAGCTGGGACACATTACTTGCACATTAACACTGAGCCAGCTTTCATTTTAAAACTTACCCGTTGCTGGGAGCTCTCCTTAATGCGTTCCTGCTGCTGCCAGCTCCATAATCCACGCCAGCAGCCGCAGGGGAAGATCACCTCGCCTCACCATACTTCTTATTTCCGGAGAAAGGCCTAATAAAACTCAGCCTGGCTGCTCAGGAGCAGGACAGTCCCTCTCCTCACCGTGTCTCTGAGGTGGAGCAAAGCTTGCTGAAGTGAGAGGTCGGCAGTGCATCTGCCAAGAGGACATCTGCTCGTGGAGCAAAACCCTTAACACTCATGTGCAACTCTCTCTTAATTGCTTTCCAGGGACATATTAGAGCTTTTTGCAATGTAAACTGCGTTTCAGTACATCACAAATCACTGAGTGATGGCTCCAGTGGATTGGGTGGAGGCTGGCAATCCTGGTTGGGAAGGAGCTGCAGAGGTTTGTCCGTGCAGTGTGGCAAGAGGGGTGCTGGGGTTTGGCAATCACAGCCTCAGTCCTCCAGCACATCTCCCCCAAGCACACAGGGCCAAAATGTTCTTCTCAGAGATCTGAGAAGTTACTGAAACCCCCAAATTGCTCTCTTTAAAGAAACAGGTGCAAAAGAAGGGAGGGAATGTGTCTCTTGTGCCCCCAGCCCTGTAGTTTGGGGCATCAGAAGCTGCCTTCCATTCTGGTCCTCGTCCTGAGCAGGGAACCCAAGAGTAAAATGCTGGTGTGAATTCAGGTCACAGTTTTGGGAAGTGGTCAAAGTTCCCATGCCCACACCCCTTCTTACCTTGGTGTCAGAACAAGACTTGTGCCATCACACAGCATGTGGGGTGGTGCACATGTATGGGTTTCAGCAAGTGTGTTCCTTAACTAGTTTTGAACTCACAAGCAGGCTTCAACTAAACATGACTGAAAGGCAGAAATTTCAAATGTATTGAGCCGTTAAAACTGTGAATAAGCTGTGGGATGGAGAAGAGTTGTTCTGTTAATGTCCTTGCTGATAGGCTGCATTGGAACCTCAGGCTTTGTGAGACACTTGAGAACCCACACAAGCATGCTCCACTGGTGGTTTAAGTGCAGAGAACAATTCCATTCCTTAGGCCTGATCAGTGTTCACCCTTCTCCCATGTCCAGGAATAACCCTTTTTCTTTTACATGGGACTAGCCTATGGAGCACACTGCCCTGAGGATGTGTTTCTTCCTGACATATCTTAGCTGATACTTAGTCAATACCATTTCATTTCTCAGCAATGCTAGATGATTCCTCATGCCATAAAAATATCAGAATCGTTCCCCCCCGCCAATCTCTTTGTGCCTTAACTTGTAAAATCACACAACAGGTTCCTCAGATTACTCACATCCATACAGAAAAAGAAGGGGGTTTCTTCCTGTAAAGGCCTTTGTTTTGTCTTATTCTCATGCATTTACAGTTCTAGAGAGGATAAATATCTGCACCATACATTATTTTGTACCTTATTTCTTTATGGCTTGTCACCACAGAAAAAAGGCTTTGAGTTTAATGCAGCAACAATCTACAGAGGGGCTAGATGCCTGGAAAAGCCAGAGGTATTTATCTGAGCCCTCCACAAATTCTGCTTGGAAGGGAAACCACTGAACTACTGCAAAATGTTTATTAGGTTCATTAAATACTAGGCTTAATAGTGTAGAGCTATAAGCCAAAATGTGGCTGATATGCATACAGAGACTCAGAAGGAGATGTTTGTGTGTGTGCAGCTGTCTAACATTTCCAAAAATTTTCCTCACCAGGTCAAAAATCATGGATTAAGAATCCCTATGAACAATTTTGGTTTCACTGGATTAGCACTGGTCAAGGGGAAAGGTAACTCTGTAGAAAATTTTTGAGAGTCCCCAAAGACTTTGACATGGAAGAAGACAGAAGAGGAAGGAGGTGTGCTCCCAGCCCTCCCAGGCAGGCAGCTAAGGATGTTCGTGTTCCCTCTCAGAGGCCTCTGGGGAGCTGGCCTGAGCTTTAATGCAATGTCTCACCAGCTCTGTGAAATGCACAGAGGTGAAGGAGCTACCCTGTAGAGTTTCTTTCAGGGAAAAATTTCCATTTTCTTTGGGTGCTGCTCAAGCAAAGGAGTAGGTCGTGCTGTGAACATCAGTTTTCACACAGAGGGCTTTCTTTTGCAATACTCCTTCAATTCCACTGCCTTGAAACAACTTGTCCTCCTCAACTCCTACATTACAATGTCACAATACTCATCTGAATAAATGTGAACACACTATTTTATACCATGCCTCCTGTGTTATCAGAGAGTTAATTACTGGAGTTAGGTGTAGGAAGGAGCTCTGCACTTCATTCATTGCAGTTTGCTATAATGAATTCAAGAGCAATTGTGTCAGGCCCTGGGCTTGAGTAAATCTACATAATGACACTAGACCAGGTGATGATCAGCCCTATTATTTTTCTTACAGTGCTGCAATTTGCCTGGGACACTTGGTTTAACATTTACATCCTGAGTCTTGCAAAAAGTGACAGGGGAAATTTATAACCACGAGTTAATTAACCATGAATCAGTTAATATTTGGGCATGTGAAGTGCTATATACATGCAAGGGATTAAGCTGTCAGAGGGAACTTTAGTTTTAAATCTCTTAGGAAAGTTGTCACTTCTGGCAGCCTGCTGGTCTCCAAGTTAATGCTGTGCAGGGCCACTGCAGGAGCATTAATTTAGTGACAAGGTTTCTCTTGCTATTTTTACATTTTCTGGGGTTTACTCTATGGGACTGCCATCCAAATAATATTCCCCCTCTAACCTTGGGAACCTAGCCAAGGCTTTGGTTAGGGGAGCAATTGGTGCACGATTGCTGGGTGAGATTGGGAGTCCTGTGCTGTGCAGTGTGTCCTGTCGGCTCTGGAAGACAGACAGACATACACCTGCAGGGCCTGCACTGCCCCTGGTGTCTGCAGAGATGTTGGCAGCAACTGAGAGATGAGTTCTGCATAGCAGCAGGGATTCAGCCGTGAATTTAGGGACCCATCTGCTATTCCTCCCCTTCCCCAGTTTTGCTGAAGGATTTATACTCTAACCAATCCCACCTTTCATTTTTATCCTGAGCTGTGCTGTAAGGAGTTAGTACAATGACCATCTGACACTGCCTCTGCCCTGCTGACATGATTTGCCCTGGCCCACAGATGCTCCACAGAGGCAGGCAGAGGTGAGAATCTCTGAGGTGAGAAATTAAAGCCTTACACCCCTTTGCTGCTGGGATATTTATGCTTTCACATGGGCTTTAAAACAGCTGCTGAAGCAATTGGGCAGCTAGGTGGATGGAGAGGGACAGAGATGTCACTTTTGTATCTGGTTGGCCAACCTTATTTTTGGACAGCGCTAACTATTAGGGTACTACTGGTATGCCTTATCATCAGGGCAAAGAAGATAAAGGCTAAGAATAAAGAAGTAGGTTTTTTAAATCTTGTCCCAGTGATGAAGTCTGGCTCAATGGTACTTTTTGCAGAGCTCTGACTGTGGTCACTGAGCAGGAAGAGAAGAGGTATACCAGAGCAGGTTGGTAATCAATCACAGAGTGGTTTGGATGAGAAGGAACCTTCAAGATCATCTAATTCTACCCCCGTGCCATGGGCAGGGACACCTTCTACTAGGCCAGGTTGCTCAAAGCCCCATTCAACCTGTCCTTTTCCAGGGACAGGGCATCCACAGCATCTCTGGGTGAATGCACACAGCAGACTCCAGCAGTCACGAGTCTCCCACCCTCTCCAGGGAAAGACATGAAACCCACTGAAGCAGCCACTGCTGCTGCCAGGCATTTCAGCTCCTCGCTGGGACAGGGTCAGGCCCGCTGGCCCAGAGGCTGCAGGTGACCTGCTGGGGCCAGGAAGGGATTAGGAGCTGCGGAGAGCAGCGCTGGAGGCTGTGCCCCGCGGTGGGGCTGGAGGAGGTGGCCATGCCTCGCTGCGAAAGGAGCACCACTGGCACTGCAGGACCTCAGCACGCAGCTGTCCCCGGGCTTCGGCAGGCTCGGCTGAGCTTTAGGATGTTGTCGTGGCTGCTCCAAGCTCCCCGAGGCGGCCAACAACTGCGTTTCACACAGCTTCAAAGAGCCAGGTTTGATATAACAAACTCATTTTTTTTCTGCCTACTTGAACCCGATGAATGTCCTGTGCGTGCAGCAGTTGCTGACAAATAGTGACAGTTCGCATGGAGACAATGGGCGTGAAAGGAGCGTTAATAAAGCTCTGCTAGACCCATTTAAAACAGGCACTTTCCCAGAGCTAAGAGCTGACTTTAAGTCACTGGAGTTGTGTAACCAAAGGAAAGGATGGGGCTGAACTTCCCTTTCTGTGATAACCCTCTCTAAAATACTTGCAGAAATAACGTCTGCATAATGAAGTGCCATTATTCAGGGGCTCTTGCTATCAGTTTTCTCTGCTCTGCAGGTCAAATTCACAACCTTTATAGCATTTTTATGGGCAGAGGAGCAGAATAATGTCAAGAATGGTATTTTTTGCTAGGTTTTACAGATATATGGGTAGGTGAATGCCTTGGGTGATGTCACAACACCCACCATATCCTTGCACTAGTACAACTATTAACCATATTTCCTGTGTTACTCAGTCTTTTGGGGCCCAATCAGGCTGGTTTTACCACAGGGAATTGCAATTAATATTTCATCCCAGGCTAAAGAGTAGCTTTATCCCTGTTTTCCTCTAAGTAACTACATGAAGCATTAACATCTCAGAGACTACTTGAGGATGATCAGGTGTTATTTACAATGCAGCCATTTTAACAGAAACCACAGAGTTTTGGCTGTAGGAGGCTGATTTCTCAGTGCTTCTGCTGTCTGAAAGCTTAGGCAATGCAAAAAATACACGACTTGTAAAACACAAGGCCAGATGTTGCCCTGTTTCTCTGCATCACTAGTGTCACTGATGTCTGGGGACTGCACCCATGGCAAGAGGCTGCTCCAAGAGCAGGGCTGGAAAGGCTCAGCTCGACATGGGGAGTTGTGAAAGAAACACAGAGGTGGAACTTCCTGCTTCTTCTCCAGTCGCTCTGCAATGTGAGCCTGCAAATCCAGACAGAAAGCCTGGTGGGTGGAGCAGGCTGCCATTTACTTGATTCCTCAAAATATTTACTCTGGTCCAGCACCTACCAGACCATCTCATCCTGCATTGGATGGGAATGGGCGAGCTGTGTTCTCGACATGACCACAGCGTGAATGTTTTCATGAGAGCAGGTGAACAGTACACAGCAAGGGACATGGATGGATATCCACTTGGTTTTCCCCAAAACAAAACAGCCATTAATGATTCTGCAAATTTCCCTCAACACTAATTTCCTGTTTCATGTGATAGGTGACATATGTCGGTACTTTGTGGACTTCAGGGCTCATTTTTTGTCCCTGATGGACCAGATACCTCTGACACCTTTGTGATTGCATACAATAGAAGATGTTTACTTCTTTGCTCCAACACAGCTTTTCTAACATTTTGCCTCCCTTGATTCTAAATTTCTCAGGTGCCAAGAACCTGGAATTTCACCCAACCCATGTAGGATCTGGTCTGGCATTCCCTTACCCCACACCCATCAGGAGCAGCCTTACTAGAGGAAAGAAAGTTGCATCAATATGAGATTAGGATCAGATCAGCTCAAGGCAATTTGCCTGGAAAAAACCCAAACAAACAAGCAAACAACAAAAAGAAAACATTGTGGAGTTAGCTCTAGGATGAGCAGAACACTTGATTGGCAGAAATCTCCAGCTACAGAAGGGTTTGGGATATGGTGCCTTCATTAGTGTGACTGATGGAATTGCTGAGAATTCCCATATAGAGCCACAAGGCTCAAGCAGGCTATTAACACAATTCCACTGCATTTTTCTTAAACCCATTAGGCTGAACTGTTGTGGAGGCCCATTTTTTTCTCCAATTTGTGGATTCATTTTGCAGGAGCACCTTCTGATTTAGCTCAGCATAACCCAAATTCAGACTGCAGTCTCCTGAAGGAACACTTTAATTTCTATTGCAGTCTATCCCCTCATGCTCAGTCTGTTGGCAGCTCAGAGCATGCACATGTACATTTCTTACAAGATCCCTGATGACCACAGGGAAAAGGTCCTGGGAGATGCTGGAAATACATGTGCTATATGGAAACTATATCTTACCCAGGTGCACAGCCCTTGAGAAGCCTGAGGCTCTGAGGAGCTGAAAAAAATCTATTTCCTGCGTGGGAGGAAAAGGTTTTGCAAAGGTTGTCAAGTGGGAACAGAAATGCCTAAAAGATAGACATGAAATAGGTATAATTTCCCTGCTGTTCCTTAGGCTGTTGAGTTTTACAAGGGCATTCATAGAAAAATCAATTAAAATTCATCTTATACAAAAAAATGTGGGGGGCAATAAAAAAACAGCCAAATAAACCCAAACCATGAGAAACTAGCTACATAGGAAATTTGCTTTATTATTGCAGCAGTGGCTAACTATGCCAAGGTTTAGTCCCCACTATGCTGGGCACTGCACTGAGAGACCAACAGCCAAAACTCAGTGCAAGGAACATGCAACCTTCGTTGTCAGAACACCACACCACATTCTTCAACCAGTTTTCTCACATGGAAATTTTAGCCTCAAAATATTAAGCAACTTAGTGACACAACACCAAAAAATTAAATTTAAAAAAACCCCAGAAATTAAATACCAGTGTGCTGAATTCTGGTCCAGCAAGGGTATGCAGTGGCTCAGGAACATCACAGTGATCAGCAGCTCCTGTAGATTTATTCCCAACTAAAAACATGACCCTGCACAGAGACTTCCCCACAATAACTTCTCCATGAAACCATACTTTCATCACAGGGACAGTGGGTGGGTTATTTATTTTTTGCAATCAGGAGCTGCTTCAGCCTCTCCCCATGCACACACCTGCCTTCAATTCCTTCCTGAATGCAGCTCAGCTGTGTCTTCACTCAGGTGCACTCTGCTTGTTAGCAACAGCAGCTCCTCTGTCTGCTGCTGGCATCATCTTGCTTGTTGCCTCCAGAGCAGCGACAGCTGTTTCCTCTGCATGTGTGAAGGTCTTTACACTACCCAAGAACTGCTAAATACCTCTAATTGCCCATGCAATAATCTTGGAGTGAAGGACATGAGCCGGATAACTCCCATCTGTAGATGCAATCCCTCGCCCCCATCCTGAGGAAGCAGAGTGGCTCCTGGTGAAACAGAGGTTGTAAGTTGTTGGGAGAAATGATCCTCTCAGGTTGGGAGCCTGTGACTTACTGATCGGGGGAAGAGCATATGAAAAATGGCAAATGTTGCTTCTGAAAAATAACTCCCTTCCTATCACTGATTTGCAGCTTAACTAAAAATTATCTTTTGTATTTAATACCTCTGTGTGGCTTCCTCTTCCATGAAAGTGTCTAATGGCTCTTTGAACCCAGGCAAATGTCTGCTATCCAGGCCATCCAATGTCAAGGAGTCCTGTGTTTTAGCAAAGAAGGTTCTGCTTATTTTAGAACCATTTTTGTGTGCTGATTAGTTGTTCTTCTGTCAGGAAGGCACCTCCTTATTGTGGACCCTCTGTATACCACTCTTGAGCTCAGAAGTTTCCAGCACTTCTGACTTGTCTCTTGTAACTCAGTAGGAAACCAGCAACTGATGAACTCAGTTGTCCCACGTCTCTGAACTGCAGGAGGTCAGAACTATTACTGTTTATTTTTCTTGGTTTTTTTCCTCCTAAAATTATTCCTTTTTTTAATGATTAACATGCTAATACTCAATTAAATGCTTAAAAATTTAGATAAGCCCCTATGTTATAACTCTTAAGCCTTTTCCATACTTTGCCTTCCTCTTCCAGCCTCCTGAGAGTCTTGACTTGCAGTTTGAGAAACATTGGTACTTTACTGCACAGCATTTGATACAGCAGGCAGTATCCTTAAATTGCCTTTTATATGACTGAAACTTTTATTTATGACCAGTTTGTGGTTTGAAAAGGAATTGTACATCTCTTCAGCAGCTCTTTCACAGCTCATAGAGCAGCATATCAACATCAGTGGGCTGAAGTTTACCAAGTCTTAGGAGATCAGTGAGTCTTAGATGTGCTTCAAGCCTTTCCATCTCACTGAAATGTTGATATTTCTGGATTGGAAACGGCCAGGAAAAGCTCAGTTTCATGTTTTCCTTGTCTTTGATCTTGATCTTATACTTATCCAGGTTTTAGAGATTTGGAAACAGGTACAGAGACTTGGGCTGCATCAGAGGACAAATCTTTGGCAGAAACTGAGCTGAGTTCTGCTTCTCTTTCCTTATGCTTTAAACCCAAGCTTGGACCCTACTGAAAGTTAAGAAACAATTTGCAAATTGTTAACTGAGGAGTGTTGATTAATGTTGCATTTCACAGAGGAACTGGAAGTAAGGCTGTTTCCAGGCACAAATTTAACAAGGAGGTGAGGGCGAAAGGGAACTGCACACCATCCATCTTGGCTCCTAAAAGTCTTAAATGCTAAGGAAAGAGGAATCTTGCAGTATCACAGGCCACACTAGGATTTCTATTTTATACCTCATAGCCTGGCATTTTTTTTCAGGAGTCATGACATACCTGATACACAGCAGAAGAAATTATTATTAGGTAATCCATCATTGAAGCAGAACAAAGAGTGAGAACAGCATCAGATGCTTTGAATAACAAAGCACTCATTCCAAGGAATGCCAATGAAAACACGCTCCTTCTGCAGGTCTGTTCACTGCTATTTACTCAGCAGAGGCTGTGAATAAACAGTAGAAAGCTAAATGACATTAAACTTTGGTGAGGACAGACAGCACAGATAGGATGTACAGGCTTGAATTCCTCTGTAGCCACATGAAGCAGGAGTAATTAGAACTCCCTGGAAAATTGCCAGCAGCATATTTTCATTGAGAAATAAAATCCTGTTGCAATGCAAGTACTTAACGAAGTCACACCAGTAATTTTAAAAGTAATGTGTTGGAGAAAGGACCAAGTTCTCAGATTTTCAAAATTAACCTCAAACAGAATAACACATGATTTTTGTTGTTCACAAATGATGTTTTGGTTTGGAATTTAAAGCTATGTACTTGAAAATGAAAAAAAATCCCAGCCAACTGACACTGTGTAATCAATCCTAAATGCTATTTCTTCCATCAAAGAAGATTTCTCCATTTACTGAGCAGTGAAAAGGGAGGGAGTATTTTAATGTGGCATGAACACAGATGTCAGCCTCTCAAAACAGATTAATCTCTACTGTCAGTGGTACCCAGGCCCAGAAACAACTTCTGGCTCCAGAGAAATTCAGTGCAGACAATTTTGCATCTGTAACACTTAGGGCAACTTCTGGAGCAAAATGTCTGAATCCGTGCTGTGTGTCCAGGCAGAGAAATCTTTGTTTCTGTTGAGGAGGGATGTGTCTGTGGCTGTACAGCATTGGATATGACCAGTGCCCCGTGGCTGTTCATGATCAACTGCTGCTGTTCAAAACTCACAGAAAACTTTAATTCTCTCTTTAGATGGCAGATCTTGTTGCAGGGGAGATGTGCCCTGCAAGCTTTCTGTCTGCATCATCTCTGCTCATATCTGAGCCCATTGCTTCTGAGCTAATTACAGGTACATTGTACAATGGGAAAAGACCTTTAGTTGTTCAGAATACTGGTGGTCTCTCCAACTTATCTTCCTGCTAATCAAAAGTTTTGTGAAAAATACAACCAGATGTCAGGCTAGTCTATTATAAGAAATGGATTTCAATCTTGCCTTTTTGCCTAGTACTCTGTTGCATGGAAGTATTCAGCCAATAGCCATGAAAATAAAGAGCTATGCATGATGAGATGATTCTTTTGTTCTGCAGGCAAACCAAAATACTGGTATTCATTTAACTGTCTTGAATAAAATTTTCATTTTGTTTTCGAAAGAGGGCTTGTCACAAAGCCCTTGCCCTGGTTTACATGTAGTGTTATGGTTTAGGCTTTAAAATATCTTAAGCATTATCTAAATGTAGTTACAGAGTGAGAATGATTTAATTTCAGTTAATCTGTTTAAAGTGAGAATAATTTAATTTAACTTAATTTCTTTGGCAGTAAGCTATTTTCATACTCCATCTAAAGTTAGGCAGCTCCAGAGGATAAATCACCCTATCTGTTGCAAAGCATTGAAAGCAAAACTGTATAAAGGTTTCCTTTGAAAGCATCAAAATAAAGTATTTCTGTGTTCAGCCCAGATTTTTAATAGCTTTGTGAAAGCAACACATTGAAAAAAAATTAGTCCTAAATTAGCCGGTTGATTGGAATCGGTGCTTTTAATTAAAAACGTTCCAATGGAAACCCCTTCCTTGTCAGCCATTCAGAGATGTTTCCAGAGCTGAAAGTCAGGCATTGTGGACACCCTGCAGACTGAAGCTGCAGGAGCAGTGTGGATGGTGTGTTGGTGCACACAAATGCAGCCTTGCATGCTGCTCTGATGCCTTAAATGGCTACCTAGAAACAGAGACTAGACAGGAATAAAGGATGTATTTATTTGAAAGGCTTTCAGATGTACACTTTTGGGGTGTGCAGAGGGTGCTGCCTCAGTGGATCTCAAAATGGACACCAGGTCACGAGTTCTTCACACTTTGATATCAGTGTAAGTTCACCAACCAGAACCCAGCCAAGGATGGAATTTCCCCAAGCTTTCCCTCCTGTCCCCAAGACGATGGTTTACAGTTTTTTGGCTTAGGGCAGTCTGGGTATCCTTGGAGAGCAAGCTGGAGAGGCTTTGTTATGTCTATCTTAGTATAAGAGAACAGCACTTAACAAGCTAGAGGGAACTTCAGAGTTACACTAGCAGTACAGGATTTGAAAAATATGAAAGTTAAAACCTAAGGCATCAGCCCAAGTGGGTCATTTCCTGCACTGACACGTGTGTGTGCAGCAGCACTGCCTGCCATGCTGCCCTCTGCCATGGGATGAGCCCAGAAAATACACCACTCTGCAAAATACTCAACTTTGTGCTTATGTCCCTGTTTCTGAGCCCTCTGGAGTTCCGATCAGGTCATGTTTGCAAGCTTTGATCTGCAAGACCTGGGGGCCAGGGATGTGGGTTTTTGGTGAAAGCCGAGATCCTCGCTTAATCGGCAGAGTCAAAGAGCTAATGTTTGGGAAGAATGCCAGTTGTGACAAAACATGATGAAATGATGAGAATTGGCACCACTACAGTGCAGTGTGCTGCTTGTTCCTGACAGCAATCCTGAAAGTCATTTATACATGGAAAGTACACACAGAAGCCATAATTAGACCATATGGCTGAGCAGTTCCTCTGGTGTTGCTCAGCCGAGCTGTAGAACTTTTCTCGTGCAGCAGAGGAGTGAGTGGAAGGGTCAGATCCAACCTGGAGGATTTCCACTTTTTAATTTTTCTGTAGAATTCTCTCTTACATCACTATGGAAATCTCCCATTATTGGCTTTCTGGGGGAAAAAAAAAGTCTGTATCTTTGATCTGAACCACAGCCCACATGGGCTATAAAACCTGGAAAGCTGCAGTATTGGGATTCCATATCTCAGAGGAGAGCAGACATTCTTAACATGTATGTATTTTTAACATCCTTGTCTTGGGCAAGGTACAGGTCTCCAATGACTCAAATACAACTTGATGCAGAGGAAAATATGGTTTATTCATATATATTTGCTTAACAGACTCTGAAAAAAAAGACAAAAAATTCGGGGACATAAATGGGGTGGAAAGCTCATGTGTAAAGGGAAGGTCTGGGAGTCACCCCCCAAGACATTCACTGGGTTACTGCTCAGAGAAGGGCAAGTGCTGTAAAGAGAAATAATGGCAGCTGTTTGTTTCAGGTAAACTGTGGGACATTTCCAGTTCTCTCTGCTCCGGATGTAACTCTGGGAAACATTTCTGCAGTCAGCGGGGTTATATTAGCAGAGACATGGTGGAGGTGAAGGGAACTGACCCTTTGAACTTCAAATCTGCTTTGTAGACCACTGAAAACAGATACAAAGTCAGCCAGAGAGCACACCACCTCAGACATTGCTAAACTGGGGTCAGAACAAAATGACAAGGTATTCTGTTTGCCAAAACCCATTGAATTTTGTACATGTTCTGTTCTCATGGCCATCATGTTTGTGTCGACATCACCATCTAGCCCTAGGAAAAGTTTATGTTTTAATTTTTCAGGGCCTGAGCATCTTAAAATCAATGAATTATTTTATTCACAGGGCAGTTCACTAAAGAAGGGATCACAAATGTATTTCTGGAGGCTATAAAGGGTGATGGTGAATGGATGATGGTGCCCCTCAGTTACCCAGTAAATTCTTAGTACAATTGGTATTAATTCACATCTGTTGGTTTCCATTTCAATGCCTGAATCATGAGAATGAATTTTATTTACCCATCTTTTATTTCCTGACACTTTTTTACGCTTCATTTACCCACTCTTATCACCATTATGCACAAAAAAATTATTCCTTTTCAGACAGAGAAAAATCTATGGATGTGACAGCTGGTTCCAATATTTCCAATTTCTAAATATTGATAACACTTATCATTGGAATTTTGAATTTAATTCCAAGAAAACCCAGGAACCTGTGCATTTTTTTCACCGAATTCCTCCTCATTTTCAACTAGCCATGTACAGGATGTGGTTGGGAAACCAGACTGAGAAATGTCAGTACCATTTCAAGTGAAATTATTGATATCAGTCTACAAAGGGCAGGCAGATGGGGCTTTATCCTTCTGCAAGAGCAAAGCTTCAAATTTGTTTATATATTTATATTTCTGTACTGTAGATCAAATTGAGGAAGTTCTGTGCTAAACATGGGCCACCTCATGCCTTCAGCCCTTTGGAGGATACAGAGGCAGTCCAAGCTCAGAATTTGTGGTGGAGATGTCTTGTTGACGTATTTTATTCCTTTCAGCATCTTGCAGAGTAGGCTGTTCATTTTCAAGCAGTGAGCAAGCGTGGTTTGTGTGCCTGAGCATCAGAAAAATGAGAGCCAGAAGGCCCCAGTGTTTATTGGTGTGGCTGGCATCTTGATTTCTTTTGATACCTCACATGTTTTTATGGTAATGGGTGGGGAGGCCACCTCTCCAGCCTTGTGGGAAGTTCATCCAAAGTGAGGGAGGATGAGGAAAGCTCTGCCATTCGGTGCTGTGCAAACCGCAGCTCTCAGCAAGCGCCAGAGCAGCCTTTGCTCCACTCGTGAGTGGCAGAAGTGGTGCTGGGTTTATCAAATTATGGCTGGGTACAGCTCTTCAAAGGCATCTCGTGGCACGTCACAGCAACACCATGATCAGTCATGATTTATGAGTGTCTGGCAGATTCTCTGCCAGATGTGCCTGTCCTTTGTTTTCCACAGGAGCTGGAAGCCATCCATCCCAAAGCCGACCCACGCAGAGGGAGTGTGCAGAAGAGACAAGCTCTTGAAAAGGGAAACCAGGCATTTTGGAAATGGCAGAGCCCCTGGGCACTGCTCAGATATCTCATGCCTTTATTGAACTTCATCTGCTCTTTACAAGCTGTAGGTTTCACTGATGCATAGGTGGATGTTGTGAAAGGCAGTTGTGGCTGGGATTTGCTGGGGCTTGCAGGTGGTAGTAAAATTTTGGAGAGCTGACAGTAAGTGATGTTCTAGTTCAAAATCTCAGAGAAATAACTCTGATTGTTATGGGGATATAAAATGCTCGAGATCTGTTGAAACTGGTGGAAAGGTTCCCATTCATATCTTGGGGACAGAAATAAAATGGGATTCAGTGATTCCTGGTAATATTTGTTGGCTGGAAGGAGCCACATGTGTAATAAATTCTGCATTCTTTTGAAATGCTGGCGAAGGAATCCAGTCCACCTGCCTGAGGCATGTTGAGGAATAATCCTCCTACACTGGGTGAGAATGTCTCTGCATAGCTAGGGAAGCCAGTTCCCTCTCTTAACTGGGCAGACCCTCACATTATAGAATTCCTCTCTCTCCCCATAGGAGATGCACAATCACTTCCTTTAGGAAGCCTGGTTTACCTGACCCCTAAAATGTACAGTTGCTATGGAAAGCAGAGTCCATTTCCCCCAGATTTCCCCCATTACTCTGGTTTGGGGCTACTTGGGTTCCAATGACTTCAGCTAAGTTTTATCAGCCAGCTGTGGAAGTGACTCTGCTGAAGCCCACCCTAAAGCGGTGCTGCAGGAATTAGGGATCAGAGATAGCAAAGTCAGTGAAAAAATTATTGGAAGCAATCTGATCCTGAGATTTACAGACATGACTTTCTAACCTTTTGGACTTTTTGTTTCTTTGGTTTGCTGAAAACATTATATAAACAGAAGAAAAATGTAAATGGGAGTGTACTCTGGAAAAGCATAGCCTGGGGAGGATGTAGAGCAGGAGGGGACATGCTTATTTGATGGATATTTAAAACTCTTCAATAGAAATCAGCAGAGAGGTGAGGAGAACCTTCCCTTCATGTTCCCAGGCTGTGAACTGATGAGTTACTGTCATCACAGATCACACCTTGTTCAGGCCAGTGCCACCTGCAGGCACAAAATCCAGGAGATCCAGGGTCTCCAGCCTCTGTGGGAGAGGCAACGCAGGTGTGACAGTTTGTGCTTTTGTGGTTTTTAAGAGGGTTTTTGTGTGGCAAAAAATAAGTGGTTTTGGACAACAGTGGTCTCTACCACACAGCTTGAAGGACTAATTGGAAATAAATGAGTTTGGAGGCAGACCAATTCCTATCAGTGGTTGGCTGCAGACCCCTCTCTAAATGCAATTTCTTGGACAGGTAGGCCATCGAGGGGTCTCACTCACTGTTATGTATCTGGCTTTCCTTTATATGGGGACAAGAAATCTGGCAAGAAAATGATAGCTGGAGACATAAACTTCCAGAAATAGCAAGTTTTATTCCATTTCACTCAAATCACTTTAGATCCAGATGATGGCTAAATGACCTTCCTCTAGAAATTTGTCATCAGCCAACAGAAGGGTGACAGAATCCACAAGCCCATCAAGATTTATCATTGCTGAAGTGTGAAGAATTTGCAGAATCTGTAAGGAGGGTGACACTTAGGTCCCTTCCATTGGCTAAAGAGAACTCACCTAACAAGGATATATATTATTTATTATCTTTTTAGATACAATCTGATTAAAGTGGGTTAAAGTGCTTTTGCCCTTAATTTTATTGTCCTCATGACTGGATTTTTATTCTGGTCACTTGTAATACTACTTAAATGCAGGCAAAACCAATAGAAATTACTTCCTTTGAGTATGTGAGGGCCACATTCTGATGTGTACTGAGTGCATGTGGAAGTCATAGGAAATTTTGGGCACCAAACTAGTGCTTTGCAGTTCCCAGGCCTTGGCTCCATGGAAATGAATATGGTAGCCCCCAAATAAGCCACTCTGACCAACCTCTGACTGCCCTGTGGAGAGGGATGACCTGCTGGCAGAGTTATATTGTGCCCTCCCACACACCAGCCCGTTTTCACACCATCACAACAGCATGGGGATTGGTGGAAATGTTAGCTAGAGACTATGGGAACATGGATTTGGGGACTTGGATTAGACCACTGGGGCAAAACGCAGAGAATTCAGAAATGAGAAATATTTGTAGAAAATCTGAGCCATGAAATCCCTAGCTGTAGCTGTGGTTATTGCTCCCAGGTAAGAGGCAGACAGAGGCCAGTTCCAGCTCTCCTTTCAAGTCTTAGAAACAGTGATGAAGGTCAAAAACTCAAAAAGTATGCTTTTAATGTGGTTTCCTCTCTTGCTTTATGAAAGGCTGTTGCTGGACACCCAGAAGCCATACCTTGAGATGGGTCCGTCCCTATGAACCAAACACCTGAGATCCTGACAAAGGTGACGTGGATCTGGAGAGATACAAGGAAAAAAGAATTCCACCCTTTGGTCCTGGGGCAGTATAAAAGAGTGTCTGGGCTGATGGTGATTGCTGCAGCCAAACCATGCAGCAGCAAGCAGATGATGATGATGATGAAGGTCTCAGAGAACCCATCTGCTTTTGGAGAGAAGTTTATTCTTCAATCCCACCTGAGACTGCAAGATCCTTCCCCCAGTATCTGTGTGCCTGTAGACCATTCTTGGCCCCAGGTGAAAACAAGCACAGCCCACACTGAAATATGAACGCACCCACACCCGCAAAGGGAAACCTGCTGATCTGCTGGTGTCAGCGACCACTTCAGTGGTCAATCAGCAATATCAGAGGCTTGAAAAGGAGCCAGGAGCCTTCCTCTGAAAGAGGTGACGTGGCTGTGGCAGTGGCAGAGGTCCTGGCCAGCCCCAGCAGCTGCCACCAGCCCCTGGCTGTCGTGCCCCTGCTCCTTTCACTGTGTGGGACAGGGAAATGCCCCAGCAGAGTTAATGCCAAACCACTCTTTTTCCTGGTCCAAGGGCTGCCAGAAGGGGCTTGGGGGCTGATGGGCTGTGTGAAAAGTGCTCCTGTCTGCTCTGCACAAAGCCACTTACCAGAGCCAGGAGGTGGGAAGAGGAGAGTTACTGTACAAACAGGCATTCAAGATTAATTGCTTTTCATCTCTGGAGCAGGAGCTGGCCTTTCAGCCCCAGGATACAATTAGGGCCTGTTCTGATTGTATCTGTTCAGGGGCTGTACAGCCAAGGGTTGTTTGGCAGGGGCAGGCTCAAGTGTTTTGGGAGAAAGGAATTGAGCTACCAAGTGTTTTGTCCTCCTGGGGCTGGAAACAGTTACAGGGCTAATGGAAGTGACTACCACGTGTTTACAATCACAAATGGGGTGTTTGCATCATATAATTTTTCTTCTCCTTGGAATTTGTGTTGTGAGCCTGTTTCACACCAAACTCCTGCTCATCATGGTTTGTCACTGCTTGTTGTGCCCTGATCTTGCTGATAAATCCCATATATTTGATAGGGAAATTCACGTCAGAAATCAGTTTGCCAGCTCTCATGCCATTCTTGTGAATCATGGTACATTCTGTGTTTCCTTTAAAACTTGAGCAATGGCAGGTAAACAATTGCATGAAAATCTCAAACCTTCATTGAAAAAAACGTTAAAAAAAAAAATGGAAAATTCACTAAAGGCTGATATTTAAAAAAATTATAAAAATCATAGAATCCTAGAATGGTTTGGGTTGGAAGGGACCTTAAATATCATCTAGTTCCAGCTCCCCTGCCATGGGCAGGGACATCTTTCACTAGACCAGATTACTCAGAGCCCCATCCAGCCTGGCCTTGGACACTTCCAGGGACAGGACATCCACAGGTTCTCTGGACAACCTGTTCCAGTGCCTCACCATTATCACAGTAAAGAATTTATTCCCAATAGCCAATCCACATCTGCTCTTACTTGATTCACTACTTTGGAACACCTGAAGGCAAACACCCTGAGAGCTCCTTGTGGTGCAGATTGTGCCATAAGATCCGTGGAACAGAAATCACAGATGATGACTCTGGGCCACAGGGGGACTCAGGGCATCTCCGTGGGCCTGTGCAGGCAACAGTGTGACAGCTTTTGGGGTCACCATGCATCCACTTCACACCAATGTTCTTCCCACCAAACACAAAGTGTAAGGTCTTTTGTTCAAAGCCCAGCTGCCCCATTCGGTGTAAACTGCTCTCCTTCTCTTGTGATGGGCTGTCTTCTCCCAGTGTTGATTCCAAAATGCAGTCAGGTCCCTACCTGCTCCTCTGCCCCACCTCTCTGCAGAGGAAAGGACCTGACAGTGTCCTTACCCTGCCATTATGTGCCCTGCTAGTAACTTATGCCAAGAAATGGGAAATATACTCCTTTACTGGGCTGAATTATGATTACACCCTCCTAAAATAGTATCTCTGTTTGCAAAAATCTCAACAGGTAGTGAAGGAATTTGAGGTTGTTCCTGACATGAGGTATTTTAATTTGTTTTTGAAGCGGTTCCAGACCCTAACTCCATTGTTCTGATTTAACCATACCTTCCCCTGAATTTGCATTGCAGGAAATAAAAAAACCCCTTCAGTTACTTAATTCAAAGCATGTTACAGTGAGTTGCCAGAATAAACCTGTACTGACTTGTGGCTGAGTTCAGTGCTCACCCCTATTGACCAAGGACGTAAATATAGGCCAAGCTAAAAACCAAGAAAAATAGTGTCCTTATGGGACAATATATCTTTATATTGGCTAGAAATCTCAAGTCAATTTTTCTTATACCCTCAGAAGGGAAAAACTGGAAAACAATGAAGAGAAACAAGCGCATTTTTAAAGATGGGAAAGATATAATTTTTAAGGCAACATAGTAATTTTTCTGATTTCAAAACCACTTACCTCATTGATTTTTGATCCAAACCACATAAACTCCACATAAAAAATACAGCTTGTCCCTATAGGGCATTTAAAAATATACACTCTTTAGCTCTTTTCCTTTGTCAATATAGCATGTGTGAGAAGACAAACATCAGAAGAAAAACATCAGAAATAATAAAAATTATAAGAAGGGATTATCTGCATTAGTCCAGGAGGTGCTGTGGAATCCCACAGCTGGGGATGAACTGTGGTCTCAGGAAGATGATGGGGAAGTCAATAGGGTCTTTGTTCCAGGTTTCAGTGAGGCTTTCATTTGCTCTGCCTCTTCCAAGGATCATCACATGAAGTGTGTTGCTAAAATTATGCTAATACACAAATGTTTTTTAGCTTGTAGTCCACAGAGTGTTAGTGAGACCAGAACGGCTGAAGTTGAGGATGGGAAAGATGTGACATACTGCAACCAACAATTTTTTTGCCATACTGATCTCAGTCTTGTGCAGCTGAACTTCCCCATGTTAATCTAATCACTAATTAGACTAAGACTGTGACATTTAATCCAAACCCAGCTGAGAGTAGCAGCAGAATTCCTCATTCACAGTACCAGGCTTTAGTTTGGGCCCATGAAAAATTTAGTATTTCTTTGTTTCAATTGCTTTCCCTGTGTTACTGTGTATTCCTAAGTTATTCTATCATTACAATAACATCTCAGTGTCTTTTAGTATTGGCCATGTCATCTGCTTACCTCATCTGTTCCTTCCCCCCTGCCCTGGGGTCATTGCTGGGGTTCCCTTCTGTGTCCTGTGCTGCTGGGGGCAGAACTGATTGCACTCCTGGTGCAGATGGGTGGATGAGCAATGGGCATGTGGCAGCCTCCTCCTCTCTCAAAGATTCATTTTTGCACATGCAGCCAGGAATCCTTTTGGGTATGGAGTGTTACATTCACTTGAAGCAAACTTACTGAGGAAAAGAGAGCTCTTTGTGACTGAACACTTGCAAAGTGTTTCAAGGGGTTTCTTCTCTGCAGCCCTTGTGGGACAGTGCAGGGGGGTCAGGCCTGGTCCTGGAGAAGGCAGATGGACCAGATGACCCCTCTGGGTCCTTTGGGGTCCTGTTTCATGTGGGTGCTAGTGTCCATCAGCCTCGGGGGCATCTTTGATCTCCAGTGTGCTTTTGTTTTCAATTTTCTTTACATCGTAAAACTTTGCATCGCCCAACAGGCTGCTGCCCTCGATGCTTTGGGAGCGCACCGAGTCATTTGTTTAGGCTGTACAGTTGTACCAGATGGCTGTATTTGAAATTCATTTATCTCAATCTGTTTGGGTGGACTAAAATTGCAATTATGTGACAGCTTCTTGGGAGTCATGAGGAGTTTCAATATCCCCATCCTTGATTTTCCTGTGTTGAAGTTTCTCTGAGTTAACTTCCAGAGAATTAAGTAATTGCCATTGATAAATCTGTGCTATGTGTTCTCATGCAAATTATGGGAAAAGGGCTTTACATTCTCTTACATCCTGTTGACTCCATGTGGAGGTGCACAGGATATGCAGGTATTTCTCCCGCTCTGGCTAAAGGAATTCTTGTGCCCAGTTTCACACTACCTTTGAAAGTTTGCCTTTGAATTTCTAGGAGCTCAATATGTGCTGCATCACTTAACTTTCCTGCAAGTTCCTAAAATACAAATCCCAGATGGGTTTGAGATTATCTTTTTTTCCCTTGGGTGCTCTTAAATCACATGAAAATATGAAGCTAGGGGAGGAGAGTGTTTTATAACCGACATTATTTATTTTCTTTTCCTTGCAATAAAACCTTGATCCAAAACTCACTAGAAACAATAAGAAAACACTCCTACTCTTCTTGGTGGGTGAGAGTCCAACAAATCGTGTCCAGAGGCCCTGTGTGGAATGGTACCTTTCTGCTGACTCACTTGGGCTTTTTCCTGGCACTTTGGTGGAACGCCTGGCGATCCTTATCAGGATCGTTATCAGCTCCATCAGACCGGGGCTGTGGCAGGGCTGTCAATCAGCCGGCGCTGCCGGGTGCATCCAGCGGAAGCGTTTACGAGGGAGCGCACCTGGCGCTGAGTAGGTGTGTTTGTTCAGGCTCTGCTGGGAAGCCTCGGCCCCTGACTGGAAGCCAAACGCCTCCCAGCCCAACGTGCTGCAGCGCTGGGATGTTTGCCCTGGGCTCGCCGCCCGCCGCGGGCCAGCCCTGCCCTGCCAAGGGATGCAGGATGCCTCCAGAGGCTGCCGGCACCAGGAGATGTGCTCGTTATTGCTCCCTGCTTTGAGGCTCCTTGGCATCTGCAAACACAAGGTTGCCTCCTCAGGAACGGAGAGGAGGAGAAGTGTGGGGATTAGGGAGGAAGTGGTGACAAAAAGTTGCTGGCTGGAATTTTCGTGCTGGCAACCACAGGTTTACCCCTTTTTCTCTGCTCCTCTACCCTGGCCTCGATGGAGTGGGGCAATATCCCTGGATGAAAATGAGACATGAAAGCAGTGGAAAGACCACTGCCCTCTCAATGCTCTTTTCAGAGCACTGTTTTGCCCTCGAGAAAAATGTTTTTCAATGACCGACTCAACATGATGATCATGTTTAAAAAAAGATTGGATGTGTCACTCAATCCCATGGTTTAGTTGAGGTGTTAGGGCTAGGTTGGACTCGATGATCTCAAAGGTCTCTTCCAACCTACTCATTCTGCAATTCTGTGATTCTGTGATTCAGGACACTGTGCCTTCTCTTGTCCACCCAAAAGTTTCCTCTGGAAAGGGTGGAGTAAAGGAGCAGTTCTTCCACGGGGTACAGCCCTACAGAGTCATCAATGGGGCAGTAGTGATACAAGTGGAGCACCTTATCTGTTGATTAAAGGGCTTTTATCTGGAATTTGAGAGGCCTTAGCTGGGGTGCAATATAACCAGGCACATAGAAATGCAAATTTCCACAGAGAGCAAGGATGGATCAACAGCTCTCCAGTTGGGGCAAGTCTTCAAAACCTCCCTAGACTCACTTTCAGACCTTTTTGTGGTGCCTTATTTAGGCTGTGGGACTCCTTCTGGTAACCCAGAATAGCTGAGCTGCTCAGGTCATCTGAGTTTATGTTTGAGCTTACAGATGGCAGCTGCTTAAAGAAGGGGCCTGACAACACATTGCTCAACTACAGTAGAAGCTGGCTTTAGGGACACACATCCCATTCTCAGGATGAGATTGTATATGAACAATAGGAAATTATTGCCTAATGAACTCTGGGTTCATCTGCTTCTAAGCCATAAGGTCACTGCAAAGACCTCATTCAAGATTGCTCAAATTTTCATGGAACTGTTTACTTTGAGAGGGGAACCAACAAGGAAACAATGGACAGAATTCAAATGAGGGGAATATTTGGAGTTGTAAGCTGTTCTCAGTCTGTCTCTGCAAGTTATAGGCACAGCTGGGAACAGAGTGTGTTAAAGCTTCCCTTAGGTATGGGTGAAAAACCAAACCTACAGTCACTGTTGTTAAGCATCCTGTTCAGATTTAGGGTTGGTGGTCCAGGGAAAGGTTTTTTACTTGGTGTAAACTGACTTATCAAGTTATGTGAAATTGGTGAAATTGGCCTGATTTGCAGAATTAAGTGTTGGTAAGGAAAACATTTTTGGAACAGCTCCATTGTAACTCTCTCCAGAAAATTAATAAGGACCCTGAATGAAAGCTACAACATTATAATCCCCAACTGGAGAAGTCCAAGTGTCAAATTCAAGGACTGACACTGCAAGTGGCTTAGAAAACAGCCGTCACTCAGGTCAAGGAGAACAAATAACCACGTCTGGAAATTGTCTTGGTGCCACTCATCTCGGTAGGAAATGACACAAAAGTGATGATGAAACAGAGCAGATTGCAAGTTCTCCCTGGGAGGTGGGAAGCCCATGGGAACAGGCTTAGACAACTTCACTAAAAACAACCAGACACTTGTTTTCATTATACAGAATAATATATTACCTTGAAATTAATGTGCGCATTCACACTGGCCAGGTGGCTTACTGTAAGACTGAGAAGGCATAGAATTGCAACAGCAAAAGAAATTCACCTATAAATAAAGGCATTCATCTTGGATAATTGATATCTTGTGTCCCAAAACATCCCACAGCTTTCTTGACAGCTTGTGGGTTTTCCTCAGCAGACACGGTGGTGGTTTCATTGCTGACTGTCTGATCACTCCTCAGCGTTATCACACCGAGCCCTCGCCAAGTCAGGCAGCATTTCCTGTTTACAAAAACAGGAAATCGCTGGAGCAGAAAGGGCAGGTTGCAACAACTCATTTATTGCTGTTGATTTTTTTTCCCTACACTTCACTAACTACCTTGAAACAAAAATAAATGTTGGGGAGAGTGCCCTCCATGTGGAAGGGATGTGCTTCACTGCCTTTTGTGCTGGCATTAGGCTGTGCTGTCATATATCCATGTGGAGCCATGTTTTGCTTTACTCACTGCCTTTACTTCTTGTAAAGGCAAATCTATCTCCTGTATTATTTCTAATCAATGTGGAACTTAATGCAACCCATGTATTGCTTACCTCTCCATCTGAAAGGTGTCTGCAGCTTCCCAAAGTCATAGCACATTCATTAATTTGACTATAAACCATTTTATGATTCTATGCTAAGTGTATGCTCTTCATAAAGCAGGTCAGAGGCCTGAATACATTTTCTTGCCACCTGAGCCTTTTGAAGTGCTACCCTGATTGGGAAGATGGAGGCTGTTTGATCTCTAATGTGCAAGGCCATGGATGGTTTAAATTCAAGCTCAGAGGCTATAGATGGAGCTGGGATGATTTAAGGAGCTCAGCCTGAGCATCCTGCAGCATTTGGGAGAGTGTTGTCCCAGCAGGTGTTGCAATCTGGGACCTGAAGCAGGGAGACATCACAGAACTTTCAGCTACTGTTAACTAAACTTGTCATTTAAATGCTGGTTGGGCATAAGAAATGAAAAGTTAGGTTTTAACATTAAAAAGGCAGAAGAAGAGACAAACCTTGAACACCAGATCATTTTGCAGCTGGTGAGAGTGAGTTGTCCTTCTCCTCATTCTAATGCTCTATTAGCCAGGGTGGCAAGCATTGGGCTTCCATGGATATCAGTATAAACCACCTATTGTAATGAGGATGGGAAGGTGTTAAATACAGGGGACATTTTCTGAGGGTCCTATCCTATCAAGTCCTGCTGTTAATTCTGAGGGTGACAAGGGAACAGCCTGGGGCAGGAGGAAGACTCAATCTTTTACGTAGGTGCTGAGACATCACCCACACCTGCCCATCCCCTGCTCAGGGCTGGCCCTTGGCCCTGGACCTTCCATGGGCAGTGACAGCCCCCTCCAGCAAGCTGCTGGCACCCATGGGCTGAGCTCCCAGCTCTCCCAGCCTGTCTGGAGAAACTGTTTTGAGAAAGGGCATTTTTCTTGGCGCCTTAAGGATTTTCAACAAAAGAGCTTGAAAGGGAAAACCAACAAGGACTGCTTCCAAAGGAGGCTTGGCAGCACCATCTTCCCAGCCTTGCAGCCCATGCCACCCCACTGGCCTGAGAGGTGGCCTTAGGCAAGGTTGCCACAGCTGTGAGGTGGTGGTGAGCTAGGAATACATTCCATGAGATTAAAAAAGAAAATAACAGAAAAAGGCCCTAATTCCAGAGGGAGTTATCTTGTCTGGGAGGATTTCATGCAGCCCCTGATCCTGGGAGGAGCTGGGCTGCAGCACTGGGGTGTGCAGGGCTGGGAAGCCAGTGTGCTGCATACACTGATGGTTTGTCACCTGGGATTTCCTCTGAGGGGTTTTGGATCATGTGGACCTGGAACTGCTTGGTCTTGGGTGCTTTGTTCCTAATCAAAAAGCCCTTTGTAACTGAGTCATCTCCATCCCAGGGTGCCCCAGCCTCTGTCCACAGGCTGGGCCTCCCATTATTTCAAGGACTTTTTGTCCACAGTCCAGGACTCCCATTATTTTCACAACTTCCTGGTGAATGCAATGGAACTTAAACTGGTACTTGAAGAACACAAGGAGAGGAGAGACTCCCCTAACCCTTTCCTTCCTCAGACACTCAGGGACATTGAAATGCCTGCTTTTTTGGGGGGAAGAATGGTTTTCCTTGAGCATCAGCCTGTGCTGCTGTTGGCAGAAGCATCTCTGTGTAGCTGTGCTGACACACCAAGTCCAGCTCTGCTGTGCCTTCCCCGGGGCAGTGCTGGCTGTCCTCCCCCGGCTGGCACAGCCCCCTTCTCTCCCCGCCAGCCTGTTAGCATTACAATGGGGGAAAACAGGGAAACACAGCTCTTCTGGTGCGAAACTGGAAGGAAAACCTCGGCAGAGAGCTGGAGGAAATGAGGCTGGAATACACAAAGGCAACGGGAACTGGGGCATTTCTGAGGATTTGGCCTTAAAACAGTGCACGAGGTCACAGTGGCTTGGACCTCCAGAGCTTACAGAGATGTGGGCTCACTTGCTCCACCCCAGGACTGTGAGAGCCAAAGCTGTCACTAGCTCTTCCTTGGATTTAAGTGCTCTCCCATATGGATCCTACCCCACATCCCTCAGCTGAGACTTCTCTTGGCTGGAGACAGCAAGGCTGAGCAAACAGAGGTGGCTCTGCCTGTGAGCCTACGGCAGCTACAAAACACCTGACAAGAAAATTGCATGCTTTAACATGAGCAGAAGTGCCTGGTTTGTGCTGCTGAAGCAACCTCTCCTGGCAGAGCCCCCCAGCTATCTCCAGCTGATAGATACTGGCAATCAGCAGTGTTTGGGGAAGGGCAGCACATCCAGCTCTCTGGGTAACCTTTGTACAGGTAGAGCCAAGATTGCCCTTTATAGCTCAAGCCAGCCCTTCTTCTTATATACCATGCTAGAGAAGCACAAGAAGATCTATACATCATCCAAGAGACCTCATGGGAGCAAATATCTCATGTCTTTTGGAACTGTTGCCTTTCTCTGGTCTTAAAATTAAAACCAAAACACAGTTTATGGGGAAAAGGGGTTTTTACCTCAGTATTTATTTTAGGATCTTTGGGCACAGCACTTGGTCCAGGTGGAATGCCTCAAAATGCATGCACTCTGTTTCTCACTACACACCAAAATACACACAATTATAGGCTTTGCAATTTAACATATCTATCAAAGATTCTTTAATGAGAGGCTCGAGTGAACCTTCTCTTCTGAGGAACTTTCTTTCTGGATGGGCCTATCTTAGTTTACAAAAATATGTTCTGGAGAGGACCTTGGTGTCTGGAGCTCCCAGTGTGTTTAGTCTTCTGGCCTAACAGTACAGTGGGTCTGAGCTGAGTTATCAGACTTGGAAAGTTACAAGTATGTAGGCTAAAAGCACTAGGAATACATAAAACTATATTAAAGGGTATGTAAGATGGGTATAAAAGAAAAAGCAAAAAATCATCCTGGCATCAGAAGGACCTGCAGATTGCTGTGAAATCCTCTCCCCTGGCTGTGGCTGCAAGTGCTACAGACCTGTCAGGCCTCCCACTGTCTCAGTGCTGCTGCCCAGAATTAGATGTGTCATCTGAATTATCCTTTCAGGATCCTTCCAAGGAGGCCTGGCCTGTGAGACACCCCTGTCCAGGAAGGATGATGAGGTTGATGGGACTGGATCCACTTTGTCAGACTGTGTTTGGATGGAGGGAGGGAAGAGACACCCAGTCACATGCCATTTCTAATTTGGGGAGAAAAAAACCCATCTTTTTGGACCTTGGTAAATTTAAATGTTCAAATAAATGGGTTTTTGTAACTTAAAACCAGAAGTGGTATTGTCTTTTAAACAGAAGTAGCATTTTCTAAGCTTTTTTCTTTTTGGTCCTTGATTGAATTCCACCAACAGAATGAAGAGCAGGACACATTTTCCCATGACCACCACCAAAATGTGAGTGAAAGACATGAAGAAAAAATGAAATTATTTCAGAATTTCCTTGAGACCGTTCTGATTTATTTGCAAATTGTAATGAAAAATGTGATTTCATATGGATTGAAAACCATATGAAATGCTTTGTTTGGAGTTTTACTGGATTTAAGATAAATGTTTCCATTTTTATGTGGTGAGGAGGAAAGCAGTAAGACACAGAGAAATAAAGAAATCAAAACCAAAATCGAAACTTTCTGTATCAGCAGGAACTTATTTTTTATTAAAATGAAAATGTTTCACAACTCCGTTTTCTAAAAGAGGCTAAGCAGAATTTGATCAAATTACAGTCAGGTTGAAACGGAACTTAAATAATAGTGTTTCAGCAATTTATTAAATGAGATCCCCAGCATCCTGCGCTGATGTGTTAAGAGATGATCTGTGCAAGAACAGTATTAGGAGGCTCTGAAATACCAAACCTCATAGGAATGAGCTCCTGCCCCTCCAAGTCATCACAGGCCTTAAAGTGAAATACCTGGAGTTAAATGAGCTTAACTAAGAGATGATGGATGTATTTAAAGCTTAGCTGGAACTGTTCTCAATTGTTTCAATTTACTGACAAAATTCTAATTTTGTTTGTGGAAATTGAAAAGTCAGAAAAAACACTTCTCCTTTAATTTTGGAACGTGCCTAGCAAGTTGTTTTTCTCCATTCTTCTCTTCCTCAGTCTTTACTTTATCTTCACTGTTCTGAGAACTTGCACTATCAGAAAAACTAATGATGTACTGATTTCCCTGTTAATAGCTGTGGATCTTGAGGAGCTTTCCAGACTGATTTTTGTCCATGGAAAAAAGAAGGTGAGAGGGATGTTCTTGTAGCTGATGGAAGTAAGGCCAGTGAGTGTTGTTTGGGGGAAATGCTCTATATGCTGCATAATTTCAATTACAAGTTAAACATTGTTTGTGGATTTCTGTCAAGGGATATGTAGCCTCTTGTATCATAAAGCAATAATCAAAATTACTGTCCTGGGTTGAAGTATATTCTGTTACCATCTTCATGAGCTGTTGGAACAGGTGTTGTTTTCCTTGCCTACTCCCCCTGGGCTATCTGGTGTTAATGGGCCATCAGTGCCTGGTCCCATGACTCAGAGATAACACCCCCCCTGGACTACCTCCTGTTAATGGCCCATCAGTGCCTTATCTCATGACTCACCATCCCATTGTGAGATGCTCCGCCCAGAGGGAGGAACCAACTATTCCATCATGGATATAAGGTGAAATCCTGAACACCACAGGAGCACTTGCCTACTGGACTCCCAGAGGAAAAGAGCTACTGCCGGATTTCCAGACCTTTCTTTCTACAGGATCCCTGTGTCAACAGAATTGCTTCGCTTGGACTGCCTCCACCATTAGAGTGTCAGGTTGTATTTCTGACTTTTGTCAGTATCCTTGTATTACTGCATTTATTTATTTCTTTTTTTTTCTTCCATTAAATTATAATTCTGACTTGTGATCTCCCACTGGTTTGATTTCAAACTAGTACAATTACATGTGCTTAGAACATCCCAAGGCAATCTCTTTACTCAGCAAATCTACACAAAAGGGCCTTTTTCCAGCTGGGCACTATGTCCAGATTCCCTATGGAAAATGGTTACAAGCCCTTAGCTCCAACTTGGGCTCAGTTTGTATCCCACACAAAGCCTGGCTTTGCTTTTGGAGCCCTGGAGAGGCTGAGGCATTTCACCCAAACTTGCAAGTGTGCACCTTGACTGGGTGATGGATGCTGTGCCTGCACTGCCTGCAGATCCCTGGTGTGGGAAGAAGAGCTCATTGCCAGCCAAAATACAGGTGCACAGCACTGCTCCTGCAGCCCACGTATGACAGGCATCCAAGAAACGAAGGAAATACACCGTGGGCTGTAATTAGGCCCAGAGGGCTAATACTTCTTCCCTTTTTCTTATGTTTAATCGAGTTATACTATCTCTTTTAAGAGCAGTCTTGCTCAGGGTCACTGCGTAGCAGGGCCAGGCCAAGCACAATAAAATAAGCCGGGCTGCTAATTCAAAGCAGATTGCTCCAGCTCCGGGGGTGCACATGGCATCGCCCTTCCAAACCCGACACAAGCTCCCTGGCCTGGCCAGAATAAACGGGGCTGGAGTCATACCTCAGAATAAACTCCAGTAAGTTTAATAAATATTATATTTAAATGTGTGCGGCTCTGTGTGTAAACCGCTGTGACCAAACCGAAGCAAACTGGAGCTTGTGTTACAGGCACTGTGGAAATATCAGCATTTGGCTTTTTTAACAGCCCACTGTTTGTACTACCAAGCAACAAGGGCTCCAAATAAGAAGCCATGGCAGACCTCACCTCCTCCTGACGCCTACTGTCTAATGGAGACCAGATGCAGGAGGATATCTTGCCTGCAGTGAGCCAAAAAGTTGGGATGCATCCAAATGTGGTGGTACAGGGACCTGGTAATGCAAGGGACAACCACTTACCCCTATTTTCTGAGTTAATTTAGTCAGTCTGAATTCTCTGACATGTCTGATGAGATATATTCTGGCTTGGGGTGGTTTTTTTGTTTTTTTTTTTCCTATTTCTGTCAAAATCCTTTTGACTGAAAGCTCCCCAGTAATCCCCTGTGTTATTTTCATGGTGACTTTAATGTTCATGCTTAGGTGTACTTGTTCTATTAAAAATGAACAATAGCAGCTCCTTATGTTCAATAGTTGTTCAGGTTAAAGAAGTTATTCCCCTTGATCAGAAGAAAAGAGGGGTTTTGGGTGGGGGAGAGGAGTGATTCTGGCATATGCCAGAATACACCATTCTCACTGGGAACCCAAAGGAGGAGAGGCTAGATGAAAATATTCATCACTGGGCAAACATGGATTGGAAGTATTTACTCAGAAAACAAACAATAAAAATGGCTTGCCCTCAAATTGGAGGATCCACTAAGTGGCCTCCTGAGGCAACAGAATAGGAAGAGCTATTTTAAAATGCTGAGAGAACATCAAGATTAGCTAGGCTACGAAGAAAATTTTAATATTTTCTTTGGAGGGAAGTATTGGAATTTAAAATTATTTTAAAAATTAGAGACAGATACCCTAAAAAAAGTGAGCTGAAAAAGGGAGAGAGCAAATCAGGAAGGACAAGACACCCCATTTCAGCATAGCTAATTGCTCCAACAAACACGAGGAAACTGGGTTAGACAACAAAGTATGTAGGTGTTGCAGTGAGGTACAACCTGATCAGAGCAGAAATGTCACACTGTGTTAAAGATATAGAGGTCATGGAGGTGTATATAAGCACGGAACTTCCATGAAGGAATCTTTGCATCCTGCTTAACCTTGGCAAAACCTCTGACTGTTTGATTCTGAGCTGTCTTCAGTGCAGAGTGCTCCTAGAAAGGGAAAGGCTGTAGGTATCTTTTTATTCCTGACAGCCAACATGCATAGAGCAAGAAGTTTTCTGTTCATGACCATTTTTCTTTTCTGTGCTCTGTGTGAGCACTGCATTTGTTTTATGCATATTCTTATGTATGTTTGGTTAGAAACACAGATTTATTTTTTTTTTATAGGTGTGGTTACAGATGTGTGCAGGCTTTATAAAAATGATGTGCAAAGACAGCTGTGTGAGAATGTGAATGCAAGCCTGGTAAGGGTTTGGACACTTGGACAGTTAAGCACACTCATCACTGGAGTGCAGAATAGCACATTCCTAGTGACAAATGTGAAATTAAACCAATTTTGGTTCCAACTTTACGAATAAGCCAAAAATATCAACTTTCAGCTCTGCCAATGCACACCACCCAAAGAAACTTGGCACTCATGTGCTGCAGGCTACTGTGTTGATCCACCTCCCGTTTTATGCACACACATCCCCAGTGCATCCCTGGATCCTCTCTGGGCTGCTGTGTGCACCAGCAGGACCCCCACTGGCATCAAGGTGGGAGGTGAAGGCATGTGGCCGGAAAAGAAAATCAGACACATCCTGCGGGTTTTTCTAAACACTGAAATGTTGTAAGTGTGTAAATTCTATTGATTTCCATGAGATTTTAGAAAAATGCTGCTTCAGTCTGTGGACAGAAATGGGCTGTGCTTAGAAATCATTCACAATGGGCAATTGAATGCTTTCTCACACCTACCACAGCATCCCTCTGACCACTGACGTTATCTCGCTGAGCTGAGTGGTAGGGGAAGCAAAACGCTTAGAAGGAGATAAATGGGCTATATTTGAGTTCCGTAGTCCTGATAAATTAGCTGTTCATCCAGGATGCCTTTCATCTCTGTAGGAAGGAATATTCAGAGCACTGTGATCTCCCAGCCAGGGAGACAGCTATCCCTGCCCTGCTTGAGGCAGACAGTGAGTTAGCCCCTTGGGCTATCAGGGCGTTTAAACAAAACCATCTCACAATTAGCAGTTTGCTGTGTCCTCACCATTGCCTCTAATTTGGGGGTGTCAAAGCGTTGCTTCATTGTTGGTTCATGCCCTTTGTGTCGCTGCTCACAGTTCTGAGCTGTCACCTCCAATAACCTGTGCTCGAAGGACCAGTTTTCTAAATGTTCCTTAAGCAGTGCATCCTTTTTTAATGGGAGAGATCCCTTTCAGTGAAGGAAAATACAATCTATAAAATGCAATTCCTCATGTCCTGTGTTAGATTTTAAGCTGTTCCCAAAATAGACTTTATATGAATTACCATCAAGTTTTCAGAACTTGATTGTATGGTGATCGATATAGGGATTGATAGAGTGAAAACCTCACATGTAGGATCAAGAGGTCAGGACAGCAATGGCACAAGCAGATTTTACAAGAATACCATCATTTTGGGCATCCCAGGAGTCAAGAAGTTTTTTGTGATTTTCTTTGGCCTTTAGGTCAGAACCAGAAGGCAAGTTTCTGGCTCGTTTGCACAAACCCTGCACTGAGGCATTTTAAGCTGGAGTCTCTGAAAGCTAGGCAGGGATTCACCCTGGTTTAATTCCTCTACAGCCAAGCCCTGTGCTCAGCCTCTCCAGCCCAGCTGAGACACACAGTGTTGGAGTTTCAGAACTCAGGCTGAGGAGCTTTTATATTCAATGGCATCAAAAACTTCAGTTTGCTTCAAAACAGAAATCCAAGTTCCAATGGCAAGTTTTGCGGTCATAGGAGAAAAATGTCCTGTTTCAACAGGCAAAGCAAGGCAAGGCAAGATAAGGTAAGATAAGGAAATAAAGCCTTTTTTTTTCATGTAGGAAAATGTCTGGAAGAGTTTATTTGGGGAGAATTAAAGATGATTCTTCTCTAGAAGGTCAAGGTTTTGAGTTACATTTACTTTGTCCTCCTAAGCACCACTCAATGTAAAGACATGTTTTTTGAGTAGATGAATTACAGGTGCTTACCTCAATTTCACTGACAGACAATGGAATTTCAAATGGCATTTATAGATGTCTCCTTGGAAAACGTTGGATCTTTTTCTTTAAGGTTTATTTCTGTTAGAAAATCAGTTGTGTTACAACTTCAGGGCAATCTAGTCCTAATTGTTTCTTGTTTAAAGGTGTAATGATAGCCTGGTTATAGGAGAAGGAAACCACACCCCTATGGAATGTCTTTAATTTAATGCAAAATATTAAATGTACATTATTATTTTTATTTTTCAAAAAGCAACTAAGCCTCACAAATAAGAAGCGAAATGTGCCTTTTCCATTAACCTATGGGATACCATTCACTGATTTTTTTGCCTTGTTTTTTTTTATTCTAGCTAACACCATCTCAGAGAATGAAAGCACAGTCTTGATTCATGGCATGTACTTCCCCAGCTCTCCTTTGAGCGCCTTGGCACCATCTCGCAATTAGTGCTGCTTGGTTAATTGGTGTATCACCACTTTAGACTCTGGAGAACTTGAATTAAGCTTTGTGAATTTGACTTTCAAGGACAAGGGCTCTTAAAGGAGCAAAAGCAGCAGAGGGACAGTGCTGATCAACAGCTCAGACAATTGAGATTCCCAAAATGCTGTGCATGGGAAAGTCTCAGTGTTTCGTAACACCAGTGAAAACAAGAGTTTTCAAGCTTCATGAGAGAGTGGTCTTTGCTTGAGACAAGGACCAGAGGGATGAATGACTGCAGGTTAAAACTGTCAAAATATTTACTTCTTGTTTTTGACCCCTGTAAGCCTGTAATTAGGAAATACATTTTTTCTTGTGATCACCCATTTGATGTGCTCTGTCCAGATGGGAGGTGGCCAGAAGAGGACTTTTTTCTGCTGCTTGTTTCTGGCTGACCCTAATAACCAGAGATGGAAAACAGCCCTACACTGGGTATTGCTTCAGGAAATACCCAGGCAAACAGAATTTGCTTTTCCTAAAGAAGAAAAACCCATTTAAAACAGGGTTTATTTCAAGCATCATGTCTGAAAAATTAGGACCAAATATTCAGGATACTTGTCAGCTTTTCTGCATCCATTACTAATGATGGGTAAATTTGCTTAGGAGAAAGCAGGAGTGTCCCTCTACTCCTCCCACTCCCTCCTCCCAGGAGTGTCCCTCTACTCCACACTCCCTTCAGTGTCCACAATCCAAGGCTACACCACTTCAGCAAAGAATTAATGTTATTGTTAATATTAAGCACTTCTCCCATTTTTATCTGTTCTTGAGAAAAAAAATAGGCAGGTTTTCCTATTGGAAAATTCCCTATTGGCCCAATGACCAAGCTGAAGGGCTTTAGTTTTTGTATTGTTACCACATGATCCTCCTGTCTCTGCTGCTGTGCTCTGTGCTGGTCTGAGCCCCTGAGTCACCCCTGGGAAATGGATGTTCTGAGCAGTCCAGAAAGAAGTGTGAAGTTCTTTGGTGATTGCTGTGGTTTCTTCTCTCTGTTTTGCAGGACTCAGCCCTTTCCTGGTGTTCAGTAAATGACAAATATGTCAATTTAGTGTGGTTTTGTAGGGAAGTGTGAATTGCCTCTGCTGGTACCTGCTTGTTGGTTTAGCCTTTTCAGTAACTCTTAAACTTACTTCCACCAAATCTGATGGAAGGATGGGAGTATCAAAGATAATTGTGTTTCTACAGACTTCATGAAAATCAACATATGGAAAGGAAAGAGAAACCATAATTTGTGTCTCCCAGGGACACGGTTTAGTGATGGACGTGTCAGTGCTGGCTGAGCAGTTGGGCTTGGTGATCTTAGAGGTCTTTTCCAACCTAAACAATTCTATAAGATCCAGTCTTTGTGGTTTCTGTGACGGCATCCAGCTAATGAAGTGCCTGATGTCCACCTCTGGCCAAGCTGCACGTGGGTAGTTCCAGAGCTGCCATAGCATGACCTGCCTTGTCCTTGGGCAAAGCTCAGGGAATGCGGGGCAGAGCTGGGGTCAGTGAGTGTGATCCAAGGGGACACAGAACTAACTATTCCTTTTAAATGTATTTTTGCCATAAATCAGATTGGAATGCAGCTCAGTGTGAAAAGAAAAAGGAAATTAAATATTGGGACTGTTGAAGCCAACAGCAAGATTACTAATCTCGAATTTTGGCCCCTTTCTGTAATAATGTGGTTTAAGAAGAAATTTTTAAGAATAAAAAATTGTGGACACAATCCTTGCCATAGATAACACCCCAATAATGTGGTAAGTGATTCAATCCAGTCTTTCTTTGGGAACTACAGCTTGTAAATGCAAAGTCTGGATGTTTGTCTCTCTTTCTTGAGACTCCATTGCCAACACCAACTTAAGTATTTGCCCTTCCAAACTCCTTGTTTTGCCTCAGAGGAGTTAAGCTAATTCTTCGTTTGGATGAGAAAATGGGATGAGTGTGGGATGGGACACAGGGCCCCGTGCTGCCAAAGGACTTCATCAGGGGAAACACCCACCTGCCTTTGATACTCATCTTGGGGTTCCTGAATCTCCCTCTGGAGCTGCTCATCCCTCCCTGGACTATGAGGGAAGCCCTGAGGTTGGCTGGGTCCTGCACTTTTAGACAGCTGGAAGGGGGTTACCTGTTGACCCTGGAGAATGCTGGAGAGATTCAATCTTGTATAAAAAAGCTTGAGAAGTCTCCACAGGCAGCATTTTATGGTGGAAATTAGAGAGTAGTGATCTTCACCTGACTTTTTCTGAGGTTCACCATCAGTATTTATAAAGCAGTAAAGGTCAGCAGCATTCTGTCTTATGCACACGCAGGAGAGCAAACTCACTTGGTTTTGGAAATGTGAGACATATTGAAGTGTTTAAAAAGGAGTTTTCAAATGAGCTTACCCTTTTCTAGCGTTTAGGAACAACCATGAGCTACTAGCTGTCCCTCCAACTTATAATGCATATGATCAAATACTTGAAGGCATTTCTGGAGTGCTCAGAACTATTCCAGTGAAAGTGGTAATTACAGAAATGATGCTGCTTCCAGCCAGCAGCTCCCCACAAGATGAGAGCACCAGACAGCCCCTGGCCACAAGTACCAGAAATTTGAAAGAAAATAAAGGGTTCATTTTAAAAAGAGAAAGATCATAACTGTATAATAACACTATTATTCAAAGAAAAATACTTCCTTATGAATTTGCAAAACCACTTTAGGCTTCAGCACTTTTTTTTCCATCTCCCGATTGCAATTAATTCTAAACCATGGAATAGAGCATACAGTAACATCAACTGGTTGTGAGTGTTGTTGGTTCCCCAAAGGCTCTCACTTCACCCTGGTCTACCAACTGGTTTTCAGGATTACACCCTACAGACTTGGAAGGTGCCTGAGAGAAAACAGGTTAAGTGCTGCCTCCTGGCTTTTCTTTCTGCTGAAAAGCAAACTATTGACACATCACTACTTGTTCTTCATTATTTCAAGAGAAAAGGACTTTTAGTACATTTCTTTTCTTTTTGTTCCTCTCAAATGAAGCATACATTTGTTCCAAATTTAAAAATTGCCCAAGAGTTGACTGGTTTTGTGAGTACTATTTTTGACTATTCTGCTCATTATATCTGTTCAAAATGCTCTTGGTTTTGTGTGTGCAGTAAAAAGCCACCCTCGTGTTGAATGCTCTCCTAGAGTCTTTGCAGCAATTTGTCCTTTTTGTGCAGAAAAGTGAAACAACTTTGTTCCAGAGAGAGTTTAAAGGTGGGAAAACTATCTCATGGCTGGTATTTCAGGTTTCCACTGAAGAGAAGTTTGAAGAGCAGCAGGTCAGCCAATCTTAAGGACGGTCTTGATTTTCCAAGAATTTCAGATATATTCAAAGTTGCATGTGCTCTACATCTGGACCAAGACTTTGGCTTCTAATTCTGCAGGATTTTGTCAGTAAAAATCAGAGCTGATACAGCCCTTGTTAGGCTGATTTGGTTTGAAAAAACTCATGCATCCCAAAGTTTGTGGCTGTGAAAAATAGATAGTCTGTGAAAACTGGAGTGATTTGTTGAGGGTTTTGTTTGTTTGTTTTTGTTTGTTTGTTTTGGTTTTTTTAGTTTGTTTTTGTTTTTAAGGAGAACTGGGCTAGAAAAGACTTTACATGAACCTTGTGTCTCCCTTATTTCTGGCTGGATAAACTTGCTCTCTGGCATGAGACTGAGAACTGTCTCAAAGCTGTAAAGTATTTTCTTCTACATATGGCCCACAGGGAAGCTTCTTCATGTCCAGCATTGAGACTGGGAAGGTGCCACAATCAACACTTTCCTGAGGAAAAAAAATGTTAAGAGCATCCCTCAAACAGCTTTGGAGTGTAGTTTGCTACATTTACCCTAATACAGGGCAATGTCTTTAAAAGAAATTTAAGAGAACTCTCATTATTATTATTATTATTATTATTATTATTATTATTATTATTATTATTAAGAAATTTTTGACTAGAACAGGTTTTTCCATTGGCTCACCCAAAAAATATGCCATATTATCTGGTATATTTGCCATATTATTTGGCTTCTTCTCCCCATGCAGGATAAAAGAAGAAATAACCTTCTACATTGAATTTGCACATCTTTATTACTAGTAAGACACTTATTTTCAGGGATGGGGACACATGGGTTCTTCTCTGATAAAAGTATGTTTTGTACAGTGTGACAGAGCTGCCTGTAGCAAAAGGTTCCTTGAGCTTGACAAGGATGAAAGGCAAAGTTAATTTGTGGTATTGCAATGTCCTCTATTACCAGCCCGTTTAGAATGCAGGCCAATGGGTTGGGCATTGCTTTTGCCCCTAAAGTCCAAACCTGGGTGCAGAGGGACACTGGCATGATTCTAAGCTCCAGAGTGAAGGAATCTCAGCCCTTGCCTGTAACCCATGCTCTCCAGGCAGACATCCTCAATTTCCCCCAGGAAATAATACTGTCAGGAAGGTACCTTAACCATCACTGTTTTACAGAGATTATGCCCGAGTCCAGGATCCCAGGAAGATTCTATCTGTCCTCTGGGAGACATGGCCTTGAATCCTCCACCAAAGGATCTTCTGTGTCCTTTCTTTCAAGAACTAGGGAGAGACTCATCTTTTCTCTCAGAACATCCCTGTGACAGGGTGACATTCACTTTAGAGTCTTCTTCATGGTGTTCGAGTCCTCTCCATAGCACTGGGGTTGTAACTTTTTCAGGAGAGAGAAGAGCTGAATGTTTAACACTTAGTGAACTATTGGAAGAAGCAAAACACTTATGAGACCAGAGAGAACATGGATGAGCCTGACTCTGACCAGTGGGGTGAGTGTTCCAAGACTTGCTTGATGTTGGGTTTGAGTATTTTACATTGCATTCCACAAAACACAGAAAGAATCTTTTGAGCAATGTTGACATCACGGTTTTGCTCTCCCACATAGAGCCCTTAGGTTACAATGTCATGTTTACTCATTCCCACATCTTCACAGAAATCTTTCATTTTTGTACATAATGGCAGAACCCCTACTGGATAAAAGTATGCTGCTTCCCATTCAAGTTAGCTTGAAGCTGGCAGTTATGGGCACAGCTCAGAGGAGAAGGGAATTTGAGAGAATCTCTCTGAGGCAAGAACAAGAACAGAACCTTGGTTTCCAGACTTGGAGTGTCCTCACACCATTCAAGTGTTGGAAGGGTAAGCTGGGTTTGGTCAGGGATTTTGTGGTTGCATATATTCTCATGTGTGGGACAGAGACACAATTAATAGGACATACCTCTGTGCCATATCTGCCAGGCTTTTTCAGAGGTCTTGTATGCCCTAGGGCATTTTGTTTATCAAACAGAATTTCATTCCCTGACTGGCTACAGTCTAATTTCCAGTCCACACTGTGTCAAATGGCCTTGCCAGGCAGCAGTTGGATGGAAAATCCACGTCTGTCTCCGCTGGGCCATCAACCACCACACATTCTCAGCCTCACTGTACCCAGGCAGGAGGAGAGATTTTACAGTAAAACCAGAGCCAGCAGATTTTACTCCAGACAGCAAGAGCTGGATACAGTTCTGGTTTCTGTACTCAGCTGAGGAACATAAAAACCATGATAATAAAAGTAGGGCTTTTTTGTGCCTGATTGTGGTTTTATTAGGCATAATGTCCAATTTTCTTTGAATATTGCAAATATCTGGGCACACACATTTGGCTGTAACAGTTCCCTGTAAGGCAGATGTCAGTGGCCCACAGTTTCTGGCGTGGGATCTTCATCACTGTACAGATATATTGATTTTGTCTCTCTCCTCAATAGCTCTACATGAATGAGGCTTAACATGCCAGGGAGGCAAATGATAACACGGGGCTGACACTGTATCAAATTACCCTTTACAAAGCTGTAGCATATGTCCAATACCTGAGCCTATGTAAGCCCTAAAACATGATACACTGCTAAGACATGTCCAAGACATAAAGGAGAACTCCTGTGTGTGGATACAGCAGAGGTCTGGAGGATTCTTTTCCTTTTCCCCTCACTGTTGCTACCACTGACAAAGAAATCAGACTGACATCTCTGCTACTCATGTGTTTAAACAAAGTAATTTGCTTAATAAATACATTATTTCTGAGTGCAAATAGAAAATTATTCCAAATTATTTGCTCATCAGGGACTGTTGAAGTTTGCAGACCTAACCTTGCCTGACTGTGGAGGGATTTATGTCTGAGTTAATGTCCAGAAATATTCTTCATAGTCAACAGAAATAAAGAATCTCTTAGAAGGTGTGATTCATATTATCCTGAAATGTTCAATAGAGGCTGCATGAACTACATCCTAAAAATGCCTCTCTGTCCAGTGACTACACAGACAGCTTGCAGAGGGTCTGGCTCTGTGTTGATATCTACCACAAAGGCACCTAAAGTTGATGAGGTGGGAGATTCACCCCACCTTGGCAGCGGTGGGACATGTGTCTGAGTGTCTGCATATGAAGTGTCTGCTGCTCTGGAAAGTCTTTGGAAACAGTCAACCAGGTTAACTTTTCTTTTTTCCACTATTTCAGTGGAGTAGTCTTGAGTCAGGGAAAAGCTTAAACTTCAGGCTCGACCTCCTCAGCCCCTACTTCCATCTCAAAAATCTGCACCAGCCAGAAGAGAGAAGATGGAGCTCTGGTGCTTATCTGAGGCTCCTGAGTGCTACAGAAACAGCAAATGCTGTTTGCAGAAAACAGCACAGTAGAACAGCAGAGACTGTCCCCATCTCTAAAGTTTTCAAAGTGGTATGGCAGAGAGGTGCTTAAAAAAGGAGGGAAACAGGTTATGTTAAAGTAATGTACTTGCTATTGGTAGAGACTACTTCTTGCAAATGCCAAGGAAAGGTGGAGAGCTGGGATTATTCGTGAAACAGATTAAGGGAAATCAATGTCAGTGAGAGCAGAAACCCAATATCAATATTTGGAGAGGATGGCACCCTCTGTCATACATGGCATAGGAAGTAGGAGGAGACAGTGATGCTGGAAAATAACCCAACCTCCACAAGGCACTAGGGAATGCTGTATTTCCATCCCAGCCTGGGAGGGAAATTCATCCAGCTGTGGTGTGTGTTTTTTCAAATTCTTCCTGGAACACTGGAGCAGGTGCAGAGAAAAAAACCCAATACAAGCCAACCAACCAACAAACAAAAACCTGAAACCTAAATGATCTGATGATTGCAGGAAATGCTGTGCAGTGAGCCCCTCAATGAACTCACGTTCCTGATTTCAATTTATCAGAAAAGTTGAAAGAGGATTTCACCATAGTGTGTAATTAATTGTTTTTCTTCAGGAAGAATGTGCTGCCTGTCCAGGGCAGGAAGCTAGAAGAAGGCAATTCCAAACTGGAAATAAGGCACATTCTAATTGTGAGGTTGATTAACCACTCCAATGAACCATGGAAAGATTGATAGATCCCTTCATTTCTCAATGTCTTCAATTAAAGCTGGATGACTTTCTGAAAGAGTTGTTTTAGCCAAACAAAACTTGTTGGAAAATTTAAAGGCTGCATAGTACAGGAGTTGCTGAGGACTTTTCCACAGGGAGGGGAGATTTATATGCTCACGGTGTAGTTTATTATTTCTGTTTACGTGCTGTAGAAGAGCTCAAATACAAGAGATATGTTTCAGATAAGTGGAGAAACAAACAAGCCAAGACTAGGCTATCTCCTGAAGATAAATGTAAGCTGATGTGACTAATTCAGATTTGGAGCTTATCTCAGTGAATCTATAATGTGAAACTCTCCTGGAGACTTTTCTATTTAGACACCCTTAGAGATTTTTATTTGACTGCTTAAAAAAAGAAAGAAAAAAAAAACTTCAGAAGTTCAGAGTTGCCATAACCAATAACTAACGAATTTGTCTCCTTTCTCTCTGATTTATAAGTTCCCTTAATCATAAACATTCCTGCAGTTTTGCTAGCTGACCCAAATCAAAAGGACAAAGTCAAAGATCATTGTTGCACATTTTAAAATGCAAGACTGTCTCCTTCTCAATAAAAGATGATGGATTCATGGTCCAGCATAGAAGTCACAACCATAAAGGCGGGTGATAGAGGTTAACCACCACATTGCAAATACCAGGACTTTGATTGATAAATTGAAGAATAAAACACACTTAAAGAAAATACATTGTTTGCAATTTTGTAAACTATTGACCTCCCTCAAAGCTGGACCTGCTTTTTTGCTGTTTCTGGAATACCTACTTCCAAAATGAAACAAAGACTAAATGGGCTCAACTCTGTATGAGGGTGCCACAGTCAAGAAGTCAAATCCAGTTGCCTTCTATTTTTTTTCTCTAGACATTGCTCTGCATGTCAGAGCAGACAGGCCTCTTGATCTATTTAGCAACAGATTTACATAGTGCTTCAGGGATCTTGAAGACTCATGTTTGTAGGCAAGAAATACTCCAAACAAGCAAACAAACAACTCAGGGATGCAAAAGAAATGTTTTCTCTGTGCTCATTTTAAAACAAAATATTTATTTTAACTTTGTAATTGTCATGGTGAGGTGGAAAATTCTCCCCTTCCCCTTTTTGAAAAGCTGGACAATCTAAAGCCAAATGATGTGCAATTGTCATCCCATTAGTATTTCTGCTGTAGGAATTTCCTCTGGATTGCAATATTTATTTTCATTTTTGCACCTCTCTTTCTGTGGGATAATCCAGTGTGGAGACAGCCTGGAAGGAAATGGCACAGGATCCACTGGCTGCAGAAAATAACCTGCAAGGAATGTGTAATGGAGCTATTTCTGCTTTTGTTCTCTTGCTCTCCTTCTGCAACACAGAATAACAATATTTACATTAATTATATTTTTATCCTTCCTCCTTTTCAAGTGGTCTATATGCTTCCCTAGTACTTTCTCAGAGAAACTGTTTATGACTGGCCTCTGCCTTCAGCAGAGTCCTTAGGGGCAGACTGGGACAATTAACTTAATTTTGAATGAGTGTGTGTACAAGATAAACGTATCTGAAAAAGCAGCATGGATGCAAGGATCATGTACATGCACACACTGCAATTTCCCATAGCTTAAATGAGGATTCTTTTTATTAAAATAAGAAGTTAATTAATACACATGGGTATTTTAGGATCAGATTCTACATACAATTCATATGGACTTGATTTAAAAGTCCTGAAATTAATTAAAGGTAGTGGTAAAGGGCTCTGTTTCTGGTGGGAACAATGCACTGATAACTTTCTTAGAGTATGCAGAGAGATATGACTGGCTTCTCATAGGTCAAAAATTAAAATAAAAAGGGATGACTAATGTCTTGCGGGGAGTTTGCTTCTGTCTAACCTGATTCCCTGGTGTTGGGCTAGCAGTGCTAAACCCAAGCCTGAAGGGAGGAAGGGATGCTCCAGGCCCACTTTGTGTGTAAGGAGGAAAGAGAGATTTCCACTGGCTGAAAACAGCTCAGTTTTGTCACTTTTCCATCTCAGGATGAACCCATCTTATCTTGTTTGTGCCAAGGAGCAAAGCAGCTTTGGAGCTGTGTAAAACTTGGATAGGTGACCACATGGAAAACTCAGCTGTTGTGGGAACAAATCAAGGACTCGAGGGCAAACCCTTGGTAAACACTAGACCACAAGCACTGTGTGTTTTTGTCTTCAGTATTGTTTGAGGGCTTCCTGGAAGCTCATTTCAGGCCAGAGTTTCTGCCCTTAGGGGCAGTACACCAAGGCCACAAGCTATGAAAGGAGGTGGGTGGGTGTTGGGGCATTTCAGAGGAGATGCCTGAAAAAGCTTAAACCTTTGTCTGCTGTTTTCCAACTTTGATGCCTCTGAAACCTTTCAAATGCAGAAAAGAGATGAGCCAAGAGCATTCCCTGCAGGCTCTGTGGAATTGTGACTGATTTGTCCTGCTGAACTAAAGCTCAGCTGTCAGGATAAAGACAGGAGGAAGGTTTTCTATGGTCCAGCTCCTGCAGCAGCTATAAGGGACTGTGGGACATTGGTGGGCACCACGGGTGAGAGAACATTGCACAGTGAGAATCACTCTCTATGTGTTCATGACTCAGATGCTTTCATTGCAACCTCATCTCGGGAGGCTAGGTCAACCCAAAGCCCCCAAAACTGACCCAGACAGTTCCCAACAAAATGCAGCCTTGGATCAGCATATTCAATGAAAGAGCTGAGAAGGCAGCTGGAAGTTTTGTGGGGCAGATCCCATTCAGCCCTTGCCTTCAGCCTTCAGGGTTACACAGGAGATGTGTCCATGAGCCAGCTACTGGTGCTTGCTGGTGACTTGGAGACAAGGGATGGAGCCTGGCACCCCAGGAATCCTGGTGGGATATCTGGCTTAACAAAACAAATATCCAATGGAAAATAAGTGAAATAGATCTTCTAAATGAGATCCCAGCCCAGCTTCCAGCAATGTTCTTCATAGAGATAATTAATGAATTACATATCCTATGTGAAGCCTATACAGGCTACAAATTACTTTTTCTTTATGTAGAACTGTGGAGATGTTTAGACCTTTCCCCCACTGGATATTTTCATGTGTTTTGCCATAAGCAAAGTAAAAAGAAGTACTGACTCTCCTAAAAAAATAGTTCAGATGCAAATTCACTGACCTGTGTTTGTCAGATGAAAGCAAAGTAAATGTGTGTGTGTCCGTGGGGAAACTCATTGCTGTTGTGCTTGGCCTCCAACTAAAGAAAATTTTTTTTCAAGTGCTGAATGAGTTTTGGTGCTGCCCACGAGGCTGGCACTTTACATCAGTGTGTGCAGCCCTCTCCTCTTTCAAATTCACCATAGTTTGGATATGGTAAAAAGATTTGGGTTTTTTTCTCTCAAATATTTTTCTTCCTCTGGCCCTAGGAAAAATAATTAACAAAGGAATTCTCTCTGTCACTCACGCTTTGAAAAGGCATGATATGTTTTCAACTCTTTCATAGCTAAGTGTGCTAAGTTTTTGGAAAGGTTTCCCTTATTCTTCTTGTAAGTAGAATGTGCTGGTAGCCAAAACAAACACAGAAAGAAGCCAAGGAAAGAATAAGATATATCTATTTGTATGAACAGACCAACAAGGGAAATCTCCAAAAACTACTGTAAATGGTATAAGATTTCAGATGGCAATCTCCTCCAAAATTAATGGTTAACAAAATATTCAGTTCTTAAGCACCAATAGGATAAAAAGAACAGCTTCCAATAGTAAAAAGTTATCCTTGTTTTAGTGTGGAAGGATTGTCTTGTAGTTAATGCACTGTCCTTGGAGACTGAGGTTTAGCACTGCTCTCTCCAGAGTGGCTCTGTGTAAGCCAACTGACCCTGCTATATCTGGTCTTTATCACAGGATGGTTCTGGTGCTTCCTTCTTATCTATTTACTTGTCTTAGATTACCACCTTCTTTCATCACAACCTTTCTGCTATCATGTCTGTATAGTGTCTGAAACAAGAGGCCTTAATCTTGTTTTGAGGTTTCAGAGTGGGTATTTCTTTTTCAGTTGGATAAAGTTGGGGTTCTTTTCAATAGAAAGTAGTCTTTGCTGAAAATTTTTGTGCAGGACCCCAAAATTACATATTTTCTAAAAAGTCAGAATGCTGAGAGACAGCTTCCATATTGTAAAAGCTTCTCAAAATCTCAGGAGGTAGCTAAATTCCTAGTTCCTCTCACAGGCAGTCTTTCATAGGAAAGCAGCAGGATTGCCATAATAATCTATACCTGTTTTTCAAATGGTAACGTGTTAAATGGTAGCCTTTGGAAAGATGTTTAGTGAAATATTCAGGGTTATGTACCCATCACAAGGAATACATTCTCCCTATGCAGACGAAATCTGTAAAAATGACCATTTTGCTCTTCTCAGTGTCATTGCTTTTTGCAGAGAAGAAAAGAAACAGTAAAACCAGCATGACCTGTAGTGCTATTTTTGCATGCAAGGGACCTAAGAATATCCTATTGCATGTGAACCATTTGGTTTGAATAAACAATTTATTGACCAATCTAGTGACCACACACACGTGAAATGGGGACTATGCATTGTTGCATGACAGTGTTTCTGAAAGGAGGCAAAGTCTGCATAAACTCTGGCCATCCATAAAAGACTGAAAATGAGGGGCATTTCAACAGGAAGACGTGAGCAGGGTTTTCTGACACAGCCCAAGCTGAGCAGTGCCTTGGTGGGGCAATGGTGTGTGCTGACATTTCCCTTTAACAGTTCACCAGCTGCCTGAAACCAGGCATGGAAAATGTCCAGAGAGCCACTCCAAGAGAGTTAGCTGGGATGGGGCTGCCCTTTCACAAGTACAGCCACCAGCCCTGCTGCCCTGCCTCTATTTCCCCTGAGCTGTCAGTCTGATGCTTAGGAAAATCTGCTGGGCTGTGTAGGTTTTAAAAACTACTTTGTAAAACAGCTGTAGTGCTGGTTTGCCTTTGACATCTTTCTTATTATTTAAATATATATAACTTCCATTCACAAGCTTTTGCTGCTGTTCTTGTAGGTCCTGAACAAATGGTTGCTAAGATGAAGATATGAAATGTAAATAAACTTTTTACAAGGACATGGGTTAATGGTTTTAAACTGAAGGAGGGTTGATCTAGATTAGTTAAAAGGAAGAATCTTTTGTACAACAAGGATGGTAAAACACTAGAAGAGGCTGCTCAGAGAAGCTGTGGATGCCTCATTCCTGAAAGTATTCAGGGTCAGGTTGGATGGGACTTTGAGCAAATTGGTCTAGAGGGAGGTGTCCCTGCCCATGTTGGGGTGGTGGAGAGTTTGGACAAGACGAATTTTGAAAGATCCTTTCCAACTCAAACTATTCTATATTTCTGTGATTCCTAGATGGGATGGATGGGAGAGAAGAGGAGTTAGTCACCTTTCAGTCATGATGTGGAGCAGTCAGGATCCCAAAGGGCATGTGCTGCAAGGGCAGTGGTCACAGTCCCCTCCAGGTAAATGGCATCTCCAAGAGCCTTTGTTGTGGCACAATCCTGCAACTGGCCCACAGCTTTTTCTTGTCTTCAGTCTCTGTTTTATTCACCTTCATGCAGACATGCAGCTGTTGGCAGAGAGTCAGGAGATGCCCTGTGTCATCTGGAGCCAGAGTAGCTCCTCCATTGAGAGGCAGGCTCAGGAGGGGTCACCCAGGGCTGCCGGGACAGGCAGAGGGGGACACCAGGAAACTTGTCTGCCCTCCACTAACCTGACCCACCTTTCTCCACCTTGGCTGACCTGCCTGACCTCCCTGCAAACTTAGACTTGGGTCCATTTCTATATTTAATTTTTTTTCTTTAAAATGCAGGATTTTTCTTTTTTTAAATGGGGACCGATGAAAACTGTTGCTGTTCTTATTTTTCCTTTCTATGAACTAAAGTGATGACAACTCTGATGAAACAGAGTTTCTAGTAAATTATAACATAGGCAGTCAGTTCCAGATTAGTTTTGAAGTCGGACTTTTTTTTTTTTTTTTTTCCTGAAGGGTACAAAATGCAGCCAGACAAGATTTAATTAAATACTTGTATTTCATAACTGTAATTTATCTAGCTCAGTACGTCCTTTCCCATGGGTTTGTTTGGACACAGGGAACTTTTAGCTTTCAGGCTGCCAGACGTGGAGAGCTGTGTGTGTCCACAGGACAGGTAGAAAACAGGCAGTAGCAATGCTGGCCTGCCCACACCGCCCTCCTCATGGTCTTCACCCCAAGTAGCCACCTCTGAGGATGAGAGTTTAGCTTCCAGACCGCTTAGCATCTGGTCTCTTGCTGAGCCTGCCAAGACTGCTATGTTTACCAACTAAAACAAGCCAACATATTTTCGTTATATCTCTTACTACTGTGACTCAGAAATAATCCCATATGGCTGCAGTCTTGCTGCAGCTCTTTATGGGCCAGATCTGGAGCTCGTTGGTGTCAGCAGAGAGAGTCCCAGTGATTTCAGTGAGTTTTGGAACAGGCCTGCGTACATGTGTGAGGCCTAGAAATAGATGTATGTGATATGTTATCTCTGACCCTGTTAGCAAAGATATCATTGCTTATCACACTTACAGCCCAGCTCTTTGTTCCTCCCCACCTACAGCCCCGGGGTGGTGCTGAGATCTCCTATGAACACGTAGCCACTGGCATGACTGGGTTCAGTCCTTGTGCATTCCTACAGCTGTGTTTGCTTCTTCCCCAGACCTGACCTAAGTGCTGGATCCAGCTCTTTTCATGGATAAATCACATTCATACCCATTGCCCATGCCCATCCCTTTACTGCAGAGATATTGAAATGAGAAATTTATCTCTTTCAAAATACTCTTCCACACTTTCCTAATGATTTATTATTATTTTTCCTAGCAATTTAACACCCACAGATTGCTCTGTAATGACTGCATGAACTACTCTTACATTTCTCCAGATCAGCTGAAGAACTCTGCTGTTTTTCTGCCAACCATCCCAGAAATGAATAAGAGTTATATGTCCATATGTACTCTAATACCTAAATACTTTGGGTATGGAACTCACCTTAAGAATACATTTCTCTGACAGCCTGGAAAATGCCAGTTGTTCTGTGTGTAATGAGGATAAAGGAAGAGTTAGCTATTGTGATTTCTGTTGATGGGTCAGCATGGAAGAAGTTTACTAATGCTTGTTGGGTACCTCATGGGCCAGTACATTCAATTCTTCATGTCACAGAGGGAGCAGCTGGCAGGGCAGGGAGTCACACAACATTTCTGTAGAAGTGATTCCTCTGGGAGAATGTTGCATCCTGTGGACTCATTGTTGGGAGGAAATCTTGTCATGTTGCAGGGGATAAATAAAGGATTTTGGTCTTTCATGATCTTTCATGGCTTTCATTACTTTTACCTGTTTCATTACCTTTACCCCTTCAACTCCCAAAAAACTAATTGGCTGGAAAAGATATGAGAGAGAATGGAGTTCCTCAAAGGGACTCTCCTCTCAGCCCCTGTGGGACCAGCTGACTGAACATATTCTGTCATCTCTCCTTTCTGGCTCCCAAATATCAACTTTCCTCCTTGACAGATTGTTACTGTGTTTTTACAAACTTTCTTAGCCTCACACTTGTGACTGAAGGATGCCCCATGAATAGAAACAGAGTGAATGATGATCCCTATGACAGCTGATAGTGAATGTCACCAGGCAAAGGGGAAAAAAAAGGTAGGAGGCTTCAGTAGACCTAATCAAAGTATGGCTGCAATTTGCCAGGGGAAAATGATAAACAGACCTTTGGCTGTGCTGAGATTTTATCTTTTTTTTTTTTGTCCAGGAAAATTTTTAGTATCAGGAGCTGTAGATATGACACATAGTTGGGATGGGACATCTATTCCAGATGTTGGATCCTGGTCTTGCATGTTTCAGGAAAGCACCAAATTGCTTGAAATTCTGTTGATATTAGTGAAAACCAGGGGAGCTCAGCACCTTGAGAGCTTGTGCATTTAAGGACTGGTTCAGGAAAAGACATCAGTGTCTCAAAGTAACACATCACAATACTTAACCCTTACATGCTTTGGTCTGTGAAGGTTTTACATGGAATAGTTCAGGACAAAAGTCTGAAGTAATTTGGGCATCATATTTAGAAGATACATCACTTCCCAGGCTGCTGAACTTCCCAAGCTGCCTCATTGGCAGGTTTGTCTATTGATGCCTGTGTATCACATTGCTGGCCATGTTTAAATGGAGTGCAGGATACCCCACCCATTAGCCTGTAGCACACAGAACCACTTACCAGTGAAAGATATGGTAATAAAATACTAATTTTATTATTGGAATATACTGGAAGCCAACGTTGCTGGTTAACTGCTGTGGAGGAGAAGGTGGATGGAGGATGTCACACTGCTTGTGGCAAACAGCCATGGAAGTCACTGGCAGAGAGAGCCTTCTAGGACAGGAAAGTAGGGAAAGGCAAGGAGAGAAAAGAAAAAGAGAAGAGAGTAACTTATATCTGTATTCAATTAATTTTTAAAAAGCTGCTCTTTCCTTTGAGTCTGAGGGTAGGAGAGCCAAGGGGCAAGGAACATTACAACTGAATTTGTAAAATAATTGGAGGTTATACAAGTGATTTGCTTCGTTGGACTTGCTTTTCAGAGAAGCTGTGAACTCCTGGCTCCTTCTGGAGGTGAACAACCACTGTCTAAAGACAAGGTCCTTGCATTTTGAAAAAAAATCCTGACTACTTTTTCCTCTTTCTTCGGGCAAATATCTAGACTCTGAAAAAATGAAAGTTTTGTTTCAATTTGTGTACAGGGTTAACAAAAATTTCCTTGATCAATATTGCACACAGTGGCTCCACATTTTGCATTGTGTGATTGATGGTGGGCTAGAAACTGTGCAACAAAGCTGCAAGTTTTGGAGGTAGATTACATCTTTTTTGGTTCTTCTGTCTAAGGATATACTGCAGTTTTAGTGAAAGGACAGCAAAAACATTGCTTGGAACCTGCTGCAGAGCAATTTATAGCAGCTTATAACAGTAATTCATGGAAGTTTATTATATGACCTGCTTTATGAAGGTTCACTATTAGCTCAGCATTTAGAGGTCACAGATTTGTCAGAGTTTCCTGCAAGCTGGATGCTGAACATCCGGTGAACTTTGTTTATGAACACTCTGTATTGTGGTTAGGAGGCTTTGGAGCCACAGATCACCATCTAGTTGTGTGCAAGCTTAGAGCCCACTTGCCAGGGGGAATGAAGGCACCCTGTGCAAGGATTTAGAATTAACAATAATAATAATAACAACAATAACAGTAATAACCTCACCACCAATGTAATAATAATAATAATAACAATAATAATATTAATTTGTTCCCCATGAAATAAATTCTGTGCTTAAAACACAGATAAAAAAGAAGAAAGTGGAGAAGCTGCTGAGGACAGAGGTGAGGACAATGTTCTCACATGCTGAACCTGTGTTACCACACTCCTGCAGGACTTCCTCAAGGTGTTTCTGGTGACTTGTGAGTAGAAGGGAAAATGATGTCTGGCTGATCCCAAGGCAAAGAAACTACTAGAAAACTAAGAAGAATTTGAAGGAAAGCTCTTCCTCTGTTTAGTCTTCCCCTTTTGTTTGGCTGTGGTTTATAGCATAGTGATTGACTACAGGCTCTTTTCTAAGCTGTTTATTTTGGAATGGTGCTATCACTGTCATGTCCCAATTACTGTGTATATCTTGTTTTCATCTTAAAGAAGCCCCAAACAAACTGAAAACTTCACAGACCTATAGTTCATATATTTAGCTGTGGATGCATGGAGAGACCCCCAAACCACTCAGTTTATGTATAAAATGGATCATTTGCACAAACATTCCTGCTGGGCGAATTATGACCCTTCTGCATAAATAAGTAGAGTCTGCTCTGTCCCTGGTGTGTGGTGCTGTGCAAGGGTTTGGGGCCCCTGTACCAGATCTGTATAATATCTCAGACAGATTCTTCACGTGGGAAGAAGTATGATGGCAGTTTGTGTGTCTGAAAGGCGTCAGCAAGCTGAACATCTTCTGCATGTGTCTTCCTACCACTGGCAAGTACTGCTGAAGGTGGAAAACCCAAATTAAGAGGCTTTTCTATATCCTAATGGGAAGAAATCACTGCACAGGTGAGCTTAGGAGAACTTGGCAGCTGAACCTCTAGAGATGGGCATAGAGTGGAAGCCATCACAGTGAAAGAGTTTCTCTACTGAACTATCAGTTGAAAGCATTTATGTTATCTGTGGTGCTTTGCTTCTAAACAGAAACTTCGTTCCCTACATTTGTCTGGCTAGGCAGAGGAGCCCAAAGTGTCCAGCAGAAGTTTGTTTAAAATTACTGAAGAGAAAGAGGCATATTTCATTCAGCCCATTTTAGGGAGGCAGTTCATCCAGTACTGCCATTGGAGACAGAAACATGCATCTAACAAATATAGAGAGGATATATGAGAAACTGATGGAATGGCATCCTGAATGCAGGATATCCTGGGGTGAGGAGGGCGTTCAAACTGTGAGCAATGTGCTCAATCCCTTGCCACTTGGAATAAGTGAATGAACTCCACCATTTGCCTTGTCTGTGCAGCCAAATCTGCATTTGCATGAACACTGAAAACCCAAATACACTTTTTGCAGAGTGTATGGTCCTCCCAAGAGAGTCAGCATTCCATTGAGCAATGCTGTTGTGAGAAGCCACCACATGAAGGTCACTTCTCACAAGATCTCAGATAATTAGTTTTGTGCTTGTGACACTGTACCATCAAACTGTCTGGCATTTTTAAGCCTTCTACTGTTACTAGGACTTGTAGAAAACTAATTTAATATACTGTTAAATCCCTGTGATTAAATTTATTCTCCTGATGTCCCAATGCAAGTTAAAATAATGAAGAAGGCACAAACACATTGTCATATAATTAATGCTGGTAATTTTTATAAGGTCAAAACACTTTTTTGGCAAGGCCACCAAAGACAGCATCTCTCAGTGAAGTCTGAAAATATATGGTGAATACCACAGTATTGTTCCTCTGTGGGATGTGCAGACTACCTCCTTAAGGCATAAAAGGCATAGTCAGATGAAAAATGGATACTTTTGCAAGTGGGAATTCAGAGTCCTCAGTTAAGCTTTACCTTGAATTATCTTCCCACTCTTCCCCTTAAATATAAAGGGCCCTGACTTGTGGAAGTGGATATTTAACTAGGCAAGTAATTCTTCTCTTATCCCCTGCATTCAGTCTTGACAAGAAAATATTTCTAATCGATTCTTAAGGAGTGATAATGTTAATTTAAAGATAATGTTATTTTACAAGATTGGTTGGGAGGTTCTACTCCAACTTGCACCAGAGATTTAGCCATCATTTCTTCTCTGAAGCATCACCACTGGCCAGGCACCTTCAGTGATGCAACCTTGCACACAGCTCTCAGCCAAGCTGTCCAGGTGACTTTAGAGTACCTAGCAGTTGAGAGGACACTTATTTTTCTATGTGGATTATTTCCTTCCCATTCTTAGCCCTGTCGATGAGTAGGAAAAGAGCCATGTCCTGGTAAACAAGATACCAAGACAGTGCTGCAAAGCACCACAAAACCGTTGTGTTGTTTGAGCAGAACAAAACACTCCCTCAAACATTTATTTACGGTCTTATTTTAGACTCTTGTGGCCTCGAATTATGAAAGGGAGGTGGTTTTTTAATGTATTTTCCTACATTTTTGTTTCAATTTGCTTTTCTGAGTTGTTGGCAGTGTCCTTGTTTGTATCAAAAATGGAGAGGGGAGACAAGAGTGAGGTGCGATTGTTTGGACACATTGAGGAGGTTTCGGTTATTTCAGCAGAGAAGCAAACATTAGTGATTGCTAACACTTGTATGTTCCCAGATGTTACACACAAACAGACACAAAAGCTATTAATAAAAATATTTCTTGGAGTTACCAAATTGTTCTCGTGGTGAAAACTTGGCTGGCTTCCAGTTTTCCATAGCTAGGGTAGTCTGAGCTAATTGCGATAAAATGAAAACCATCCACAAGCCTCTGTCAAAAATGTTGAAATTGAAAAAAAAAGATCTGTTCAACATTTGTCCCTCCTTATTTTTCATCTTCTCTTGCCTCTGGTTACTAGGCAGGAGTTAAATATATATTCAGGTCTAGACTATCCAGTCATAAATAATGATAAAAAGGATTTTGTGAGGGTTATTAAACCTAGGGCTTCAGAACTTACTGTACCCTTTTCAAATGGTAGACCTCTAGAGGTTATTCTTCCATCTTCACCACGACATTGGGTCTTCAAGCACTCAGAGCTGAGTCAGAGGTAGAGTATTAAACTGCATGGATGCTGGCCCAGTAGGCTCTTCTTTCTAAGCAAAAATGATGAACAAGTGAATAGCAGCAATATTTATTAACCCAGGTCCTGATGCACCAGCATCAGGATGGGGTGGGTCTGGTGGAAGTCGCTGCATCTGCTGTATGTGTGCCATGGATCTGTGTTCCTTGCATAAGCTTGAGTTGGTCTCAGACATATGTGACAGTGCATATATTGATAAGCATGTGGAGAAGAACCATTTCTCCCAACAGCTGGGATCCGGGGTCTTTGGCTTGCTACAAGATCTACAGACAACTTGTATTCCACTTAAATCCTGTTTAGGCTTGAGCATCAGGGTGTGTGCTCCCACTCCATGGCTAATGTGAAAGAATGTAGTTTATCTGAAACTCCTTCCACTGTGGGTTAAGCAAGATGGCAATAATTCACATTTGCTGGGTGAGGATAGCCTGCCTCAGCCACCATAACTAAGTCGATTTGCTGCTGAATCAGAGGAACGTGCTTCTGTGCCTGTGCCTGCAGTAACAGCAGTATCCTTTGGTCCTAATCTTGTGCTTCAAATGGAAAAACTTAGTCCTGTTGAACCTTAAGGGAAACCACAATCTCTTCAGTGCCTGCCATAATCAGAGCTCTCACAATTTTTGAAGAGCTCATGAATCCTCTCTGGTGCTTTGAGATGAGGCAGGTCTGCACGTGCACATAGCTGCAAAGACCAGAATGGCTTTTACTGTAAATTATTTAATCTCTTTCCTTCCCCAGCAGGTCAGTGCTCCATGACTCACGCCAGCCCTGAGGAACACATCTATCTGGCTGAACGTCTGCAGATTGCCCTGAATACTTTCCAGATATTTTGGGGAAATATACAACATACTAACAAGTTCTATCTGCACCAATGCTTCCCTACAACACAACTTCCTGTGCTCAACCAAGATAAACAGTGGAAGAGCATCCTGTTGTGCCATGAGAAGAAGAGACTTCAGTTCTTGTATTTGTTTTAAAATATTTAGATTTAGCAAATCTCTACAGAAAATAGGAAATGCCTGACTTACCCAAGCAGCCGCTGCAATCCTGCACTCACCAGCAGCCTGGGGCTCAAGCTCGCTCTTGATGTCCCTGTGGGCTGCACAGAGATGAGCCTGGGGGTCCCTGGTGAGCAAAGACAAAGGGGAACTTGGGCAGGAGAGCAAGCCTTGGCTCACTGTGTGTGAGTCTGCCTGCCAGGCAGTTGTTTGTTCTTAATAAGCCCTTTCGGAAGGTCTGCATTTCCTCGATTGCCTCGCTGCGTGCTGTGTGATCTCACGAGCCCTATAACTCACCTGGTTATTGAACATGGGTTTGTGTTTATGGAGGACTGGAAGAACAGTGAGAAACTCATATTCAGTGACATCCTTAAGAAGCTGGATAAAATATGTCACAGGAAGAGAGCCCAAATCATGGTTCTTTGGAGAGGTTTGGGTCTCAATGAAGGTCACAGCACAGTGCACCCAGGAGTCCCCTCTATGGGAACAGCCTGCTGACAGTTCCATACACAGCCACACTTAGTTAAGTAATGAGAAGACAGTGGCATGAGAAATCCCACAACAAAACCTGGGTGTTAAGTTCCCCAGGTCAGTCAGGACATTCTAGTATGGTGTCTGGGAACATTATAGTGGATGAAAACCAAAATGTCAGTTCTTGTTACACATCTGGAGACATCTATACAGAAGGATGAAGGAGCAAAGCATGAATTCATGTATGTCTGTCTTTCCAAGAGAGTGAGGAAAAAAACAGTATTTGATTTCCTCTGTGAAGAAGAAAGAAAAGACTAATGTTTCATAAATGTGTAGTATAGAAAAACATAGGCGAAAGCTCCTTTTAACCACAGTATGAACATGCAGGGGTGGGCACAGCTGAGATCCAATAGAGCAACAATATTGCATCTTGCTGGTGCCACAGTGTATGTGTGTGTGTGCACACATGTTAAAATTATGTCCCCTCAGCCCCTGCAATCAAACGTTTGCATCTCTAGACAGACAGACAGTCAGACACTGTCACTAGGTTGCCTGTGCCCATCCCTGGCTTTCCTGTGGTAATCAGCCATATTGTAACACAGAAGTTTAAAAAACCTTTGATAGCAAATCACTTCCTTTGTAAAGTAAGAAAAGATAGACAATAGGACATGACACAAGAACAGAAACTAGAGATTATCCAGACTGGTAGCAAAGGTATCATCCCACTTCCATCAGAGCAGTGTGTGGTCTTTGAACAATGCAAAAAAAAGAAAGTAAATATAGCTCCCGAGATTTCCATGGAGTAATGATTACCAATGTCATATTAATTATACTTGACACTTTAGAGCCAAATGAAATGACTATCTAATTAAAAGCACAGCGTCACCTTAATGAAACAGTCCTCACTTGTCACATCACAGGAGGTTTTATAGCTTCCCTCTCCGCCCTCTATTCTTTGAATCCAAGTTCAAATTCAAGGGAAAGTTTGCTTATGGATTGGGTCCAGATGTGTCTGATGTTTTAACATTTATTTTCAGCAGTTCCCTCTGCACGATAGATTTGGGCTCTTTCTGAGAGTGCTCTTGTTTCCTCTGACATGACCCTGGGCTATGCTGTAAGACTGAGATTGGAAATTGGTGGTGGTGCCACTTCCAAATCCTGCTGATCTGGAGCTCATAAAAGATTTTGTCCAGACAGATATTAATTCTCTTCTCTGTGGAATTAAAATTTGAACTCTCTATGTCCGTAACTAAACTTGACAAGCTGCTGCTTTGACTATGGAAAATTATCTTAACTCCTTGTGTTTGCTCTGGATTTAGGCCAGCTGATCCAGGATAAAACCCTACAAAGAAGATCAGAATGGTATCTCAAATGGCATTTAGGGCACTGGAGAGCCTCCATGAGCATCCTAGAATGCTCAGTCTTTCTAGCCACAAGGACAGGAACCCCAACTATGATAAATCAGCTTTTATGGGATTCAGCAGTGGTTCCCTGACTTCATATCCATGAACATGTGTGTGGATGGACACAACTGAACCTCCTTGGTGCCATTGACAAATATCTTTTAATATGTCTCTTGAATTACGCCTCTAGAATCCTTCTAGAGGCCCCTCAGCAGGTCCCACCCGTGCTGAGGTCTCCTGGGCTCTCTGTCACTTTCTAGTCATGTTTCCTGAGAAGCTCTTCTGTAGTGACACATTCAAAAAACACGCTTTTCTTGACACACTCCTTTCATCCAGGAGAACCTCAAAAATAGCAAAGATAATTTCCCTAAATGACTGTGTCATGTTACCACTCTTTCCCATCATTTTGAAACATAACCCACTTCTGGGTTTGTTTGCCATGTTAGTTGTTTGGGGAGATGGCTGTCTTTGCACTGTCTTTTGTCTGGTACTGGGCACAGCAATTCAGTGACACCAGAGTAATAACCCAGCTGCAACTTTGATAAGAAATACAAAAATTTATTAAAAATAAGTTTATTGATATGTGTTTCCTGTTATCTTTTCAAACACTCTATGACCATTCTATTCCATTACTACAACACTAGCACTATCACACTGTGTTTGATCTCACTCTTCCAAGGCAGATTGTGATGAAATTCTTCTCACTACTATAGTGCTCTGTAACTTTGCTCTTGAATATAATGTCAAAGCACCAAAGATTTTTATCTTCTGACACCCTGGAACAAGTAAAGTAGAAGAAATGTGGGGCTGTAGTTGAAATAGATCTGTCTGAAAGTAAGAGGAGAAAACTGGGGAGAGGTTTCTGAGGGGTAGAGGTTCCTTTACACAGTCCCTTAGCTCCTTATTCCAGGGAACAAGGAGCTCCTTTTTCCAGGGATATTTGCTATCACTGTTTTCCATTGAATATTTATGATAACACAATGACAGTGGGAAATTTGAGCCCTGTCTGAGGTTGGGAGTGGGGAAGAACCTTCACAGCATGTAGCTGTAAACTGCAAACTGACATGCATAGATTAAGAGTCTGGTTTCCTTGTACTCCTTCGGAGCCAGTGGCAGGATACACGTTCTGCCAAAGGACAGTTTTGAGAGATGATGCAGCAGGAAGAGGCAAGTTGTGTCACGCACCCTTATCAGAGTCTGGAGCTTACATGGCTTTGGGTAACTTCAGTGGGAAGAAGTGGGCTGCATCCTCCAGTAAATTTGGTCCATGGGAACACAGCTTATAGGACTGGAAATGCTCCAGCAAAGCTCAGCTCCAGTTGACAAAGACAGCAGCCTTATATAATGTTAGCCATAAATGTATCAAATCCCTGTAAATGTTCCATTGTTTTAGTTTTTTCCTGATTGTTCCTTGTAGGAACTCCATTTAGGGACTGTATTTTAACTTGTAGCTTCGATTAGTTTATACATGAAGCGTCATTCACCACTTCCTGCTTTGCTGCCATGTTTTATTAAATAGTTAAAGTGTCGATTTTTCCTCTATTGACTCAATGCTCTCTGCTTTGAGTTACAGCTGAGACATGCCTGCAAATTCAGGAAAGGTTTAAGATCTATGGTTTACTAGAGTGCCAGAGCTTTTCTACTTGTACTGAAAACATTTTTGGAAGCATCTCCTGTATTCACTGGTTGTAGGTTGTGACTTCCTGTGGCCTTATTTTTAATATGGACACTGCTTTTGGCATTCTATAGAATTTTTCTGGCCTACCAAGATTTGCAGAACTTAGTATTAGTGAGTTCTCTAAGTGGATCTCCTTAATCAAATGCATGTAAAAACAGGATACTGCTGGGTTCATTGTTTTCCCCATGAGCTCGGAAATGTCTGATTTTCCTCTATTGGTCTGGATGACCTCTTGTCTGGCAATGCTTGTGTTTTAACTTCTTTAAATTTTTGACCTAAAAGTCATGTCACTGGTAGCACAATTGCAATTACAATTCCTCATTTTGATGAAAGGAAGTGAGTCATTAACAGGCAGCGTTCAAAAGTTTTCTGGAGTTTGACCCAAGTCAGCAACAGACACTGTCCTCTCCTCAGTGGGCTGTATCTCAAAAGATCATAATGTAATTAGTAAACATCCTGGAATTTAGCACTTAGGTTATATTATCTCAATATTTCTTGTTTTATTTTGTTTTTACTGGCCTTTTAGAAGAAAACAAAGGCATTGGTAACTACATGATGTAGCCCAGAGTCTTCATTAAGAGTGAAATTAGATGTCTGAAAAGGCCTACAGAAATTTGAATTTGGAGGGAATATGAAGAAAATCTTGATAGGCAGTGGAGTACCTTGATGTTGCTATAAAGTTGCTGGTCAAGCCCAGAACAAATGAACTTCAGGCTTAGCCCCCTGGATCTTTGATGGCACATTAACTCCCTCCCGAGATGGTGCTGACCCTGTTACAGCTGCCTAATTTCACACCTGGTCACCAGAGAACACTTTGCACTATGAGAATGGCAATCCTTGCACTGCTGCGAGGTCCAGGACAGTGATTTTAAGGTATAAGACCTCATCATATAGATCAAGGGCAAGCTTGGCAATACAACCTACAACTCAATCAAACCTCCTTTTTTTGAAATTAACGTCCTACAACAGTTCCTGCATACTGGCATGTAAACCTCATTTTTCTGTAAATATGGATTCAGATATCTTTTAAACACATTGGAAGGAGAGGTTATCTGGATCCAGGTTACTGGAAAGGCACATTTTTAGCTTGGGATGGTGAAAACTTTATGTAGAGATAGCTGATTAAATTTTCTTTGTCTAAGAGGAAGACCTCCTGTGCTACAGACTTCATCGTAAAATTCTTGGATTAAAATATTGCGTGTTGAAGCTGAAGATAAATTTTCTGTTCAATCTGTGATGTAGACTTGGCTCTGCATCCATGACTGAAGTTGAAATGTTGAGTGTGAGACAATTAACTACATACAGTTGTGATCCCTTTAATTTTATCAAAACCTGTCTCAAAGGAAATATTATTACACCTTTAATGCTCAACTTTGAAGCAGAAAAACCCAACAAAAAAATACATTCATATTCACAGCTGGTAGCCAGCTTTTCTCCTGAAGTATGACAGCTTCTATTTTTGTGGTGTTAAAGGCAATTTTCCTACTAGGTCTCCAGACTAATCTAAAAGATGTGCAAAACTGACTGAAGAAAGATGTCTTATAATCCTCTAGAGTATTGAAATAGACTTCATCTTTTCATCGGAATTAGAAGGGGAGAACACCAAAAATTCCAACAGTTTGAATGTTTTCTGCACCTAGGGTGGAGCTCAGTGGTCTCTGTTTATCCTTGCTGTTCTACTCAGCCATAAAAATTACAGCTTCACCTGGACCACTAAATGCACAGGTATCTTCATGTGCCCAGATAATACACTTGTTAACACCACATGTGCTGACCATAGTGCAAACACTGTTCCAAGAATCTTATTTGACAACAATAATTATAAAAAAATGGCTGTACGCTGTGGTTTTATTTTACACAATTGACTTTTCCCTCATAATGATCACACACCTAGAAACTCCTTAGATTTTTTGAATGTTCCAGTTTTTTATCTAATAAAGTAAATATTCTTCTAATTATTAAAAAGAAAGACCCTAATTGCCCAAGTGAATTCAAATTTCCTTTGTGTTCACTAGCAGGCTGTAAAGGGGCATTCAGGGTGAGCACTGGAGTGACCAAGGGAGCAGGAAAGTCATTAAGTTCCCCTCAAAGTTTTTCTTGCAAGCAGAGACACTTTGATTGAAAACTGTTCAGTACTTTGTTGTGGAGGTGCTCAAAACACTGAGTGATAGGTTAAAAAGAAAAAAGAATTTCTGTCAAAGAGACTGTTAGGTCAGAATCAGGCAGCCATGAACCTGGAACTCAGAAAAACTTAAATTTTATGGCTGTTCTGTCACTCTAGCTGTGTTGGGAGAGCAATTTAATCTCAGTCCTAGAAAAAAGGTCTTCCCTTGGGGCAGTTTTCCCAGGCAGCCTGAGCTGAGCCCCTGCTGCCATTGCCCTGTCCCACAAAGCCCCTTCTCCTTGAGCTCAGCACGGCCTAATGCTTCTCTGTCATTAAGGGTACTTTCAATGGAATGAAATTGTTCACGTTAATCCTAAGGGCTCCCCACAGCTCCTGCTTACTGTGTTTATCATGCTTGGCTCATATCCTCTGATATGAGAATCCTTATAGCAGCCCTTTTTGCGGGCAGGCTGGGGAGGCCTTTCTGTGGGACAGAGCCTTCTGGCAAAGGCCTCCTCAGCAGTGTCTGCAAAGACACATTTGTGATTTACTAACATACTGGTCTGCCTCATGACCCACAGATTCTTTCTGTGGCTGGTGGAGACCATGTAGGATTAGGAACTTCCCTTCCTGCATAGCAAATAATTCTCCAGGCAAAGGCTCCTGGTGGTGATGAGTTTCGTATCGATGAGTGCTGGTGGCACATTTTTTCTTTTAAAACGGATTCGAGGCACAGGACTGTGGACCTGGTCAGCAATGGAGGGTGACCAGAGGTGATAGGAGCTCACTCTAGACAGAAATTTCTTCCAAAACACAGATGGTGACAGCTAATTTTAAGGAAGACATTGTAGGGAATGCACTGCTGCTCTTAAATATGTTGAAGAAAGTAGTATGCCTGCATGATGAATTTTGGTAAAAAAAGACACAAGGGAAAACCAAGAAAACATGGAAGCAATTTCTTAGATAAAAGGCAAAGTTCCTTACATGGGAAACATGTGAAAGACTTAAAAAAAAATATCACCACAGTAAAATATCTGTGGGGCTGTGTAGGGGGCTCTCTCAGGAAAGTCAACCTCCTGATTCCTCAAATTCTTTATTTCTTAAATTCAGAAAATATGTATGTACCAGCATATCCTTCTAATTAGCCTAAATTTACATAATTCCATATTACCAACTACTGTGGGATTCAGAGAAAAACCCCACAGTTTTAGTTTCTGGAATTTAGGGCCTGTTTCCCATTTGTAGTGTGAATGCCTCCTATCATCTGGCAGTGTAAGAGCATTGACAAGGAGTGGACGTGTAATTCTCGGCACCAGGCTGCAAAACATCACCTGGGAGGAGGGAAAAAGCCTTCTCCTGAGTGGTTTGTGTTTATTATCTGCACTGCCCTAGTCTGTATGAACCCAAGGCCTTCATGGGGCTGTGACTGTAATCGGTGCTGTGTAAACAAGGCGCACTGGAAATGAAGCTCCCAGAACCTACTCCTTTCTCTCTCCTGGTCTCTCTTACACCAGTGCATGGGGGCAATCACCCTTGGCTTTTGGCAGCCACTCTCTGAATTTTTTCATTTCCTTCACCACTTATCTAAAGCAGCTCAGGGAGATAATTTTCCGTGTCAGCAGCTAATCTGATCTGAGATCGTGTTACTAAACTTTCTACACAAAACTGCTCTTTTTTTCCACAGCCTTCTTTAATGACCTCAGACCCACAGGCTGTTACCAATGCATACACCTGAAAGATGCAATTCATTGTTGCCCAACATTTTATACCAGGAGTCACAGACCTGCTTCTTTGAGCCTTGTTTTCTGTCCAGGGACATAATGAAGCTGTGGGCCCTCTTTACCTCCTGGTTACATAAAGGATTAAATCATTATATTTAGCAGACAGAGGCTCTAGTGCTGAACACCCCAGGTCTAACCTCATTTTCCATTTGTATGTTGAAAGAACTTGAATAATTTCAGAACAACTGGGCTTGAGTTAAATTGGTCAAGCTGAAAACGGTGTCAGGCCCCTGTTGATTTTTTTATTCGCTATCTCAATACTCATCTCAGCTCTAGACTCAGCCAAACAAAATACTGCCTGATCTGCACAGCCAAAAAATAGTTACAGAGTGAAAGGATTTTTGCATTCAGATATGTTACCTGACTTAATTTATGGTCCCATTTTGTCTTTCTATTTGTTAGACAAAAATGTATTGCTGTTCTCTCAAATCTAGGCCTTGCAGATAAATTATCCTTAATCTCATCTGACTTCTTTCTGTGCTGCAGTGCAGACATCCCTTCAGACAGCAAATCCTTCCTGGTCTACGAAGGCTTCTCCACTGAGTTCAGTAATTCACATTCCTCTTTATCCACTAGGAACTTGAATTTTCATTTAAATTGTTATTATGAAAAGCCCTTGCTTTCTCTAAAATGTTTGCATTAAAATTTCTTTTGAAAGCATTTAGCACATATTTTATGTTTGTCTGAAAATTACTACTAGTTAATAATGTAATTTGAATACATTAAAATTAAAAATAATACTGAAAGTTAATAGTTGTGGGTTTTGTGGTTTTGTTTTTTGGTTTTTTTTTTGTTTTTTTTTTAAAGGTGATGTCTGTCTGGAAAATATTTATTTTGCTCAATATTTTCTCAAGAATATCTCCTGCTTCACAATTCACATGCAATGTCAAATTGAAGTAAAACCTTTGTTATGAAAACTCCTGAACTCTGAAGTTTCAGCCAAAGTCCAGGTCACAGTTTTATAATTTGACCTCAACTCTGCAAATATAACTCTCATTAGGGGGATTTTAACTGTTTGTTGTAGTTTATAAGTGCCTTGAGATGAGCTGCCCATGAGGTTAAACTGGAGTAGGTTTTTTGCATTATTTTGCTAATGTTATTGGTTTGCCTCTACCATGCCAGTGGGTTTGTTCCCCAAAAGAAAAGCATAATTTAGCTGTATTCTTATTTCCATGGGAAAACTATGGTACTATGTCCTAGTTCTATCATATTTGCCACTGGATTGTATCCTTTTACACGAGAGCAATATCAGGATTCACAGTCTCAAAGATCACCATTCAAAAATGGTGTAATACTCCAACAAACCTGTCAGTTTAAGCTCTGTGACTGTATTTTCCACTCTGAGTTTTCATTTTTGACACAAGGGAGCTGGAACCCTGAGCTGCTCTCTTTTAGCAGGATGAGTATCCATTACCTGTTTACAGACATGTTCTGCAATGCTGAGGAAGCCAAGCACTTCTGGTCATAGATAAGCACATTTTTTCACCTCTGCAGTGCTTTATGACTCCAAATGCATCAGTAATAGGTGGTACCTATGTAACACACAGGCTGGATCAGCAGCTATTTCTCCACACTCCAAAGCAGATCTTGCTCTGTCCTGCTTTTATTTGGCCTTATGGCTGGTTCTGTGATCTTTCAGTAAACCTGCCTTTCCCTCATGGTCCTGCCATTAAACTTGTGGATAGGTTTGTACACAGCATTTCCAGATCGTTTATGGCTCAGTGTTGTCATGCAGAGACTTTTTGCCATTGCAACATGGTAATTTCAGGACAAAAGCCAGTGAAACTGACAACCTAATGCCATCTCTGGAAATAAGGTGTGGAGGAGGTCTGGAGGAGCTGTTTTTGCCTGGACAGAAAGCAAAACTGCTCCTGGTGCATCACACTGTTGTAGGATGGAGAGTGCCTTTCTTTCTTTTCCAGTGAGAAACACCTTGGGGTACAAGCCTGTCCTGCAGGCTGGGCTCATGCATTGACAGGGGAGTCATGCAGCACTTCAGCTGGTTCTGGGTGCTTAGTGACACACAGGCAAAGAGAACAATTAGGAGTGGTCTTCCTAATTATTTTATAACAACAAAACCCCCACAGTATAACAGCATATGAGTATCTGTATCCACCTCCTTATCCCTCTCTGTTTACATCTACATCTGTATCTATGTCTTGCACTGGCACAGACCAGTGTCATCTGAACACTGGTGGCCTCATTGTTTCTGTCCACAGTCTGTGTCCTCCCCAGTTGCTGTGTGTGTGGCTTTTGGCACTTTCCTTCAGGTTCAGGGAACAGTCCACCATCTGCACACCTCAGGCATGGGGCAGGGAGCGAGAGGGGTGATTACGCAGCCAGGACTGCAGCACACACCCTGTAGAGCGCTGGTTCCACCCATGCAGGGATGTGCCCCCAGTTTAGCAAATACAAAACCCTGTGCCCTCAAGAGCAAGTGGCACACATAGGATTTGTGCTCCCTGTATGAACTTACTGGAAGAACTGCCTTAGGCCGTAGCACCTCTGACCAAAACAGCTCAGCAGTTGTGGATTTAGATGAGTCCATGGTGTGGTGGTGCTGTGGGTATGTAATGTAAAGTCATTTGTTCTCCGGGCTGTGCTGCAGAGACCAAAGGTTATTGTCTGCTTTGGAAGGCAATTTCTTTATTTGAACTGCAGGCAGCAAAACAGACTGGTTGTTGGAATTTACAAAAGGCTGTCATGGCTTTGCTATGTAATTTTTAAATAAACACATTTTAGTCATTAAGTACACACTCTTAAAGCTTCAGCAAGAAGAACATCAGAATTATTAGTCAAGCTTTAATTCATCTGGTATGAGTTACAGCTGAGCTAAAGCATGTGGCAAATAAGAGGAGTTATTTTCCAAGGACAGTTTATCTGTGATAACCTCTAACACAGCAGGAGCCCAAACTCTAAACCATACCCACTCTCTTCACACATTTTGGTTTTGCTTCTCTTGTTGCTCTTATTTATTATATAGCTCAAGAGAGGACCAGGGGATGTAATTGATCTCTCGGGGTTCCTTTGAGCCCTCCATTTCCATGATTAAACGAGCCTATGAATTTTACAGACGTCATCGCACAAACGAATGTTTTATTAAGCACCAGTAAATTGCTACAATAGCAAACCAAAGTTGTGTTTGTACAATATTTCACAAATCACAGACAGCAAGGAGTATCTTTTATATGTGGGCATATGCATTCGCTCGCTACTCCCTTATCCCTGTGGTTTCTTGTTTCATTTGGTTTGCAGCATATGTGAACGGGTCCTGCCTCTCTGAAAGAATACCTTTTCCAAACATGACTCTTAATTTATAAGTGGTTTGCTGGCAAGATCCTCTGCTGTGCCCAGCTTTGAACCCACGTATTTAGGGCACAAAGACTTGAGGGGGACTTAAGGAGGAGGAGTATTGAGTAGATAGTGCATGTGGTGGAATATATTTCACCCCTCTGAAAGTAATGACATTAATTTAATTAAAAATCCAAGCTGGTGGCTACAATTTATAGGCCAACATGACTAATATTGTTATCCTTATGTAAGCAGAGAAATTAATTAAAACTTTGAAGCTTTCTCATTGACATAATGAAAGCTTATTTTACACTGGTGAGAGATTAAGGAAACTTTCTTGGTGGCCTTTTTTACAGAAAGGCAAAGAAACTGCCCCTACCCTGCTTTCACAAGCAGGGAGGGTTTTTTTAATTAAAAACAGGAGAAAGAGTGAGAAAATAAAAGAAGCAAGAAATACTTTAGTTAATGTATTAGTTTTGTAGAAAGGGCCTGGGAATAGCCAGGAGGATTTTGACAGTGGCTCTGTTGGTGTGAGAGAAATGGGAGCATCATTTGTTATGGGAACTGGAGGGATGGGATGCTGAGGGAGGGACTGGGTCAGGGGAGCACTGGTGTCGGGGTGAGATCCCTGTGGCAGCCTTACAAGATCCTGTAGACACAGAATTGTACAGGATATCTCCCTCCTGCTTTCAGGAAAGGGGTGCTGCAGTCAGGTCCTTATGCTTGGGGTTTTCAGCCTTCACTCTTTTCCTTTAGTTCCAATGTCTGCTGTTATCTTTCAGAATGGCATGAAGATGTCACTGGGAGCTAGATAGCTATAGAATATTTTTTAATAGTCAGTGTGAAAATGTTTCTGTTAGGAAAAAATTCCAACTAGTTCTGCAAAAAATACGTTCCTCTTTACTTGTAGTTATAGTTATATATATGTATATATTTATATATATATACACACATACATATTTTGGTCTCTAAACCTTCCTGAGGAGGGCAAGTGGAGAGGGGGTGCTGAGCTCTTCTCCAGCAACAGGATGCATGGGAATGGTTCAAAGCTGCACCAAAGGAGGTTCAGACTGAACATTCAGAAGCATTTCTTTACCATGGTGCTGATCAAACACTGGAATAGGCTTTCCAGAGAGGGAGTCAATGCCCCAGGCCTGTCAGTACTTGGGACATTTAGACAATGTCTTTAATATAACTATTTAACTTTTGCTAAGCCCCAAATTGATCAGGCAGTGGGACTAGATGGTCACTGTAAGTCCTTTCCAACTGAAAGTATTCTGTTCTGTCCTGCATGCATGTACACGTAGGGCGTGGGTTCCCCTGAAGCCAGAGTCACTAAAGCAACAGGAGTCACTACAGAGTTATTTGATGTAATATGAAAACCCTGTGAATGCTCTGACTCATGAAAAGGACAGGTCCAGGCCTTCCCAGCTGCTTGGGCCAAGAAAGGAGTAAATGGTGAAGGCTTAACTGTGCCAAGCTGAGGGCATCTGGAACCTGAGCTCCTATGGGGGCGGGGGCTGGATTACATGAGGGGGTTGATATTATTTGTATGTAAGGTGTGGAAGTAAATTCCAACAGTAGAACAACTGAAATTGCAAAATTCTGTAGGTCTGGGTATTGCTCAGCACTCTCTTCAGCTATAATTTTCCCTTTTGACATCATGATGCATAAAACTCAGTAAAAAAGAAAATAATTCCCTTCACTTCTAACTAGATCAGAAATATCAACATAAGTGTGTTGTATCTTCAGAGAGAAAAAATGGAACTCCTGGAGCTGTTTGTGCCTCAAGTTGTTATCTGAGTTTTCTTAGTCTGAATGCCTTGCTGAAAATCCAGCAGCTAATTTTGCTAGTGCATGCCTGTCCCACATTCCTCTGGAGGGAGAAAGGTCCATGCTGGCTGGTTCAGTCAAGGTTGTTCAGGAAAGCTCCAACAAAACCAAGAGGATTGTAGAGTCTTCAAGTCCAAAGGGTAAATGAAAAAAAAATAATTCAGCATTTATTAAAGAATCAAGCTCTTTATCAAGCAATACTCTGTCCTGATCACTTCCCTCTCCACTAGCCAGCCATGCTGAATGCCAGATGTACTCTCCCCAACATCTGGATAATAGAAGCTATTGCTTTTCCTCAGAACTAGATATACTTCACATTCAGGTGCCTTTTCTGGGCTGTTCTTCACCCTCAAGCTTCCCTGACAATTTTAATTCCCTGTGATGACAGGTGAGATGAGCCTCTTTTTGAGTTTTTAGCACAGTGTGGTCACACTTTAGCACTCACCACCAGGTCGAAGAGACCACATGCATGTCTGCTTTCAAAATATGAGAACAGTCATCCCAGCCCCAAAAGAATCAGAAAACATTAAATCTGGGTAATATTTAGGCTCTGGATGAGAATTTGTCTGCCTAGACAGAGCTGCTTTTCCCTTGCCTGGGCCTTCTGCTGATTTACCTTCAGAAAGAGCTACTCCAATCCCTCACTTTCTTCATCTCTTTACACTCTTGGGATGGCATTGATGATCCTTCTGGGTCTGTTCCAAGTCAGATTATTCAGTGATTCTGTGAAATAACCAGGGGGATAACTTTCCTGAAAACTATGGTGTCTTCTAATAGAAATCTGAATTTCCTCAAAGTAGAGAAGGCTGTTTTGGAATAGAGTCAATGTGTCAATCAAGGCAGCCGTGGGGAGGAGGTGCATCCCCTTCAGCACAGGCATGAGGGCAGCAGCGCTAAAGGAAAGGAGAATTGAACATCTTGGTGTGTCCTGGGAGTCTGTAAGGTAAGACTATTTTCTCCACCAAAACAAATAGCATAAAGCACAATTAGAAGTTCCCTGTGGTACTATAAAAATGTTACCCGGTGATTATAATTTGTTGAATACACACATAAAAGAAACCAGTCAAAACGTTTTTCTTTGCATAGAAGGTTCCTTCAAATCATCATCCAGTTACATAAATTCTTTTTCACCTCTTTCAGGGGCTCTCCATTTCTTTTGCAGTAAAGACCAGAGCAGCTTCCTTCCCCTCCATAATAGCAGTTTTAGGAGAGTGATGAGAACCATCGTTCCTATTTCACACACCCTGTGATTGACAAGTGCTATACTAATTATTTCCTTTAACTGGTTGTATTAAGTATTGGCCCTGTAGCCTTGAGAAATTAAGACAATTAAACACTGCAATGGTTAGGCAAGAAATTTGCAGTGACAACTGAATGACTGTGGCTTTCCTGTCCACCCAAAGAACAAAGTCTCCAGGCACAGCAGGTGACCAGCAAGTACTAATGAAGCAGGCAATACACAGAGGAGTCCTTCCCTTGCACACTCCATCAAAGTGGCTGCACCACAGGGCAGTGTCAGGCTGGTGTGTTGTGGAGGAAACACTAGAGAGTGTTGTGAGCATACACGTTTTTCTTCAGGGAACTCTATTTCTAACAACATGTTCATGTTTTCTGGACTGTGGCATTTTAAACAAAATTTTGTTTCAGGCTTACCATTGCCACAAAATGCTGTTTTTACTTTCAGAAATTCAAAAACAACTTTTGTTGTATTTAGGACTTTTATTTTTTGTGTTTGTGTGTTTTTATGCTCCCGAGATGACATTCGGGTTTGGGATTATTGTTATTATTTTAGTTTTTTGATTATTATTTCAATTCCATACAGAATGTAATTTATGTACGTTGACATCTCTAGCAGAATGAAAATATGTTTTCTCAAACAGCTTGGAGTGCTTTTATTACAGATGGATCTCAACCAGCTGTTGAAAGCAGTTCCCATGTAAACCTGAACTCTCTGCTGGGCTCCCAGCCTTTGTGATGTACAGCGTTTAAAGCTTGGACCTTCCCCCCTGAAAAACTGTGCATATGTTTTGTTGAAGAATGGAATAATTTTTTACTGAACCGTGGACATGGAGTAAAAAGAGAATCACTACAAGAAATTTTATGATCTGCATCCATTTTTAAGACACAGATAGCAGATGTGTAGAGATTAAATAGTTTTGGCCAAAAATGGTTTATAACAATATAAGCCTGCCAGAAAGCTGAGCATTGCCAGGGGATTTTGTAGCATCATTGACAAAAGGAAGTTTTACAGAGATTTTGGAGCTTCATTAGATCTTCATTACACAGAATCTTCTTGATTTCACCCACTGTTTAAGCCAGGTCTTCAAGAAAGCAGAATTACATCCACAGAAACATGTAATGTAAAATTTCATTTAATTCTCAGTTTAATGCCAAGACAAGGGCAAACAATAGAGGATTTTCTGCTCCTTGCTTTTTTGCTATTTATGAAAAAGCAGCTGCAGAGAAGAACCATGCCAAGCAGATCCTGCCCGTTGTGCTGCTCAGAGCTGTTCTCAAGGGAAGAAAGGTTATACCAGGTGCAGCTGAATATCATCTCTGCCATTCAGCAGAAGGAATTCCATGTGCCAGGGCTGCCCAGAGAGTACTCTGTATGATTGTGAAAGCATAGCCCTTGCTGCTCAGCGCCATTGTCAGCACCACACACTCTCCGAGCAAAGGTGGGCACAAAGAAACCTCTCCAACATCCAACTTTTGCTCCCAACATTTGTTGGTTAACTTTGAGGTTAGCTGCCTGTTACTTCTTTCCAATCCTGGGGTGCTGTGTGATCTGTTTTAAGCCTGGAGATGGAAAAAAAATGCAGCATTGTCTTCAACAGTTTGTGTGAGTGGCAGTGACTGATGCCTTTTGGAAGAGCACCCCAGGGGCCATGAGATGAGTGTAGTTGAGTGTGTCTGAGTATGGGTTAGCAGCATTTGTACCGAGCTGGTTTCCATTATTCCACACGTCAGGAAGAACATTTGCGCTTCCAGGCCACTAGATGATGATGGTACTGTAATTACAGCTGCATCTGAATTAACATTCCCACATGAATAAAACATTAGCATGATTATTCTTAGCTTTTTAACCAGTGGTCTGTGGTCTCATCTCATTATAGCTGCTTTCTTAACCAAACCAAACCACACCACACACTGTAACAAATGAAAAAGAGAAATAAACACAGAACATCACTACACCTTTTTCCCATTTAAGACTTGGAATTGGTTAAATAATAATGAAGTATCTCTGAAAACCAACATGTTGGCAGAATTTTGTCCATAACAGGAGATCTGTGAGCTTTAAGCTTTCACTTCATGTCCATAAAGGTTTGATATACTTGCAGCTGAAGACTGAAAATTGCAAGTATATTGGATGTGTAATTATGTCTTTTTCCACATGGGAAAACAATTTGCAAATTCAAATCTTAGTATTTTGCATTTAAACAAAATCTTTGGGCCACAGGTGGAATGTCTTCATAAGAAAATGTTTTGGAATCCCAAAGGGTACAAAGCCAAGTCAAGGCCCCCATTGTGATGTGCTTGAGATGCAGGGATTGCCTTTGCCCTGCACTCCTCATGCCGTGGGCTGGACCAGCTCCCACAGAGCCTCAGGCTCCAAAAGCCTTTTCAGGTGAGTCTACACTGGAGCCAAAGGTGTGTCACCAGCTCAGAGGCACATCCCTGAGGCAGCTTTACGTGGTGTGCTCTTGCTATATCTTGCCTTTCTCAGAAGCATCAGTAGAGGAAAGAAAGGCATTTTTTGCTTTGTGGGTCAGTGACTCTCAGACAAGTGGAAGTGTCTATTGCTGTGATTTCAGACTTGGTCAAAATAGAGACCAAAATAAATAGAGTTAAAATATAAAAATAAATAGAGTCAAAATGAAAAAGATAACCATTCCTGACTCCCTGGGAAATCCTTCACTGTCACCATGTCACCACCATCCCCTTCTCTTGATGACTTTTTTTAATATTTAGCTTTTCTGTTTTTACTGGCACTCTTTAAATCCCTTTTAATGAATAATAACTTTTGAATCCTCTTGCTTGTTTCAGCTAATGCTTGACATGTTTGTAAAAGTCTTGAAGATACCAAGGTCTAAAAAGTTTCCTTTAAAATTATGTTTCTGTAGAGAAGAACCTCATCATCTTCTCATCAGAGGAGAAGTTGGTAGCAAGAACACTATTCTAGGACACATAAGGGAATCCTCACCTTAGAGAGAAAGAAAGGCTGGAATTGCTCAGAGCTCAGACTTTTTTAATTGCACCAGACATATGATTCCATATTCCCAGGAAACCATGTTCTGCTCCTCATGAAACTACCCTGGCAATTTGGGAAATACAGGTAAACCTCACACTTCAGCCTGGTACCTTTATGCAGCCTGTTGAGAACAAGGTTTGCCACTGCCAGGATCTTCCATTGTGTTTCTGTAAGGACAGGATGCTGTAGGCAGTGCAGGCTGTGAAATTTGTTCCTAATGATAGGTTACAAGTTAGTACCATAATGGCTGTGAGTAGTCTGAACCCAAGCTTGACTCACAATAAAAATAATTGTAGGTAGCTACCCATTCTCAATCCAGCTATTGAAGGGGTAGTCTTCCAGGGGATGTGTGGTTGTGGCCACGCTTTGCTGACTGTTTTTGCTTCTTCTTGAAAGCTAAGTGCTGAGCTTATTTGGCAATTGTGTGAGTAAAGTAAAATTATAAGTTCTTTTTATAGCAGTCTCAGACTAGACCCACATACCAGGATAGGTGACAGGAATGGCAAGTCCCAGCACCTCGTCAGATTCCACCAAGAGGGGAGAGGACCACTGAGCCTGTCTTCGAGGGTTCAGCTGTTTCCATCATTAGCCATTTCAATCCATCATTAGCCATTTGAATCTGGTTTAGCAAGGGCATCTTCAAATACATGAAGAGACAAGTTTAAGAGCAGATGAGTCAAGCTGAGCCCAGATGTCATTAATCCACGGCCAACTCAACAATTTGGTCTCAGAAATATTCTCTATTACTCTGATAACTCCTGGCTTCCCATTCCTTTGAGGGAAAAGTGTAACCCTTGAAGAGGCAGAAAATGTTGGCTATAGAGGTTCTGTTGGGAAGATGACAGCTTTGGTCACAAAAGAGCTTTCTTCCATGGTAGCTGTTCCTGGTTTGGATTTGTTTTTTTAACCATTTAACCAACATTTTTTTTGACATTTAACCAACAACAGCAGAAAAAACCCTCATGTTAAAAAACCACTGGATTAACCTCCTGAGATACTGGCACAAGAAGCTGCCTTTGCCCTCCCTTAAATTATAGGTTGTGCTCCCCTGCTGGTACAATAAAATAAAATGAAAAAGAATCTTCTCAATTTTTCTTTCACCAGTGTGTTAAGATATTGTCAGGTCAGCCCTGGTGGTGGGGTAGCAGATGACTAATAGCTGTGGCTTTTAATTAAAAGTTATCAGAAGAGGATGATAGATTAGCACCACTACCCCCTGCATTTCCCAGAACATTTCAAAATTACTTTTTGAAAAATGGACTTAAAAAGAAAGAAGAAAGAAAGAAAGGGGCAGCATTTAACAATGGTGGGAATTCCTTGTCCTTGGCAGACCAGAACAAAAGCTTTCTGTCTGTCTGAGACGAAAAAATTATTTATTTGTTACAGCCAATGCAGTCTGGCTTGTACCTGGCTGGGAATTCTGCAGCAGAGCTGGACCTCAACTTCACAGGTGTCTGTGAAGTTCTGGGCATTTCTAACGAGGAAATGTAGGCATTTGGGATATTTAGAGCTGTAACACCTGAAAATGATAAAACATGGGATACTGAGTGAGCCCAGCATTTCTACTGTCTAGAGGTTTACTGGGAGGTTTACTGGGTATGTAGGGGAATATCTGAGCCAATGGAAAGGAAAAAAATGCCTTTTGTAATCCAGGAGTAACTCATAATTGAAGGCTACCATTTTGTCCCTGCATGAAATAAAAGTTCAGAGTCTGAAATTTTTCTGTAGGCAGGCACCAAGATCAAATATTTCAGTGCAGGTGGCAGGATCCCTGTTTTCCGTGGAAAGGTGTTTGGTCCTTTCTCCCCTGCCCACCTTTTTATTATGACTATTAGTTACAACACTCAGAGAACAAAGACAGAAGACCACAATCTCCAGACCCTCCTTTGCCTTAAAAAAAGCTTAAGAATATTTTCATCAGAAAAATAAAGGCTGTTAAATCAAGTAAAGCCTTTCAGAGGATTGGTTTTGGATTGTTCTTCTCAGAATATGAGCTTAAACTCTTCTTTATCTTCATTTTAGGTCCCTGAGTGAAATTCTGGATGTTGCCCAAAATGAACAAGTGGTGGGGAATAGGGATGCAATCTACAAATAAAATGAGCACATCATTAACTTTTTATCATCATTGTTATTTTTATTAGTCAAGGTTTTGGCCCCCAGAAACTGGGGCATTTGTAATGAAAAAAACACAAATATTTTGTAAGTCAGCCTATAAACATGAGGGACTGGAAAACTGGGCTAGTGCCCAGATAGATGATTATTTTTTAGAAGAAATTTATTTATATTTCTCCCTTTCAACCAAAAAGGTGTGTCAGTACTTAGAGACAGAAAAAAAACACCTTTATCCTTATCTTTTTTCTGTTGCACCTATATTTTTTTTCTGAGTTTCTTCCATCTTTGGATGTGGCATGCACATTGCACATAACAGATACAATTTCAAAGCAATGGTAATGGCTATTAACATTAAAATGCTGATTTCCCAGATGTCTTGTTGAAACAAAGTCTGAGCTGCAGCACACATGCCAATAAAATCCCACTTTACATATAGTGGTAGGTGAAATTATGATAGAGGTTCCTTTCTCTGCCAGCTATATAATTTCTGTCCAAGGAAACTCAAGTGAGATGCAGTTCTCCTATAGATGCTGATTAATTCCTAGGTCCATTTAGAGCATGCTATTGCATGAAAACCGAAAAACCTGTGGGAGTTGGTATTTCCTTGAATTTTTTTTCCCCTGGACCTGCACTGAACACATATTGAGTGCATCAAAATGCCAGTTCAGGAGGGAATAAAAGGAAAAAGCTGCTACATTGCTGGAAAAGAGCCTGCGTCAGAGTTTACCTACTTTGCATTAAGGATGGTGGCACCAACAGAGAGGTCTTGTACTCCTGTCAGGGTGCCCTATGGCCAGTGACAGAAACACAGGCAGTTCTAAATTAAAAGAACATTTCTGTATTAATTTATCACTCTGGTATACACAGGGCTAAGTATTTTCCAGAAGCCGCTACTGAGCCTCAGAGAGCTGACGGAGCTTAAACTGTTATGAAAGAAATACAGTTGCTTTCAGGAAAGCAGTGTGATGTGTTTGGCCTCATGAAAGGGCATTTTGTTTAGGTAGTGCATAGAAATCTTAGAAAGTGCCTACGGACACAGACACAGTCCCTGGGGGAAAGCAGCAAACCTGAGCAGAGAAAGCATCATAAATCATGGGGCTTAATGTGCAGCTCATAAATCCAGTGCTTGTAGGGAGCTCTGATAAGGCAGGATCACGGCTGAGCACTTTTACTCCACGTAACAGAGCATGTGGCATTAGCATCCACACAGCAGTGAAATGAGATGAGATTTGCATCTCATTTTTCACTCCCCCGTGCTTTGGGTGGGGCAGATCCTGATCATGACCACAGGGGATGTAAATAAGAGAAAAGCCCCTGGTTTCACAAGAGCAACTCCTAATGTAAACCCTCATGCTTGGGATGGGGAATAGACTCTGAATTATGTTCATTTACATGAGGTAATCATATCAACCTCTGAATCTGTAAGTCAGACATCTGTGCTTGTTACTCACAGTAATTTGTATGTATACGTAAGAATGCTTATTTGATATTTGCATATCAGATATTTGCATATTTTGAAGGTGAAATGTGAGCTACACCAGCAAGCTTTCATGTGCCTTGGTCTGTCTGAGTTGTTACTAAATGATGGCTGGATGCTGTTTAGATTAGGAGTCTGATAGCCAAGCTAAACCAGGTTTTCCCAAGCAGTCTGTGTATGACTCCTCAGGAATTAGGTGCCCTTCTTAATGGTAATATTTGCAATACTTTTGGAGTTTGTGTCTTTCAGTTGAAGTGAACATCCTACCCTAATCTTTAAAATAAATCTTCCCACATATCTTCTTTCCCTCAAAGTTGTAACCCGTAGAGAAAGGAAATGAATGTAGAGACCATGATTATTGAATTTTCTGCAATTTGAGGAAACTTTTAATGAAAAATGTATCTGTTCAAGGTAAGATGAATCAGAGGGATATGCTGAAAGGAGAAGAAGTTGCTATTTGCTCTTCTTAAATGCCAAAACCTCAGTTTTTTCTTAACTCCCAGCGTTCCTGATGCTGATTCAGAGTGGTCTGTGAGCTCCATCAGCCCTGTGGATGGCATAGAATCACAGAATGGTTTGGGTTGGAAGGGACCTTAGTTCCAGGCCCCCTGCTCTGGGCAGGGACACCACCCCCTAGATTAGGCTGATCAGAGCCCAATCCAGGTTTGGACACTTTCAGGGATGGGACATTCACAAACTGGGAGAAAATCCATTTACCTCTCGGACTTCCTCTGGTACTTACATCAATGTAAGTCAATAGATTTTGACCCCAGAGACTGTATGTGGGGAAAATATTCTAGCTGGCATGGTGCTGGCTAGACAAGTAATCAAATATCCTACCTTCTTCATTCTTTCTTCCTGCTTGGGCATTGGCAGAATTATTAAATAATCCCTCTAAATTAAATTTCTCTTTCATTTTGTGAACATAATATGGATATCTATGCTTTCAGAACATAACTGGAAGAGTGGCTATGAAGCTGATTCATATTCCTTATCCATTTTAACTTGATAACCACAAAAAGCAGTAGATGCTTTCTATTTTTCCAGTACAACAAGCAGTAGCATATGTTTGCTGCACAATAATTTATTCTAAGAGAGGGAGATGATATTTCCCTAATGATTCATGTTTCTGAGAAAAAATGAAGCATCTCTACCTTAACATCTTTCCCCTCTCTCGTCTCTTTTGGATGAGAAATCATTGCTTTCTTTTATCTGTCTCAGATGGATCCAACAAAGTTACTATAAAGGCTCTAACTCTCTGTGTTCTCAATGAGCGCAGCAATGACCTCTTCTCCTTGTAGCATCTAGTGTTTCACTTGTACTTTTTAATTTATCTCCTGCAGCAAGCTGTTGGGTAAACTTTTGTGATTTGGGCCTTAATCTACAGAGTTAGCTGCCTTTAAAGAGAGCTCACTCCAAAGCGTGGCTCCAGCTGCCACACACTACTCCACACACAAGTGGAAGCTACATCACAAATCTGGAAATGTAAGTTGTTCCTTATTGCTTCTTTCCTGTGTCTGGAAACTTTTTTCCTAATTGTGAAAGGGGTCCTTTTGTTGGGGTTTCTTTGCTGTTTTGGGGTTTTTTTTTAAGAAGAAACAAATCTTTGAATCCCTGGGACTCTCACTTAGCCCTGGTTACTGAATTATCCTGACAGAGTTGTTGGAGGATCAATATATGGAAAAACCCTTTTACCTCATATTCCTCATTTAAAAACAAAGGATGCTTGTTAGCATGCTGTCTGAATGCTAAAGTTCTGACTAAATTCTTGAAGCAGTCTAGCAAATACTTGTACTAGTAGAATGCCACTCCTTGATAAACACTCAGTGGCCGTTTGCAGCAAGCAGCAACATGCCAGAGGTCAGCTGTGCTTTGGTGAGTTGAGCTTTAGCCTGGAATATTATGTCTTCATGAAATCAAAGGTATTACAAATGAAAAAAGCCCTGTAAACTTCCAAAGCCACTCTGCAGTCCTCATCTAGGGAAAAGCCTTTGCTCCTTGAGGAGAAGAGCTATTTGCCTCTCTGTGTCAAGATTTTCATCCTGAGAACTAGAAACACCAAAGGAAGGAAATTGTCACAATGGTGGGGCTGCAGATACAGAGAGACAATCTCTGTCACATGTCATTGTTTTTTATTGTGTTGGACCCTCACTGAGGGTACTGTACCTGCTGCCTGCTTTGCTCTCCCTGGCTGTCCATTGCTGCTGTCCCATTCCCTCTAGGAATCACCCACTAACACCCTTCTCCTCCGTACAGGAGGTCATGAGCAGCATCATGAGATCACTCCACAGCATGCACAAGGTATCCAAACTGTTATCCATTCCACTTTCCTTTTTCTCCCTTTCTTGTTCCCAACACTGGGAGCAATGCCTTAGGCATAGTTTCAGGCCCAGGTTCTTTACACTGTTGCAGTCATAAGCTTTTAATCTCTCTGTACTATTCTGTCTTTTTTTTAGATGGAATGCTTCTCCAACATGAAAAACCAGCATCTGTGAAATAGATTTCAGTCTTCTCCAGGGTGTCTTTCATTTCTTTCCACTGTTCTGAATTATGGTGTTCTTCCTTTTGGACTCCCCTCCTCCTGGGAATTATTTAGAGATACAGAGGCATCTCCTTTCTCTTCCACAAGATCTTAAAATTTTAACTCATTGTTTGTTGCTGAGAAACCAGAACAGTTTTCTTTATTCAGTGAGGGGCCAGAATCACCTCATGTTCAGGTTGCTCATCTCAGAGTACTGGCAATCATTGTGAAGGCCTTTTTGTCAACGCCAGGTACAGAACACAGCAGCCCCAGCGCACGGTGGGGACAAGACTGGTTTCACTGGTGCCCTCAGCTCAAGGTGGTGGGCCAGGCAATGCATCACACAGGCCAGAGCAGTCCTTCGGCCTGGGATACATTAGGAAAATGCCAAGAAATGTAATGGGAAGGAGAATGACCCACTGGAGCTCACATTGGCTCTGAAGGAGCCCAGAGGGAGGATGCCTTGTGTGGAACCTGTGTGACTCTTTCGCAGGCTGGTGGCACTGATTGACTCCTGGTCCACACAGCCCTTCCCAGTGCAAACCTCCACGACAGGGCCTGGATCCCTCCTGGAGTCCTGAGTAGCTGTGTTTTGGGTATCAGACTTTATTTCTTTTGGGGATTTCCTTGTCTTTCTCTCCCCTTGCTTGCAGAGGTGCTAAGCATTAAAATAACAGTGAGGGAGGGGAGAATTCACATTTTAGCATTTCTCAGTGAAAGTCTGCCAGACATTTAATAAACTGTTTTATGTTGAAAACATTTGAAGAATGACTCTGCAAACAGTGATAATACTTACTTGTTAAGCTTTCAAACAGCCTGGCCTGACAGCCTTAACCTTTGCACCGTGCAAGTGAAAACATAAGGCACAAGTAAAACCCCTTCCTGCAGTAACTCCAGTGGGCTGTGCAGTGGATTACACCAGGTATGAACTTACCCCCTGGCATTTGGTTCATTTCTAACAGCAAGTCATCATGGTTTGTATTGAACCCCAATGCCTGATATAAGACTCCCAATAGAGTTAATTACACAGCTCTTTATAATAATCCATCGCCCAGTCAACCCACAAAACATTTTGTCACAGTAGCAGCCTGAATGTTCAGTTAGGGGACCAATTAATCAAGCTGGCATTAAAAAAAACATAAAACCACATTTTATAATAGTGTAAAACATCAATGTATTAGTTTGAGTTGAATTTGGCATATGCAGACATGCACATGCAGTATCTCTACAGCTTGATTTATTACATTTAAAACTAAATGGCTTTGGAAATCGATTTTATTAGACTTCATTATTTTAAAACATAAAATAAAATGAAAGCATTACTTAATAATGTCTTTTAAATTCTAGATAAAGATGCCCAAAGGGAAAATATAGAAACCCTGGTGCATTGTAAATTGTTCACTTTTTTTTTTTGCATGGACTAGCTCAGTGATTTGGAAAAAGAAACAATGTGAATTAAGGAGTGTGTAAACAGATGAAGTTGTAGGTATTGCCACTTGTCAAGTGTGTGCAGGAATTAATGGAAGTGATTCCATTGTCCCCAGGATGCTTTGGATCAGAAAACATAAATAGGTGGCATCTGTCTCGTTTACCAACAGCACTCACAACCAAAAGAGAAACTGAATGAAAAGTTGTCTTTTAAGAGACAAGATCAAATCTCTTCTTTCTTTGCAGCTGTTTCTCTATCCAGAGTTACACTGCAGGGAGGGGGAGCAGAGGGTGGAAAGGGATAGATTAGAAATTAATGGAAGAGAGATAAAAGTGTTTCACCACTGAGAAACTCCATCACAAGCCATTCCCAGAGGCAGGTAATGGGATCCCTCTCCACCCATGTAGGGGGGAGGCCAAAAGCAGAGATTTGCTGGAGGTTTGTAGCAGCGAGGCTGGCAGCATTTCACTTCCAAGGGGTTGATATGCAGGAGCAGAAACCAGTGGATGTCACCATGTGTGGATGAGTGGGTGACACTCATGGGAAAGGTCTGTCCCTGACAGTGAGCACGGCCTGAGGACTGAGGTGCCAAGGTGGTTGTTGGCCATACACTGCAGCTCCTGCCTTTGTTCTCTGCCTGCACTGGCCTCCTCCATTGGGAGGTGAGGAATCTGGTGTGACTGGGAACTGCTCATCAGTAGAGATGTTAGGCTGGGGAAGGGCTTTCCCCAGAGAGGTTCACTGCATTTTTCTGGGATATTGATTAGAAGCAAAAAGAAGCAAAACATTGTAAATTATTAAAAACTTTGAACATACACACACAGAGACATAAACATTAACATATATATATATACATATTTGTCTAGAAAAACATCATTATGTGTGCTTCCACAGAAAAGTTTTAACCACTCACAGGTGTTAAGGTACCCTTACTTTTGAGATCTGCAGCAGATAACCTGCAACCTGCATGGAGAGGCTTTGGCTCAGGAGCAAAGTCAGAGGCAGTGTAAGACAGCTGGACAGGGTTTGCTGCTGACAGAGACATTGCAGCCAGAGGCAGGTATCCAGCCATGGAAAGATGATTATGGATTTGCTGGTGAAATTTACATTATTAACATCTATCTATCCTGGTAAGAAATCTCTGCATATGAAGGACCTTGAAAGGCAGAACTGGGGAGTTCTCTGGGAGACCTGCTGAAGGTTTTTTAGAAGCAGCATTTGGAGAGGCTCAGCAGGCACCAAGGGCTGAGCTCTGCAGGAGAGTCTGGACTTCTGGTCAAGAACAATGCCTGCTTTGTTGTGTCTATTGGGTCCTGTTGGCATTACTAATGATCACAACAAGGAACATGGCAGGGCTGTGGGTGCTGGTGAACCAGTACCTCAGTGAAACCCAAACTCTGCCTTCCCCAAGTGTGTAGAGGAGGGAGCTTCCCTGTGTGCCACTGGGATTTAACCCTGGAAAAGATCTCTGTCTGCAGCCTTCATTTCCATTAAGCCTCCTTCCTTTTGCTTCAAGTTCAACTTCTCAAAACGTGGACTCATTTTGAGGGGGGAATGGAGGGGTTCTCCCTCTCATACTAGAGTCCTTCTTTGATTTTTTGTTTGGCGGGTTTTTTTTTTTCATTTTGGTTATTGGGTTTTTTTTTAATTTTTTGAGAAGGCATAATCACAGGATCTCATCTGAACTCTCTTGTGCTAAGACATTAATCTGCATTGCATAATGTTTCAGAGCAAACAGTGCTGGAGTAGAAGTAAGCTTTCCCCATCCATATTTAACTCACTCATCTCCTCTCAGCAAACCGAGATGACACTTTTGTGCACAACAGGCAAACACAAGAAATAGAGGGGATCCTTCTGGGAGGTTTTTTGTGTTTGTAAAATTCCCCTACTATTTTATAAAATAAAGAAAAGTCCAGTTGGGCTTCAAATGCCAAGCAACATGCCAAATGGTTGTTAGCTAAGGGGCAGCATCAGTCCCTCTGGGATGGGGTCAGAGTATGGACACAGAGTGATTTAGGGAAAATTGGAGCAAATAAAGTTTCTAGCTAAGATTTATTAAAATTATTCTTACTTTACCTTAATCCTGGTGTTTAATTTTCATCCTAACTACTCTGACTGGTGCTGCTTAAACTCCAGGGATAGCTGGCCAAAGTAATCTGACATTATAACAGATCAGATGGGTTCATAGTGCTGGGAACTGCCTTATCAGGCCACTCCAGGTGTAGCTCTGGGTGGCATCACCTTACCCTAAGGAGGCACTCTTTCCCAGAAAAAGTGACTCCTCTCCAAGGAAAAGGCTCTTGGTGTTTCACAGCTGGGAAAGCGCCTCTTGGCACCAGGAGCAGTGCAGGGCCACGAGGAGACACAACGCTGGCTGGGAAGAGAAGGGAAAGGGTAAGTCTGATGTTTGTGGGACAGTCACTCCTTCTCCCAAATAGCATCCCTCCCATGAGAGCAGGAGCAGCAGGCTCAGCTCTGCAAGTCTCCTATTCCATTTTTATCCTTGTCTCTTTCTCACCTTCTTATGAGATGGTCACAGGATAGGGTCTTGATATCAAGGATTTGACAACTTTCAGCTTTGCATTTGGATCTAAGAAATCTTCAGGATGCCCTGCTGAGCCCAGGATATTTGGCCTTATTGGGAATGGCCCTGGGATCTCAGCCTCTCACTCATTTAGCTTTGACTTGTCTTCAGCACCTGCTCTGCAAGCACAACCATCCATTGTTCCTGGCCTCAAAGCTGCCATGAGTAAGTCCGTACACAAATATGAAAAAAAGTGGAAAACACTTATTTAGAAAACCCTCAGTGTCTTCTGATTTCGATGAATGTGTCAAGAAGATCTAAACCAAAATTTTCTGTGATTATTTAAAAACCTATTCCTGTCCAGAAAGGCAGAATGTTGGTAGAAGGAGAATCCATTCTATACTCTCTAAGGATGTCACAGAACATGTCCAGGACATACCCTCCAGAGAACACATGTGCCAAACTGAAATTAGCTGAAGTTATACTCTGGCTGCAAAACACAGCCCCAGACATGAATTCTCTTAAAATTTGGTGTATTCAATGCTGGGAATTTGCTTCCACCCATGCCAGAGGTAAAGGGATTAGCTGTGAAGCTCTGATCCCACTCCCTAACCTTCCCAGAGCTCAGGGCAGCCTGGGCTCCTGGTCTGAGCTTCAGACCTCTGCAGCTGAAAGTGTTTAAATAGGAACGTCCATCACCCAGTGTGAATAAAAGTGAAAGTGGCCCTTTTAAAAGAGAGCGATGACTTGATCAAAATGCTGCTTTGTCATATCCGTTTCATAAAAATTTGCCCCCTCTGGGCCAATCCGGCTTGATGTCAATGGTGAACGCCAACCACAGCCTTGTCTTGGTGAGTGCCGCACAAAGCCTTAATTTCACAGCCTTCAAACAACAGTGAAAAATCACCAGGAACTTTCTCCTCGGATCTGGGATCTCCCTAGCAACCGCAGGCCAAGCATACTGTAATTCAATTTATGCCTTGAACTCCTTCAGGAGTCTCTTCTTTAAAATCTGTCACAGTCAATGTGCCTTGGGAAACTATTATAAGCGCCTGAACCTTTGACCAGTGGAGAAAGTAAAGCGTTAGTATAAATCTCATAAGCATGTTTGGTCTGTTTTTATGTTGGGCGTATGGTACATTTAACATTCATCCCGCAGCCTCCACCTCTTTTCTGCTTGGGAAATGCACCCTGCATCTGTCATACTGTCTGCGCTGAAACCAGGCCGGCCGGCCCTGAAAGGAGGCGCGGGGGAAATGCCTCCGCTCAGCCAGAAGAATTGCTTTATGTGGAAATGCACTGACATGGCCCTCGGCTCGTTGGGAGACGGGGGTGTCATGGGAAAGATAAGCAGGAGTGACCTGGCAGGTTTGTGAATGTCTCAATCGGGGTCTGAAGTGGGTTTAACAAAAGAGTGAAAGCTTAGCAGGAAAACACAAATGATAATGAACTGCTCACTGTGTTTAAATAGCCATCCCCAAATACTTCTGCAGTGAGCATTGTCAAGTTACTTGAGTCAAAGTGAGGTTTATAGGCCTGTAATTTTGGGAGTTATTTGTTCATGAGCGCTCTGTGAGCATCATGAAAAATTACTGCTTTCACTGACAAATGCCATTTTTAAATTAACCATATGATACGATGTGTTATAAATAGGATCCTTCTCTGTCTGTTAGCTCTGTGTCTCGAGTGTGGTCAAAAAGAGAAGGGATGAGCTTTTAATGAGTAATGCTTGATGGGAAACATGTTGGCATTGAAATCTAGGGGCAGATTTTGGCCAGCATCAATTGGGAGGGGTACATCCAGGGACAAGATGGGTGCTGAGAGCCTCCATGCAGAGCACCTAAGAGGAACTGGCTGATAAAGATAATTTTCAAGTAATTACTAACTGGCCATATTCCAAGTCAATCCAAGTATTTTGCCTCAGGAACCTCATCCCATCACCCTATATCAGCTAGGAATAGTAAGTCAATGCACTGAGAGGGTATTTTCCAGCAGGATCAAAATTAGACATCACTTTTCCATCCTCCTCTCTCACTTGGCTGTGGGACAGCATCCCACAAAGAGTGACGTAGCAGGGTAACTCCAGGATGCTCCTCTGCAGTGGTGATTATGGATGGCTGGTCCAAGTTGAAGTTGCTGCTTCTGGAGCATTAGGGATTGGCTCCAAAGGAAGGCTCTGTGCTCGGCCCATGCAACCTCTGCTCACAGAGTGGCTTCAGATCCAGCCGTGTTGGAGACATGGAGCAGCAGCCAGCAGTGAATGGAGTACCTTTGTGAAATCCCACAGCCCCTGAACAGGGCTCACTACAGAATTAGATTTGATCTCAGCAGTCTTTCCTCACACTGCTTAATATGACCATATTTATGTTTTCAGTCCTGCTGTTTGCTTTGATCTCAGGGAAGCCTAGTAATGCAGGCTGGGGATGGTATTTGGGTGGTATTAGTATCTCCATCTACACTTAGAAAAGGACAGCCTGTAGCTTTTTCCAACACTTGGAGAAGTACTGAGATAATGATGGTTAAAAATCAGTAAGGGTCTGAATCCTTGACTGTAGCTGAGCAGAGACTTTATGATTTTATGTTTGGAAGAACCTGCTCTGACTTCAGTATGGCTTACAGGGATTTGGCATTGCAAAGTGGCTGCTGAAAGGCAGACAGGGCCATGGAGATATGGCCAGGCAATATGCAAAGCCAAGGAGCTGGGCTCTGTGCTGGTACGATGTAGTGCAGCAAAGCTGCAGCAAATGCCAGCAAATCTGAGTTGAGTTTTACCTTTCTCCTGGCATTTCTCTTTTCCCACGCAGTTCTGCTCATTGACCATGTGGGTGTGAGCACTTGTCTGTATTCCTGTGTGCATTGGCTTGTACAGGGAGGACTTAGGTGTAATAACACCCTGTCACTATTCATTACAAACACGAAATTGCAGCTGGAATACCCACAAGTTCCCACACAAGCAAGTCTGTCTTTCATCTTGTCTCTGCTTTAGATAATTCCTTACTGTGTAGGTAAACTGGGCAAACAGGTGGGGGAAAAGCACATGTATTACTAATTAACTAGAGATCATTGTTGCACACCAAACAATAATATCACAACTCATCCATTACAGTGGAGGGGCACTGTTTATAGAGGAATAGATGAGTGAAACATTAGCAACATACCTTTAACTGTTTTGTGTCCCTAGGAGAAGTTACAGAAAATATTGGGATACGTTTCATTCCTAGAGCTGTATAGAACTGGGTTACTATATCGTGGGTTAAAGCTGGCCACCCATTTGTTTAAGGTAAGTCATGCAGGAGCAGCTGGTCTGCCAGGAAGGCCATCCCCACCCCACAAGCCACTCTTGGAGGTTCTGTGGTAGCCACTTGGGGCACTTGGGGATGCCTGGATGGTTCAGACCAAAACCCGAAGCATTTGCAAGGGCAGGGAGGAAGATTGTAATAACTGCTTTGCACTAGTGGCATGTTGCTGGCTCCAGATCAAGAGAAAAAAAAATTAAATATCATTTATCTTTCTCTGGAGAGTTTACCAGCCAAGTTTTGAGAGAATTATCTTTTTTACATCTCCTGTTCGCTTGACTGTATAAATACAATACCTGCTTGAGAAAAGAACAACAGTGCTCCTTTCAGCCTTGCAGAATTTCAATTCACAGTAAGTTTATCTGACATCTCTCATGATTAGCTGTGAACTTATCTCAAGCAAGAGAGAGGGGTGGAGACAGGGCAGGAGCGAAGCAGATAAGAGCCAAACAAAAGATGTTTGTCTCTCTCTCTGGGTGCTGCCTTAAACCAGCCCAGTCTGTCAGGTACTGAAATACGAAGTAGCATGAGAATTTTGCAGCAGGGAGCAGGAGGGGAGCATGGGATATAAACTCATTTTAGACACCAAATACATCTTACTGTTATTTAGATTCCCTGACAAATTGCACTGCTAATTCCATGCCGTCAGTGGGGAAAGTGCTATTAGCAGGTAAGAGCTTGCTTTAAAGTGCAGTAAAAGATTCCCAGTGATTACAAGTAAGTCTGCACCAGAGAACTGATTCAATTTCCAGCTGAGTCCTGAGCCTTGAAGACTTGAGGATGCAAGGTGGAGGTTTTCCTTTAGGGCCTGAAGGAATCTGTGATCATATCCAATTCCCAGTGAATGTAATGAGAAAGGTCAGGTCTACCTGAGCTGTTTGAGGAGACAGCTGGGCATTTTTGCCCAGTCTCCACCACCTGCAAAGCAGTGGACATCAACTGGAACGATGACACAAATGTGGTTCTCACCACCACGAGGTATTATGCCAAAAGTGTGAACTTATTAAAAAGTGTTTAGACAGAGCCCCAAAGGACAATTCCTTCAAGAGCTAGTAAGCACACAGATGCACAAAAAAAGTCTTCAGGAGAGCAGGAGATCCCTGAGCTATGGCCAGGAGCTTCAGGCGAGTGCCACAGGATGTGTCATGCTCATCTTCCTTAGGCTTTGTCTCTTGGTGTCTGCTCCTGACCACCTCTGAAGATCACCAGGTGAGCTGCCCAATTCTTCTATCTCTATTCTTACAGAATCCAAAGTAGAAGCAGTAAACCTCTGGCAAAACTGCCCACAATTCTTCAACAGAAAAGAAGAATAGCTTTATTTTTAAAGAAATGGAGCACAATGTTCAGCCCTGGCTGAGTGCCTGAAAGATAGCTGTTTTCTGAATGCTCTGTGCTGTGGTTTCCCCTTCTGCTGTAGACAAGAAGCTATTCCAGAATAACCCTGAAGCAGTAGTTGTTCCTGAAATAGCCGCCCCTGAGTAACTCTATGCGTGGACATTTTTATTCCCAATTGCCAGGACCTTCTGTTGGTGGATTAGTCTAAAATGTCTTTCTTTTTACCAAATAAGAGTCTTCATCTATGGATTATTCAATAACTATTGCTCTCTTGAATTTACCTCACCTTTAACATGACAGACCTGTCAAGTAAAAAGGGGCCCAAGGACACAGGTTTATGTGGTAACTGCTGGCACATTCGGATTATTCTTCATTTCACAATATTAATAAAGTTTTAGCACACAAATGGCTTTTGCTGGAGTCACTAAAATTGCTTTGAGAAATCACAGTGGAGTAAGCAGTCTTATTTCCATTGCACAATCAGGAAAGACTGAGGAATGAACACAATAAGGCACGATATTCTCAAATGATTAGTAATTTGAGATGTTACATTTTGGTCAAAACCTAAGTGGAGAGCAAGAAGAGACTGAACTTAAGATAATGGTGAGGACCTAAACTTGGAAAACCACACCCTCTGAAAGGTCCCCTGTTTGTACCCAAGAGTGGAGGCAACAAAACTTTCTTGTCAGTCCTGAAGGTGTTGGCTCTGGTCATGAAGATATTAACATCATTATTGATACATGCAAGTATAGAGCTGGGGATTCTCATTCCTTACACACTTTTCAAACATAAACAGAGTGGTGCCAGACCCTAAAGGCTCGTTCTTCAGACAGCAACACATTATCAGTGGAGAGACACTGGGCAGAAAATGAGGCAAAGGAAAGTCAGATTTGTCCATCTCTGAGATGCTACCTGCTCAGCTGCTGTTGGGCTGGATTCCCTCATCTGCTTGAGGCAAGAGGAATGATCTCGTGGTAAAACGAGGGCGGACTTTGCAGTCATTTGGTGGGAACTCTTCATTTTGCCCATTTGGCAGGGAAACTGTTGGAAAAGCACTTCTTGGAAAGCATGGGTATGGCCTCATCTCCCCCACCTGCTTAGCAACTTGAGGGAAGATTTGGGAAGCAACACTTAGATATTTTCTTTCTCCCTCAGCCATTTCCCCTTCTCCCAGGCCACAATCAGCATTGAAGTTTGTCTCCTTCCCCCCTCTTTCTTCTGTTGCAATGCCAATGGTGTCTCCTGGCACTCTCCTGAGTGAAGTCAGATTTTGGCACCATCCCTTCAGTTGTGATGAAAGTTAGGAGGAGGGTAAGTGGAATTTGATAAAAAAAGGCCTCTAGAGGCCTTTTCATCTTTGAACCACTGGCAGTGCCAATAAAGTCCTGTTTCTGTCTCAGCATAAACATTTACAATTCTTCAAAATAATAAAATGGAACATAAAATAAATAGGAATAACTGCAGCAAAACTGTTAAATGATTTTTTTTTTTTACTAGATTCCAAAAAATTGCTTAAAACACATCTTAAACTGCCTTTATTTTCAGGAACATAAATACTCTGAAGGACAGATTGTACAGCGGCTGGCATGTCAGGAGTACCAAAGACAGAGTCACAATCCTCCCCCTCATTCTTCCTGGCTAAATATTCTTATGTGGTCAGAGCGACCTACTGTGCAGTCCTGTCAATTTCTAAGTGGTTTGAGATAAGTGTCCCTTGATCACAATGGAAAGTTTGTGAAAATTTTCTGAGAAATAAGCATTTTGAAAAACCATCGACAGCTGGCAATGAAGAAAATACGCTCTCCTCCCCTGCCCATGCTGAAATTCTATGCTCAAATGTAAATATAATTTGAGCATAAAGCCGTAAATTTTTGAGCAGCAATCTAAATAGTGGCTAGAGAGGAGAAAAAAAAATCAGACTGAACTCTAGTGACCTCTGTGTGTGTGTATTTGACAATATAGCATCTGTAGCCAAGGTTTAAAAATGGTGCACTCTTGCATCAGAGGATAGACTGAACCTTATTTCTAAACTGTGCTGCAGTATTAGACACACTAATTTATCTTTTGTTTCTTCAGTTGGGTTTCACAGAAATAAGCATACCTTTGCCAAAGCACACTTTTCAGAGTGAATAATGATGAAAAAAATGTGGTGTTCTGTTTGCCAAAGTGCAGAATTTTGCACTAATGCACAGAGGACTCCTGTGCTTGGAATGTCCAAATTGGGAGGACATCCTGGGTCAGGGACAGTAGGTGATGAGGCTGCTTTAGAGGAACTCAAAAGGTTCAGCACCAGCCTGGAGAGAAAAGCCACTGGGCTGGCAGCAGCCCTCATTTTGCTCTTTAGATGAGGCCTTTTGCCTCTGCCCCACAGTACACTGATGGTAGGGCACAGCCCCCAGCATCACAGGCTGCAAGGACGGAGGTACAGCTGTCATTAAGGGGAAAGACTTTCTCAGAAATGTAATTAGAAGTGTAACTTGGCTGGATTGGGACATAAGAGTTTTTGTTTTGTTGTATTTAGGTTTTAATCATTATCCTTCTTAGAACCATAAAATCAGAGAACGGTTTGTGTTGGAGGGGACCCTAAAGACCACCTGGTTCCAATCCCCCTGCCGTGGGCAGGGACACCTTTCACCAGCCCAGGGTGCTCAGGGCCCTGTCCAACATGGCCTTCAACCCTTCCAGGGATGGGGCAGCCACAGCTTCTCTGGGCAATTTGTTCTAGTGCTTCACCACTTCAGAATGAAGAATTTCTTCCTAACATCTAATATTCATCTAATTTTTCAGTGGTACTGTTATGACTGCCTGGGAGAAATGGAAGTTTCTCCACATTGAGATTTCCATGCTGTTCCTGCAAACCTCCAGCTATTTTCAGAGGGAGAAGTCAATGGGTCAGATAATTCTTCACCATGGACATTGCCATTGTGTCCTCTTGGTGATGCCTAAAGCATTTGCCATGAATTTCTAGCCAAATTTGTGAAAAATTCTTTCTCAGCCACTTCTGTAGACATGTCACCTATCAGCCTTTTGTGTGTGGATATTTCCAGGAAAACAGGAGCTTTGCAGGACCGTGCCCTGGCCTCCTCTGTGGTGTATTTACCTCCTCCCATCTCAGAAGAAGTGAAAAAAATGTCAAAAATTTACTTCAGAAATTTTGTTCACAGTTTTTTCACCACTGAAGGGTAAGTCGTATCTCATCACTATCCCAGATACAACTAAGTCCTGTCATCTGTTGATAGAAGTATATTTTATGTAGAATATATAACTACTACTGCTAAATATTGTGTTGATTGTTTTGCTTCTTTTTAGTTATATCCAAGGGGGAGAACAAATTCTGTGCTGAGTGTTGGTTTCCTCGTGGGAGTGATAGTGATATTGGTCTCTCCATTTGTTAGCACCTGAACAGGACAGGTTCAGTGGCTGGTATATTTTGCCTTGCAGTCTTCTTTGGCATCAAGTTCCTTCGCAGAAGTCTCTGACATGAGTAATATACACACAATACAGTGACATCAGCCCAGGTTTGAGGGAGGGAAATTCTCTCAGGCCTTCCTTGTTTATAAGACAGGCGATAAGCCAGATTTCACCCTGCTCTGCATCAAATTCAAGGTTAGGTGATGTAATGTAGGTCAGGATTCAGCTGTGTAAAATCTGAGAGAGGACAGAAAAGACTGTGCTGGCTTCCAAATGCCTTAATAAGGGCATCTTCTTTTAAAGAGGGGGTTAGTCTGAAGTAACTTCTCTTATGCTAACAGTTATGACTAGGCAACTGTAAGCGCTTAAATCAAGTGGGATTTTCTATCCAAGGCACTGCTAAAGTCCACAGTTTTCAACTGCTTAATCAAGTAGCCCATGCCTGCTCAGGAGCATCATTTGTTAGGGGAGGAATATTTAAAGAGGAGAACTGTATATAAAGGGCTTAAGTCAGAAAAACTAGCGCAAATAGTTCATGGCTATCCTAATGTGAAACTATAATTTACAAAACCAAAAACTGTGCTTTAAAAAGGGAAAAAAATTAAAAGCTTTGATTCTTCTTAAGGTGTGCAAATTTTCATATTTTCTGCAAGTATCTGAGGAGCTTCAGAAAGAAAACTTCATGCATGCAGTGGACATGCACTCGTCCACACAAGCACATGGAATATATCTCTAGTTACAGGTGTTTCAAACCAGTGCCATGTCACCAAACCCCACAGAGCCCTTCACAGAAAGGGGCTTGAATTGCTTCTCCTGCATTGCTCCTGCTGGTTTGCAACTGCACATCCAGGCATTGTAATCATAAATCCATAGAACTGTCAAGGTTGGAAAAGACTTTTAAGATCGTTGAGCCCAACCATTAACTCAGCATTATCAGGTCCACCTGTAAATTATGTCCCCAGTGCCACATCTACACATTTTTTGAACACTTCCAGGAATGGTGTTTCCATCCTTTCCCTGGGCAGGCTGCTCCAATGCCTGACCACTCTTTCAGTGAATAAATTTTTCCTAATATCCAATCTAAACCTGGCACTGGTGGTGCCAGTCTGATGAAACTTGAAAGGCTGGGGTTAGTCTTGTTTAGGGTTGGCCAAATTTAGTACTTTTACAAAAAAATGTGCATTTGCACTGCAGCTTTGCTCTGTGGCTGCCAACAAAAGGTAGAATAAATGAAATAAAGGAGTACAGGAAAAGAATCCAGGGAAAGACGCTGGTTGGTAGAGCTGGCACTTGCCCTTCCTTTTCCCCCTGGGACAGATGTAGGTGTATTGGCAAATGTTATTTCAATTAACCCAGAATACTCCAAGCCTGCATCTGATCTGTTACACCACAGCCTGCCCACAAAAGGAGCATTGATTTAGGGGCTCGTTTCACAGTCCTGTTGCAGGACAATATTAGTGGGTTTGAGGAGAGATTTGCCCTGACACCTTTTGTCCGTAGCTTGCAGACACCATTGTCCGTGGTGCATAATCTGATTTAGCTTAATCCAGCCCTAATGGGAACTCCCACCTAGGAGCTGGGGGAACAGGAGATACTGCAAGATTTCCAACAGGTCATGGTGGTCTTTTTTGTTTTCATTGTTTGCTACTTAAAAAAGAGAAAGAAACCCAACCTGAGCTCCCCTTGGAGTGGATGGAGAGAAGAGGGCATCTCCAGGAGGTGGTGAATTGATCTCCCATTTTGAAACAGGTCTGAGAATTTAACCTGGTGACTCTGTGTGTTTTTGTGTGTGCATGTTTGTGTGCTATTCTTTTGGACCACAGAAATGAACACTATGAAAATCTGAACTAAAGGATCTTTGCAAAGACCATTCACCCTCCATGCAAAATCCATTCGTCAGGACACTGAGGTTTATGCCAGACTTGAAACACTGAAATTGTTCCTAAAAATCCAACACATTCTGCAGTACTTTGCTGAATTGGGACCTTCCAGAGTATAGAGATGAAGGATTTCTTTGCAGTCCTAATTGTTTGTTTCAATCCTATTCAAACTCTCTCCTTGTTTTGTCCTTGATAGAAAAAAGCAATCCCTAAAGCTCCCTTTCATCTCCTTGCCCTGTAAATAATTTTGTCCTAAGACATGCCTACTTTTTAATTTTTTTTTAAAGATTATATTTAGTACTGTTTACTACATCATGCTGATTCCGAGAAAAATATTGATAAAGAAATTTGTGCAAATCAAAACCCCAGATAACACTGGAGATCTTTAACCCAAGACTGTTAACTGTTGTAGTGCTAAATAAAGAAGTGTTCTGAATTTATTTCGGAAGAAAAGGTGAACCTTCTCTCTGTGGAAAGAAACTACTTTTTTAGCTATTTTTTTTTATATGTCCAAATACTAATAATTTGTTCTATGTTTTTATTCCACTCCTCCCCTTGCCCCTGTTAATTTGTCAGATTTCCTTATCAGTGATAATGTCCCTGTGCCTCTCAGCGACAGTCACACACACCTGAAGATGGTCCCAGATGAGGCTGAGACAGGAGATTGATAAAGGAATTGATTAAAATACCACTTTTTCTTCTGAAAGTGCATTCCCTGAGAGAGAGCAAGAGAGGAAGTTTTTTCCCTGGGAGCATCTCAGGTTTGTAGCTGTCCCCTATATAGGTCTCTCTATATAGTCAAAGAAGGAAAGAAAAAGCTTTAGGGGATAATCCAGCCTGTCACCAGGATTAGATGTATTGCAGAGGAACCCGATTTTTCACACTTGCTCCCGTTTTGCAGATGCTGGCAGTCAAACATCGCTGGGCATATACTCACCTCTAAGTACTTTAGCCTGCAGCGAAGGTGCGTGGGAGAGGACTGCCCTGCTACAGAAAGCCAGGATGGTGTCAGCCTGCAAGAGGATAATCACCTTTCCACTCATTCATGCCCCCAGCATTGTCCCCCCACTGTGCTTCCCATAGTTCTCCTGGAAAAGTGCCACTCCTGCAGCAAGGAACCTATGAACAGGGTGTGGGTAAAAGGGAGGAAGAGAGGTCACCAAATCCATCCCTAAGGCTGGTGTCTCTCCCATCTATCATGTGGAAAGGGGAGGACAGGAACATGGTCCCCGAGCCCTGTGGTCCCTGTGAAATGGATGCAGAGGGAGACAAGGAGACACTGTGACCCTGGGAGCTCCCTGCTCTCCATGACTTTAGTGATCTCTGCAGCCTCTATCCCCACCAGCTCAGTCTGAACCAAAGCAGAAGAGGAGGAAGGTATTTGGCATCCTCACTTCTCTCCAGGAGCCCCTCTGCTTGGCTTTCTGTCCTTTTGCTCAACACCTAGCAGAAAGTGATAACAACAACAAAATAGACTTTCAGCAGTTCCAATTAAAAGAAAAAAGAGTCCAGTGTTGCCTCTCTCAGAAGCACGGAGAGCTAGAATGTCAGCCAGCTATCAGCAATACCTGGAAAACACAGCGTTCTGTGCCAGCACAGTTGATGAGGGTTTTTTATTTTAATGGTTGTGCTCTGAAAGATCTGCCTGTACACCATGGGAGTGATGTGTGGGGTAGTTTTGGCCCTGGAACTCTGGTTTTGGTCTTGTTTTTTGGGTTTTTTTTCACATATCTCCGAGGGAGGAATGAGGCAGTAAGTGCTCTGAAGGGTTAAGTCTGGTGTTCCCATCACACCTGTGTTATGCACATCTGTGTTTCACCATGTGATTAAACCAAGTGTTTTGTGCCAGCACAATAGTTTTAGCAGAAAGAAGTGCAGAGATTAACACAACACATACTCAAAGACAGCTTACAGCTAAGTAAGATGCAACCAGTAAAGGGCAGCATTGTGTCCCCCATGGAGCAGGAGCTTGGGCTGAGTAAATTGTCCTAGACTTTTAGAGGAAAAAATAGCATTCCTTGGCATGAATAGCTATTCTAGAAAATTCAGTCTCCTGCTGTACACCTGCTCCCTGCAGAAGAGCTGGGAGCTGTACAGTGCATCTGGTTGCAGGGCTTCAGGCTCCAAAATTTGATAGTTACTGAAAAAGGGTTGTTTTTCCCCCAATCTGATACACGAAAAACAAAAAAAGTAAAATGCTGTATTATCCACTTGGGCAGTGCTGAATCCAGTTCTTTTGACTTCCTATCACATACACTGGCTGCCCACCAGCCCAGGTAGCTTGGGCAGTTTGAGCACCTTGAAGAATGTCCTAGGAATAAGATGCTCCTAAAGGAAATTAAAGGAAATTTTTTTCCAGCAGTATTTTCTTCCCCTAAACAATCTGCACTCAACTTGCTGACTGTACAAGCCTAGGCCTTGGTGCCATAATTTTCTGTCATACCTGTTTGCTACATCCTGAGTGACAGAGTTGGTAGAAACAGGGACAAACCATCATAAACTCTCAAATGCATAGGAAACCCTGCATTAAGAGTGAGGGGTGGCCAGGATTTCACCTGCCCCTTCAGGGAAGTGTTTGCCATCTTCACTCTCCCTTCCTCAGAGACAAGTGGGCAATGTGGGTTGCTGCCAGAGCTCGGTTCAATGCAGATCCACAACTGCAGCTCTCCAGGAAAGCATCTTCATCCATATCTGTTTCTGAAGTCTCGGAGCCATGAGCATCGATGGTCCCAAAGCACATGACACATTATTTTATGAGGAACTGATGCTCTCCCATACAGTCAAACCAGTGTCCATTAGACACTCACAGCAATGAACTTGCGCAGTTCAAAGATTAGAAAAGTGTCTCTTTCTTGTGAGGTGCTTCTGTTCACTGGACTTTGTGAGACAAAGCCATTGCTTGACACATAAATTGAAAATTTATTATTTTGACTTACCCAGAAAGAACCCCTTTTCTTTGACCCAATTTGACTTTCTTCAGAAGTTGCTTTTTCAGAAATGTCTCAGAAATGCTTTCTTTTTTCCCTTGGGTGTTTTAACAAAATTGAAAGCACTGCTGTTTTCATTAGTATTTTCCACAGAAAAGTTTAAGCTTTTCTCAATAAAGGGCAAGTTTTTCTGCTGTTGAAAGCTAGGCATTTTTTATCTTTTTTAATTTTCTTTTCTTTTTAAGTTAGAAATGCTAATGTGCTGCCTTGCAGGAATTGCCTTTTAAGTGCCTTATACTTACATTTGCCTCAATTGACCACACTTGTTCAGATCCTCTTTCCTGTGATACACAACAGCCTTCTCTCACGATGTGAAAAACCAGTTATGTTCTGGGAGATAATACTTGGCCAAGCCCATAAAAGAAAATGGGAATATAAAGACATCTGAAACTTCCACTATTTGTTGTGGAAAGCAAGCTGAATCTGAGCATTTTATTTTCAAAGTAAGTATTTGAATTATGAAGGAATACTTGGCATTTTTCTCAAAAAGCAGAACTTTCACAAATAAATTAATTCTGAAAAAGAAAAAAAATTACCTCTCACCCCAAAATTCCTGACAGCTAATTTTTCACTGGAAAACATCTTTTATGGAAAGCTTTGATGCTCTCCATATTTGTGTACTTAAACTTACATTTGTGCTAATGTGGCTTTGTTGATCAGAATCTCAAAATCTTGCAAGTTGCAGAATTCATACATTTGTTCCCAGCCAAACCATACCATATAAAAGTTGTCTTATTACTAGTAATATCAAAAAAACTGGCTAACAAGACATTCTGGATACTGCACACATACTGATGCTCTTTATAGAATAAATGCTCTGTGCTCTGATGTGGCAAATGAGGTCATTTGAGTGCACTGCCTCTGGTCTTCCTCTCCCCGTTCTGCTTGAAAGAGATTTGAATGTGAAAAGGTTTTGGCACTCGAGGCTCCATGGTTTGGAACAGCTTTCAAAATTGGAGACTTAAAGGTCACTTTTCTCTGAAGAAGTGAAGGACCCAAACCCAATACCAGCCATCAAAGAGTAGCTACAGTGTAAAGTTGTTTGCAAAATCGTGTTGAGGAGGCCAGGGATGAAGCTATTCCCCATAAACATGTGAGGCCTCCTCACTGAATATATATTGTTTTATCCCTGCGGCATGGCCCTGTCTGTCAGATAAGGAGAAGCAGTAAAACAGGGAGGATGTGGTTGCTGTCTTGGAAGTTGGAAAACAAATTCAAGCTTAGGAGGGTTGTTTTTTCTACCCTAAAATTAAAACCAGTGCTCCTGTTAGCTTCCTAAATGCCATCCAAATTTAGCTGATGCTTGACAGGGAAAAAACAGGATTTCATAAGCTATTTCATATTTAACAACTGGCTGAGAGATGTGAGCAAGGCATAGGAGGGTAAGGTACTCTCATACCACTTTTCCCCATGCCCATGATGAACCAAGGGATGTGTTTGACACAGGAAAAATTTTAAGGCACTGGGAGCCACAGACAACTGAAACAAGGGCCATGGTGAAATTCTGCTGGGCAGGGATCTGCCTGGGCCAGCCAAAATCTGTGCTGGTGGTTGTAGTGTGATGCTACCTCTGTATTGTTCAGGGAGACACTGCCTCATTCTGGGCTGCAGGGAGATACCTAATAGGGGCTGAAATCCACAGCAAATGCGTTTGAGGGGGAGCCTGAATATATCCTTTTTCACTGCAGCAGAAGCAGGAGGATGTGTCTCCCACCAGGTGACCTCATCCCTCACTTTACATATAACAACATGGTTATGTGTAAAACATCCCACAGTTTTAGATTCACATTCAAATCCCTCTTCTGGCAGATGCAGAGCAGGATTTGTGCTGTGCTTTCCCACTTGTCTCTGATCAAGTGAGTTTGGGGCATTCTTGTCTCTCTTTTCTAGCTGTGTTCCATCAGGTCTAGCAGGACATATTCAGAAAAGTATTCCCAGGTTAGAAGCCATTGTTCCTCAAGCAGTCTGAGCATAACTCTCCAACAGTCCAGCACCAGCAACCATGGCCATGTCTAATGTGTGCTAGATGTGTCTTTAGAGGCTCAGCTCCTACGCATTCTCCTTCATCTACGACAACTCAGCTCTGTGACTCGACTCCATGTCCCCAGCTCTACGACTTGCTGAGGCCAACCCTTTAAGAGAAACATGTAGAGCCTGAATAGAGAGGCCTGATCAAAATATTAGCTGACAGAAGTTTTAAAAAATACCAGTCTATTTGATACTTATTGTAAATGTTGCAGGTTTCCTATTCAAGCAATCATGCTGCATTTTACTTGTACTTTTTGAGCCTGCAGTAGTATCTCATTCAAGTTTTTGGGAATACCGAATTGCTTGACAGGCTTTCAGCCACATCTAGGGAGACAAAGTGTAGATGACTGTCTGCTCTTTAAGAAGGAATCACCACAGTAGTGAGGAAAATATTTCTGAAGCTCCTAAAGTGTCTTTTCCATCACTCGCCAGCCTGTACCCCAGTTGGGTGGGCTGACAGCAAATCACTGCGCTCAAGCTGACAGCATAATGAGCTGGTTTTAAATTTCCTGCTCTCTAAACTATGCTTCAAACTGAATCAAAACACTTTCATTAGAGGGATGAAAATAAATCCCACCAAAGCTGGATTTTATCATGCGGATCTATCAGAGACGAGCAGACTGGGTTGTGTGGGGTTCAAGGATGTGGCCATCAGTCCTAGAGCCAAATGGGAAGCTGTGGAGAATCTCTGCTGCTTGCCCACATATTAGACTCAGCAAGCAGTGCTACCACCTAGGAGGACTAAACCTGCCATGCTGTCACTCGTCTGTTTGGTTTTTGGGAAGCTTTCATTTCCATCAATGGAATTGGGGTTGGCAGCATCATAAAACCATCTTTGAATTATGCTGAATTTCCAGAACCAAAGCAACATTTTGATGGCATTTCTACTTGTGATCACCATCCAAATGCAAGTGTAAGCCTTGCAGCACATGTTTGAGAAGGCGGGTGGGCTCTTTCAGGCATGTCCTCACATTGGGCCCAGCACAAGCCCCAGCTCAGGAGCTGCTCCCAACTTTTCCTTGTCCCCACTGAGAACACCATCCTAGTAGCTGGTGCTGCCAGCTGCCAAGCTGCCCTGCATTGCCTAGAGCATTTCTTTTGCTTTCACTTAGCAATCTGCCACCACTCCCGGGAAGATTTGGACTGCATTTCTCAGCTCCTAATAGTACTTTCATGCCTTCCCCAGCCTGCATCCCTACAGCCAGGAGAATAGCCCCAGTTTGCTGGAACAAACTCCCCCAGAGCAGTGTGGGCCTGCACTGCAGCATGAAGGCAGCACATCAGGAGAAACAACCAACTGTTGTTTCAAAAAATTAATTTTGGGTTTGTAGCCCTAGGCTAACCTGAGGCCTGATCTGACCAGCATGTTAGGTGGAGATGATCCTATCTGGAGACAGTGTTTTCTGTTAGGAAGTTGAACATGTCTTTAGCAGAGCACAGCTCTCTTCACTGTGCAAGCACTGTCTGTTTGCAAAAACAATTTCAGGATACAACATAATGTACATAAGTCACTGACTGTACTCTTAGCTACAACAGCAAAAATGCACAAACATGTAGGCAAAAATGTACACAAATGCACACAAATGCACATTATTATGATTTGCAGCTGTCAGAGCAGTTCCTGTCACTAAGAGCTAAACTTAATTACCAATCTGGAACGAATCTTGATCTTAAAATAAAAAAAGAGCAAGCTGCCTGAGTGTATTCTTCCGCTGTAAATAGCTTCCCAAGAATAGAGGGCCTCAGTGTAGGCTGGTGTCAAATTTTAACAGCTAAATCCAGGGAAGCTGGCTATTGCAATGGGTCCTAGCTGCTGATCTGATTCTGTACAATTTCTAATATTTTCTTCAGGAGACTGTTCAGGGTGTTGTTTATTAGTGGCCATCTGCATCCTCCAGCACTATTTGCCTTCGCATATAGATGGGACTGAGGAAGTCTGTGTTTAATTCCTGTCTAAACCTCTAATTCAGTGTGACCTTGAGCACGTCCTTCATCACCTCTGTCACCCTTGGTAACAGCATTCGGACCAGAGAAATCAAACTTCAGCTCACCAGATGGAGGAGAAAATGTCTTCAGTCAAGAGGATCTCAAACAGGAGACTGTGTCTAATCTGCCTCAGAGTACAGACTTCTGGCTGATGCCTCCAAGTGTTTCCCCTGGTCGTTCCCTCTCACCAGCACCCCCATTTGTCACTGTGGCGGCGATTTCTTGGCTGCACAAGGATTTGTCTCCTCCAGGCTGCAGAGATGATTCTGTGGGTCTCCTGGAGGTGTTCTGTATGCCACTGGCCGTACCCCAGAGGAGCTTTGCAGCCCCCTTTTACAGACTGTGAACCCTTGGCCAGGGCTGTCCTCCCTGTGTGTTTGTGTAAGACTTCATGCACCAAGGCTCTGCCTCAGCTGGGGCCTCAAAAACACAGCTATAAAACCAGCTATAAATAACAGCACAGGACAGGGTGTTAAACTCACTGATGGCATCTGAGTCATCACTTCGGCCTCTTGATGGCATGACCTTGGAGGTAGGCTGTTAAGTCTGTAAAAAATGTTTAGAAAAATAATAAAAAAAGGTCTCTCAAGTCCAGTGTCTTGCTCCAGTGATAGCAAAAAGGGTAACAGGAGACTGTTGTTCCAACTCTGTGCTGCCTTTTCAGATCTTGTTTTTGTTTTCCTGCAAGGAGCAAGACTTTATTGGCTTGTTTCTGGGTGCACACATGAAGCCTTTCATCAGTGCATGTTTCAGTAACGAGCCCCTGGATATCAGTAACATTGACACATTCATACAATATCCCGCTCCGTGATTTGCAGCGCTCCTACGGCTCCACACTATTAATGAATGAGTGACTCTTTTCATTACCTTGCCATAGATCAAGTGTTGGCCTCTGATTCTGACAGATGATTCAAATACATCTGGTTTTCCTAACTTGAGACCGCTCAGCTCCTTCAGCTAGTGCTAAATGGTGTTGTTTGCAAGAGAAGAATAAACTATTTTGGAGGGACATACAAAAGGCACTTTGACTGCAGCACGGGCTGGGAGAGAACATGGCTGTGCCTGAAAAGTGGGTCTCAATGGGGAAAATAACCTACTTGAGTGAATTTTTTTCTGGGACTGTTGAGATTTTGTTGGGGAGCAGGCAACCTTTGCATGAAGAAAGTCAACAATGGTCCCATTTATAACCTGTGAGGACCATAAAAGTTTCATTTTCTGTGCACTGTGAAAGATCCCTCTATCTATAGGGATTCCCCTTGACATTATGTGACAAATGCACCCCAAGGCAATGCCAGCAGCTGCATTTTTCTTTGGTTTTTGACGTACCACATCCTAAATTGAATTGCTCTAATTTGTTAACATTATTTTATACTTGACAAGTCTCCTTTCTAAGGTTCTCACTGAGCCATGGCAGCTCACTTGCCACCTTAATGCCTTTGCAAAACTAAGAGACTCCTGTTAAGTCTGCTCTGGGGCAGCACACTGCTATACCTACTTGGACTAGTGTATGTATTTGCTTAAAATAGGAATAGGATAAAATTCAGGAACAAACTCAAAGAGGAAAAACACCTTTTGCTTCCTCTGGAGGAGCCCAAGCCATAGAGAACAGAGGTGTGGTGCTGCACTTTGTCTGACTCACTACTGCAATGCAGTTTAAATACTTTGCCCACACTGGAGCAGTTGTATTCAAAGGAGTTGAAATAGAGCCTTATCCCCCTACATGGGCTGGGGGAGGCAGGCAGTGCCTCCAGAGATGGAAAAAGGAACACTTGCACTCTCTAAGTCAAAGGACTGTGGGTGTCTCAACTCCTGAAAAAGGTCTCAGGTGATAGACAAAGGATGGGCAGCAAGGGGAAGGGTGGCCATCCAAAGGACATGCTCCCAGCTGTTCTTTGGGAGTCTGGTTTTAATGGGCACCGGGAAGATGAGGTTCTGCACACCAGGAGGCACAGCTCCACCTCCCTGGGGAGCCTCAAGCCAAGAGCTGAGCTAGTCTGGCACCCAGGGTCTTCTCTGGAATGGGCACAGAACTGAGGAGGGTATTGAGGTTGCCAAAAACTAGCAAATCTTAAAGCTGCACTTGGAATGCACATTATCTCCTGCTTCAACCTCTCCTTCCACCAGCAGCACCCCCAGCACACTCTTACAACACCTCTGGGCCCTGCCAAGGCTCTACCAGTGACACTCCCACCTGGATACCTCCAGTTGTTTTGTTGCCTCAAGGACTGTGTATTGTGTATCATGGACAAGTACAACCAAAGAAACTTCCAGCTCTTCATTTGCTGCTGGAATAGGGTGCCCACTATGAGTATGGTGTGCAACCCTCTGAGAGACCAAGCTAAAACTGACCCAGCATCTTTGTGCAGGCTTCAGTCACTGTAGTGTCCAAACCAGGCCCTTTGCAGCATCCCCTCTGCAGGATGAGAGGGCTGAGCTGTGGTGTTCCTCATTACCAGCTCCCTGCTGGAGAAGGGAGAGCCACAGAGCCATCAGGCTTTGCATTTGCTCTCAGTGTGGAGGCATCCCGATAGCCATGGCTTGTCTAGGAGGGCTTTAGACTGAGGAAGCAGCAGCTCAAATAAAGGCATCTCACAGTAAAATATATCGTGCTCAGCCAAAAATAAAATCTGCAGGAATTCAAATGGCCAGGAAAAGCTGGGCTTTGCAACACTAGAAACTTCATATGATGAAATCCTTATCCTATCCAGCTCTTATCATTGACCTGAGAGAGATAATGCTTCAGCCTGGGACCCTGGCGAGACTCTTACCCAGCGCTGAATAAGCTATGAAGGCTCTTGAACTACTAAAAGATTTCCAGGAAAACCTCCGAGGTATTTGGATTTGAAGGGATGCAGAGGGGAAATCTTAGGTACTTATGTAGTTACATGCCTGAGTGGCTCTAAAAATCCACAATTTATTCTGCAAGATGTAGAGAGCAGCCCACATCTCCATGTTGTCACCTGAGCATTGGCCCCAGGTTGCACCTCAAATTCTGTCTACAGTTTTGTGCCCTGCATAACAAGAAGGACATGGAGGTCCTGGAGCATGTCTGGAGTAGGGAATGGAGCTGGGGAAGGCTCTGGAGCACAGGTTTTATGAGGAATGGCTGAGGGATCTTGGGGTGTTCACCCTGGAGAAAAGGAGGCTCATGGGGACCTTCTTGCTGTCTACACCTCCCTGGCAGGAGGTTCTAGTGAGGAGGGGGTTGGCTTCTTCCCCCAAGTGACAAGCAATGAGAAAAGAGGAAATGGCCTCCAATTGCACCAGGAGAGGTTTGGATTGGAGATTAGGAAAAGTTTCTTCACTGAAAGGGTGGAACAGGCTCCCCAGGGAAATGGTGGAATTGCCATCTGTGGAAGTGTTCAAAAAGTGTGTGTGGCTGGGGCACTTGGGGAACATGGTTCAGTGGTGAACACGCTGGTGCTCAGTTAATGTTTGGACTTAATGTTAGAATTCCTTTCCAACCTTAATGATTCTACATTTTTGTGATTCTTGGCCTTCACTACCCATGGCACAGCTTCCAACCCTGGTGAGACAGGGATCTGTGCCCAGCTCAGGGCATTGGCTTGAGTTGTGGCTGAATGCAAGGAAAAACTCACCTGATAAGTATTTAGGTGTCTCCGTGGAGAAGAACAGTCTTTTCAAGATCAAAATGGCATAAAATCTGAAAAGCAATAAAAATATTCACACTTGGGAGCCCAAACCCTCTCCCTCCAAGTGTCCACTAGAGGGTTTCTTGTACTTCCCACCGAAATGCCAGCACTGCCGGCCCTTGGAAGCAGATGGGGGATTCCAGAGGCAGGATGGCAAAGATGGATGCAAGGACAGCCTGCACAGCAAAGGGACACCACAGTCTGTGCCCACACCGGCACCCTGAGGCAGGACTGGTGCATGTAGATGCACATCCATGCAGGCTTCCCTGCAAGTTCTGGCACTAGCAAGAGAAAGTGCAACCTCTGGGGTGCCAAGTCTAGAAGTCCTTTATTAAAACCCCCAGGAGAAGAGTGGCTTTTCCAGAGAAAGTGCATGTACCAAACTATCAGATTCATTTGCCACCTCATTTAATGGTCAGTTCTCACACTGAGTCTATGCAAACTCACCCTTCTTGGCACTGCATTTGCCCCTGTGTTGTGGCACAGTGATGCAGATGTGCATCAGCCTTCTGCTGCCCTTCTCTGGTTCTCCCTAAAACCTGGTCACACTCATACCAGGAGGAATGAAACTCATCTCCAGATTTGCCATGCAACTCTGATATAGGAGGAAGAGGCAGGGGGAAGGGACAGAAAAATGGTGATTTTTGAGCTTAGAACAGTGTTAATGAGATGTCATTACCCAGGTTAATTTCCTGCTGCTGATGTACTCACAGGAAACCATCATGCACATTTCAATTACTTCCCCATGGTCACGAAGTCTTGGCAGGTAAATGGATTGATCTGAGAAACACTGCTTCAAAAAAACATCAGTGGATGTTTTCCCAAGTGTTGCAGGTACAGGGTGGTAGGGTGCAGTACTGAAAGCTTTATTAGCTCCTGTGTACAAACCCATAGACTCTCTCCATCTGTCAGGAGTGTGAGCATTTTAATCTCCAAGCACTTGCGAAGCACGTCAGCATCACTTTCCCTTTTAACCATCAACAGAACAGAGCTGGAAAGAGGTAAAGTGGTTTCCTTCAGGCCATCCGAAGGAATGAGGACAAAGGTGAAGGAGCCACTTGGAAACGCAAAATAAAGATCCTTTGATTAAATGGTAAAGTTTGAGTGTGTTTTTTCAAAATTATGATATAAAATTATAATATAAAAATATAATATAAAACGAATAAAAAATATAAAATACAAAATGCAATACAAAACAGAAAACCTTAAAAGATGGCAGAGGAATCTGAAAATATCCAGCATTTCCTTGAAAAGTTAAGTGAAAGATTTTGATATTTTAAAAAATTAACAGCAAAAGCGAATGCCTGTTTTGTCCCAACACAACTCAGAGTTTTTCACGACAAAGCATTTTGGTGGCAGATTGGCGTGGCTCTGCTGGCTAGCTGGGGGTCTCTGGCTGGTCACTGTGCAAGCCCCGCTGAGCCCTGCTGGCTGGTGGTATGGAGAGGTGGGATCCAACCCCAGGGTCCAGAGAGAACAGCAGGAGAGCTTTGCCTGTGTGACTCTGCATCATCATCATCATCATCATCATCATCATCATCATCATCATCATCATCATCAGGCTCGTTTGGGAAATGTCTTGAGGGTCAGACTTTCAAAGTGCGTAGTGCTCATAATTGGAGCCAGATTTCTGGAGGAACTCCGCTCCCATTTAAACACCTGAAGAAAGTGACTGGGTTGTCTCCCCCAGCTGTTCCCGTGGCAGGAAATAAGAGCTGCCACAGGCTGCCTCCAGCCCTAGATAAATAATAATGAATGAAAGTCATTATTGGGGATGAATTTGCAAATATTTAAAGTTTCGAAGCATGAATTTTGTTAATTAAATAATGCTAATAATGCAACATTTGTCTGACCTAAACTTTAATGTAAAATCGCTTTCTTTGGTGAGAATCTCTGTCTTCACGAATTCCCTGAATTAAAGGAAACTTTTTCAGGTTTTATCTGGGTTTGAAAGCTGAAGTGATTGAACTGAATCTTTTCTAGGGAGCTCATTCATCCTTTCTGTATGCTTTCAGGCAAGTCTGTAGCCATCAAGAGGTAATACAGCCTGCATAGATTATGGATTAAAAAGTTTACCTTTCCTAATAACTTTGTCCAATCCTTTTTTTTTTTTCCTTACTTGTTTTACATGGGACAGTATTGTTAAAGACAGCTATGATTATTTATAGGGAATCCAAGTTAGGATTTTAGAAAACATGGTTACTTGTGAAAAAAAGGAAATAAATGCAGCAGTCTCTCATTATGTAATGTAATTGAGTTTAAATGGTTTAAATACTACCAAAATAATTCTGTGGCTGTTTTTTAATTTATCTGGTTTTCACTGTGTTCTCTTTTTGCCTCTCCAGACTTTTCCATATGCAGTGAGAGACACACATCATAGTGACATGTGTGCTAAGGAAACTTTAGCCATAATATTAGAAAACTCCATTTAATTTGATTGTGGGTGTAATTGGGTTCAGAAATATTTATACTATTTTATAGAAGTTTCTAAGTCTAGGACTGCAGTTTCCCTCAATTAAAATGATGAAAAAGCCTTTAAAAGCAGGAGTAGTGCTGTGCCTTTAGAGAAGGGTTTTGGGATCAAAAATCCCTGTTCTATCATGGCTCCTATTCTACCTCCTTGGGTAATTTCTGTGGGACAGGATTTTTAAAATGGAGACAAGGTGTCTATCCATTCATAATCTTTTCAAAACCTGACCTGAGTTTTTGTGCTTCAATTTCTCACCTCTAATTCCATATCAGAGAACTGATGTGATAGGAAATGATTAGAGAGTACAGTACTGGGAGAGGGGTGTTTGCCCCTCACCACAAGGCACAAGATAGGCCCCAGCACACACACCAGAGGCATGAGTTAGTGGGACAGCACCTACTCTGAGAGGTTCCTGTTCTGCCCAAGAAGGTCAGTGATTTCTAAACGTGAATGTGAGCTCCCAGCTCACCTCTCCAGGCTCTGAAATATTTGATGTGGGATGTGTATCATGGTGAGCATGGGTTTTAAGCGACCTCTCCTGTGCCCATCGAGAATGAAGATGTTGTAGAATGAAACACAAAAATCAAATCTCAAATGCGCAAGAGTAATGAGAAAAGGAGCAGGTACTTAAGTCTCTGCTTAAAATTTTTGGCTCCATCTCTTGTCCCTTTACCTTGTTTGGAAAGTTTGGAGAGTTTTGAGCCCCCCTGATTTTTGCCTGAGGAGGGTTGCTGGGTGTTTGGCTAACACATAGGCACATCTTTTGACAGCCAAGCTGGTGCCTCTGGGCAAAGTTTCTCTGCTTTCAGCAAAGTGTGATCACTTCACTTCACTTCACTTCACTTCACTTCACTTCACTTCACTTCACTTCACTTCACTTCACTTCACTTCACTTCACTTCACTTCACTTCACTTCCAGACTTCCTGACCTGGTCTTCATAGGTGTTTATGGGCAGAAATGGAGTCTCCTGCGCGTTAGAGTTTAAAATCAGTAAATTCCTCTATGTCTCTCCAAGTCTCTTGAAGACACTCCTGCTAAGAAGCAGCTTCTGATAGCCTGCAACCACACAGCCCTTATCACTTGCCTCCAACAGCAGTCAGATTTTCTGCACTGCTTTGGTCTGGCAAGGCTCAGATCTGGATCCAATATTGTAGGTCATGCTGAAAGCTTGATATCACAGGTCTGCAGTGGAATCGAAGACCACACTGTCTAATTGCAACCTTGTCCAACCACTAAATAGTGTTCTGTGGAGAAAAAGCCTATCTTTAGCCCTTCCCAAAAAACCTTGGGCTTTTGCCAGGAGAGAAAAATGCTGGGAACATAAACATAACTGAAGAACAAAAAATGGCAGGATTGAGAGGAGATATTTTCCAATAGACAGCCTGTAATTTGCCATGGATGTGGTAATTTAGCTGAAATAATTGAATTCTGTGTGTTTCCAAAGGGTGTCTGTCAGTGTTGGCACACTTGGATTGGGTGGTTGGTAACATGATATGGAATCTTTCATCTCGGATTTGCTTCTCTGAGCACTACCCCAATCACTGGTGATCATAAACATCACCCAGTCACAGGCATCATAATTGTTCCCCCAGGGTGGCTTTTTTGGTGGCATCTGTGAAATCCATGAACGTTTCTCACTCCCCAGGGAGAGGAGCACGTTCCCCACATCCAAGAACACCACTCCTGGCTGCTAATCTCATCGGACTGCGAGCTACCCACCTCCTCTTTGAGAGTCTTGGTCGAAACAGATGGCAGCCAGCTCATGTGTTCAAGGGTTTGAAGGGCAACTTTCTGCTGAGTGGACAGACAGCTTCCCAGCTTCTTCTTGAGGGAAAATAGGAAAGAAGGACATCACAGTTGTTTGAAAGTATTTTGTAGGTGGCAAAATATGAACAAGGAAGAGAACTTCAGAAGGCATTTCATCTTTCCCCACCCCAAGGCAAGATCAATTAATCCTGGCCAACTTCTTACAGAGATTTCTCTAATCTCTTTCAAAAATCTCCTGTGATAGACACTGCATGACTTGCCCAAACTCAGCCACTGGCCTTTTTCCTAATACCAGTCTGGAATCTTTCTACTTGCAGGGCCAGCCCTCCTCTTCTTGTCCCCAAGGAGACATGGAGAATGGCTTATTACTTTTCTCAAGGAGTGTTCTCTCAGTCAGAGGTCAACCAAAAGATGGGAAATGACTTGCCACACTCTCCCTGTATGTAAAACATCTTCCTAGACAGCAGGTAGGGTTGGGATACTGCTATGGGCAAATGTAACCAATATGTAATCAATATCAGTTCATTTATGTAAACTATATTAACTACTCCACTGGATACCAAAAATCACAAATTTAATGGAGATGGAGACTTTTTGGCATATTTCACTTTTCCCTACAATCCTTCTCCAGATTATTTTCTTGGATTCACAGGTAATCTTGTCGATCTTGCAAAGGCTTATGACCTTTCTGCCTCACTGGCTAAAGACCACACCTTTTTCTCTCAAATCCTTTCCTATAATTAAGCTAAACTGGAAGAAGACAGAAACTGCTCCCAGTCCCTGCTTAGTTTTGAAGTGTGCTGGTAAGTTTCCTGAAGACCTGAAAAAATGCTTCTGTGTCCACCAGTGTACCTGCTTTTCTTAAAAGAGTAGCCAATGGATAAATTGATCCTCTTCCAAATCCTCATTCCTCACAGTGGTCTAAAGTCCACAGAACATGTCTGGTGGGATGTGCTGATGCCAAAGATGTACCAGGAATCAAAATCCAAGCTCAGGGACACTGCAGGGCACTGCACTGCTCAGGACACTGCCTATGGCTTGGGCAGAGCCACTGATGCTGGGAGCTGCTTCAAGCAGGAAGAGGAAAGTGTGGGCAGAGACTGTGGGCTGCCCAGAGGGCATCCAGAGAGCTGTGAGGCAGAGATGGAGATGGATATGGAAAGAAAGGAAAGGTGGAATCAACAGAGAAATAGGAAGGCAGCAAGAAAAAAGTATTTAGAAGAGAACAGTCCATCTGCTGCAGGGCCCTTTTTCACACCCCTGCACAGCCAAGGGTGGATCCCCATTAGGATCTGGGTGCTTCACTGCTCTTTCCAGCTCCTGTGCTACATCTCCCTCCCAACCCAGCATGGCTATGGATCTTGGCCTGAGAACCTCACAGGTGTTTAAATGAAAAATAAGAACTTCCCTGAGGCTGGAAAAGCCCAAACTTGCCTTGCTGCTTTCCAGCTTTGCCATGGAGTATTGCCACTCACCTTAAGTGACTTTCTGTGCTGTGGGCAAAAGGAGAATCAGGGCCAATCTCAGCCCAGTGCCTCTCTCAGAGATGTTATCTGCCTTTTTCTTGTCTCTGTTGGCTTGACCAGCTGAAGCTCCCTGCATGTGTACAGCAACACTGTGGGAGCAGACTCCATTGTTCTCTGGGCTGAAACCTGCTGACTATTTAAATAAAACAGCTCATTATCTGCCACTACCTCCTCTGTAACCTGAATTGCTGTCAGAACATACTGTCCCCACAATCACTTCCCTCCTGCTGAGGCATATTTTCCTGTGTTTACCCCTGTCCTTGAAGTAATGCTTAGAGCCAAGTGGCCATGCTGTGAGAGAAACACATATTTCAATGGTTTAGCTTCTGTAAATCTTGGAGTGTACAGCAGAAAGGAGAGGAATTGTTAAACAACAGTGATATGCCTACAGATCTTACTTTGGGTCTACAAGGATGTTAAGCAAAGTGAATTTGATAAGGGCACTCTCAAACTGAGTAATTTTCCTTTGTGTTCTTGAGAGGAGGAGCTGCAGAGGTGGTCAGGGGGACAGTGGGATGCAGGGTATCTGTGCAGCATAGTCTGGGTGTGCAGCAAGGCCTTGAAATGCATGAAAAGCCCTAATGTGGCATAGCCACAGACCTAACCATGGGTAGGGATAGCAGATCAGGATATTCAGGGATGGTGGAATCCTGGGGTAGATTCAGATAGTGATGGATTCATTACCTTCATTTCTACAACACCAGAGATCTCTCTAACACAGGTTACAATCTTGAGGAAGAAAGATAACCTTCATTTCTTTCTGACATCCACCTGTTTAACATATCATTAAACCTTCTTTCCTTGAAAGTCTGCTGATAGTCTGTCTACAAATAGATACAGGGCAATAGGCTGTAAAAAACCTGTATCATATGTGAGGTCTTATATATGGGGGCTTTTGCTAAACACTTTGCCTGATCTCCATCTCTGTTGCCATGCACAGAACAACCTAAAAGTAACAGGCTCTGCCCTTGGAAATTCCCTGCATGGGAGAACAGGAGCAGGTGGTTTTGCATAGACATTGGATTTATGCAAATGCACTTTGATCCTCATGCAAACGGAAGAGTGGCCAAACACACTGCTTTTATTTCTTCATAGTTAGAAAGGTGTGGGGGAATGCAACAAAAACCTGTTCTTTCCATATTAGTAGCTGAAACTGCACACACTGCACTGTGTATTACAGTCACAGGTTTTTGCAAAGGTGGGCAGTGGCCAGAGCAGTTCCTTTCTTCCCTTAATTGAACCTGTAAGTGCACAGGAAATTGTCCTTCAAAGCCAGCAGCAACGTAATGCTCAATAAAAGTTATGCCAGGCAGGGAGCTTAATATGACACAGATCACACAGTAAAACAGCAGTGTGGGAAGGGTAAGGGACTACAAACAATTAAAGCTGAAACATAATTTATGTCTTTTCAGGAAAAGTACAGAACTGCTGACTGTACAATGAGAAAACTAAACTGTGTTGGGCCATGACTGCACAAGTGCTGTTAGAGTTTTTGTAAATGGTGGGTTCTGATGGGAGACATATGACAGTCGCTACTGTTTGAGCGTTTGTTGAGGCAAACACACACTTCACCACAATGTCTGATAGCCATCATGCTGCAATTCCAAATGGGACTTGCTTTTGTCACTGTACTTTCCTCCTTTCCAGGGGACTATTTTTGTTTCTCTTTCCAATTACAGCAATTCCATCCTGTTCTTGGCTCTCCATCAGCCACGCTGACGGCTCCGGGCTTGAGGAATTGTGAAGTAATTCTATATCCTCTGAGGCTTCAGAGAGGAAATAGTCACAGATTTATTGGGCTTTAAGGCAGTTTGGGGAGGAAACCAGATGAAGGCATCCTGCATCCTGGCTTGGATTCATAAGAAACTCAGTATGTGTTATTACACATTAAATATGTCACTTAGAAAAATTATTTGGGAATAAAAGTAGGATGGATACTTGGAAAAAAGTTAATGACAAAATGCACTTTTATGTATACAATTCAGCATACAACATATCTGAGGGTGAAAAGTTTTATTTTCATCTGCTGCCCACATGCACTTTTATTGTGAAACAGCAGCTGTGATTTGAAGTTATTTATCAGGTTTTTTGGGCCAACTTTTTATCGAATCTCAAGTAAAGAATAGGTGACCTTTAAATCAGGGAGTGTTTTAGTATGACATGGTTGTGTTCCTACATTACATTTCAGTGACTTTCCCAGTGATTTGGGTCAGCACAGCACTACCTGGCTGAAGCAAGGGACTCTAAATGACAGTGCACCATTGTGCAAATGTCTGGTGTGAGGTCGGACACACAGAAGCCAGAAATCCACCATGCTTGGAGGGAGAGCAGTTCCCTCTCATCTGGCTCATGCATTGAGGGCCACAGCTTGTTGTGGTTCATCTGGTTTTCTTTAATTTTTCCCAGGTGTCCTCAATGAACTCATTATAGCTGTTTAGGAAGACTGTAAGAAGGTTTCAAGAGATATCTCAAAGGCAGATCCAGGTCTTCCACTGTGTCACTGCTCTCTGTGATGACTGTCATTGCTTCTCTTTTCTCTCAGGGTTCAATATTAGATTGATCTACAGTGTTTGATCCGTGTTGTCCCCTGAAGGAGAGGGAAACTCTGTGCATATACGAAGAGCTAATCCCTTCTCAAAGAGCATTAATGAATCTTTAGGATGTTTTGCCTGCCTTTGCAGCTCCTACTTTCCTAGACCGCACACTCTCTTAGCTCCTGAGATGCAGTTTGCTGAATTCATTGGGGATTCAAATGAGAAGTGGAGAAAACCAGTATAAATCTCTTGGAAAGCTGTGTATGAGGTTATTCCTGGCTTAACCAGGATAAGCAATATCACAAACTCTTTCTTTAGCAGAAAAAGCAGAAGGGAATGGGAATTAGGAAGAAATACTTTGGGGTGAAGAGCAAAACTGCAGACAGGGAGAAGGTTCACAAGATATCAAACCACTCATCTGTGCTCACAAGTGTGACTAGGACAGTCCCATCTCTAGTCAGCAAAAATGGGATGCTCTTTAAATGAATAAAAATTAAATTTAATAACAAAACTCAGTCATGCTACTTCTTGAAAAACTGAATTTCACCTAACTTTAGGTGTAGTCTACATGGTGAGTTGTCCTTAGCTCCCCACATGGAAAGAAAAAGACTTTTCTGGGACAAGATTCATTTTGCTAGAAAGCACCAGATGAATTTAATGACCTGAGTTGTTGAAGCTCCTGTTTTTTTCCATAGAGTATAAAACAGGCTGAAGGTGACTAGTTATACTGTAGTTAAGTCAGAAGGATTTTTGAGATGATTTCTGGAACAAATATATCAAATAGTTTACAACTTTAAAGGTTCATAAATTTGTATTAAACTATGAAAAACTCAGAATTGGGCATCAAGATTATAAAGTTGGCTTGGAAGAAATTAAAGAACAATTGAAACTGAAGGGTTTGCCTTACTCTGTAAAAGTGAGAGCTAGGTCTAGGCTTTAAAAAAGTGACTTCATTACATGTTTCCAAGAGCTGTGGCTCTGAGTTCTGCTGTCTTCTCAAACTCTGAGTCATGACTGCATCCTCAGAGGCAGCTATATTTTGCTGGACTTGTCTAAGCCCATCTGAAGTAATGGAGCTGCAAAAACACCAACAAGAACTAAATCTGGACAAGAGTGTTTGGCCTCCACCACTGGTGGTGATGAAGCAAAAGGGGAAAAGAGCACAGCAGGGATTTGGTAGGGCTGCCAGGAAAAGGAAAAGATGTGTAAACATAAAGCATTTGCTACAGAGTGTAGGGAGAGACCAAAAACATGGAGTCCCAGGAGGAGTGTCCTGGCACTTAGGGGAGAGAAGAGTTTTGCACTAACAGCTTCTCCTTTATGCATCTCAGCATGCTTTGCTTTATTTGAGAAAATGGGTGAAGATTGATCTACAAGCATCATGATAACCCTGCTCAGATGTGAAAATGTCTCTCCACATTTTAGGAAAAAACCCTATCATGCCACAAAAAATGTGGTGGTGCTTACAGTTGAGCAGTTCCTTTCCCAAGGTGCCTTCCAAGATAATCTCATGCCTTCCTGTCCCTCTATATCCATGTTGGTTCTTGTCCTGCTTATATTATACATATTTTAGAGGTGGGAACATTCTTTTAGTAATATGTTTGCAAAGTGTTTTGCACTTCAGGGCTTCCCAGGGGTCACTGCAACAGTAATATTATGTTCTGTTGGGACAACCTGCCACATTCCTGGTACAATCTGATGAGCCTGGAGAATGAGTGGAAGTCATTCTGCAGAAAACATATCATTTTACAGTTCCAGGATCCTGCAGGCCCCAGCATGACATTTCTATACCATTTAGAAATTTGTATGCTGAAGTTGTGCCTGTACCAGTAAAGGAAATTACCCTGGGAATGTCTCTGACCCCAGGACCAGATGCAGACTGGGAATAGATTCTGGAGTGCTCTACCTCCTCCGTCTTACTGGGGCATCACCTGGGAAAGTTGTAATTGGCATGGGGTGAAAGTTCACAAAGGGCCATTTTGGTGACTTTACAGGGTGAAATATTATCTTTTTTTTAAACTATCAGTATGGGCAAAGACACAGGTCAGGGGGAAGGGTTCTCTCTGCAGGATGGCACAAATGGAAAGGCACAGGACCCTACTTGCCACCACTTTTATACCTGTACCAACACATACAAAAATTTGATCACACTGGGCCCATCAGGCTTCCTGAATGGTGAGGAATGTATTCACCTGTACATGAACTCAGTTACTTTCAGGTACCTCATTGACAGAACAAGCAATGGAATTGCCTAATCAATTGTGTCCTGTAAAGCCTGCATCATGTTTAAACGCTGACTTCATTGCTTTTCCAATGTGCCTGAATGATTTCCCAAGTGACAGCCATGTGAAGTCAATACAGTGGGGTATGAAACACTACATGTTACAATTTTCAGCCCTCACAGAGTATACAGCCCCAAATTCAGCTGGTGACCTATGCTGGTATGTAACTGTTTTTGCAATGCTCCTATAAATTTACAGAAATTTATGATTAGGGGACAAGAGGAAAGTTTTTATAAATATTCATTCACATTGAGTTTTTGAAAGATTCCTTTTTTTCATTAAATAGATGGTCTTCTTACAAGCCAGTGATTCAAAATCCAGATCAGTTTCTAGAGATTCATGATCATTGGGTATCGCTTTAATTCTATTCGCTGGGGATTTGTGGTTATGCCTAAAATTTGTCAGTGCTGAAATAATCTGCATGATGGGAGTGTAATGTTGGATGCAATTAGTCTATTATGCCCACAGAGAATTTTGTGGATGAATTGGCCATATTCAGCAACAAAAACAGGGAGTAGAAAGCATATGCCAGTTTCCATCTATGAGAAAGAATTTTGGAGGAGGCTAGTGATTGGTGTCTCTGACAACTTATCAGAAGGGATTTGGGATGAGCTGGTATTCTGAAGCTGATCTCCATGACTGGGCACACTTTGTGCCCTTCATCTGTTTGTTCTGGGCATCTCTCAGTGAATGATATCCATTTACTTGGAAGGTATCTTCAAAAAAGTCCTTTGGGAGGTGTAATCACAAAGTTATTTCTAAACATTGTTTCCCAGAGAGCATCTCTGGAGCTGGCACTGGCTGGGCTGAGTCCTCATGGTGCATGGGGAAACTGAAGGAGCAGAAATCAAAATACCAGACAACACACTATGAGATGTTTGTGGCCTGATTAATCTGAAAAATTAATTTTATTAAGCAGTATTTTGATTGACTGTTCAAGCTCAGATGTCTCATTTCATACTTGTTAGAATAAGACACTTTGAAACACACTAGTTCCAGAAGGCATTTAATTTGTGTGACTGTGCCTTTCAGCCTTTTGAATAATTTTCAAATTAATTCTTTATTTTGAGATGCATTTAGCCTTGAGATGTGTCAGTCTGGTTAAAAGCTGAACAGGAGCTTTTTTTCTCTAACATTAAACTTTTCTCTCTTCCAAAGGTCAGGATTAGAGATGGAAAGTATTTTTCCCTTGGTATATATATTTTTAGCCTAAAAATGCAGGTCTGGATCAAGCAAAATCATTTACATCTTACATATTGGCAAAAAAATCTCCCTAAAATATAACCTCTGAGTCTACCTGACACAAACCTTTCCATTCAGGATCTTTTTTTTTGGTCAGCAGACTTGGACTACACTATAATTAATGTCTTTCTACTGAGCTGCACAAATGTGGTTTCAACATGTGTTCTATGTTGGTGAAAAAGGCTGTGCTCCAACTTCCATGTTTTCATGTGTGCTTCCATGTTTCATTCTGTTTCATTCCACGATGTACCTGTCACCGGCCTCATGACTTAGCTGAAAAAATAAATATTTCTCAAAAAAGTCTGTCAGCACTGCTAAAAGAGCAGCTTGTCACAGCAGCACTGAAACTGTCCTTTAGAAAAATTAGCTTCCCATGGAAAATAAGCATCAACTTCCCATAAAATATACAGTCTTGGGACAAAACAATTCTTGGTTCAGACTTGTTTAGCCTGAAGTTATGGCAGCATGTAGAAACCTCCAAGGACTGGACTTTGCTGTGTATATCATGGTTGGGTTAGTTAAATCGATTATTTACAGGGTAAGCATTTTTCACCTGTGCTTACATAGCTGAGATTGCAACTTCACATGCTGCAGTTATTGAAAAAGCAGTGAAAAATGCACAGACAATATCCAACAGTCCTTTTCTATACAATGTTTAATGGCATCCAAGAGAAAGAGCTGTTTTTCACATCTGGATCAGCATCCTTTGGATTTTCTGAGGAAAATTGCTGGCCTTCCCTTGCCACAGAATAGGAGTATTGCTGAGCCTGGCAGCCTAAAGGACATTGTCCAGCATCCACCACACAAGTCACAGTTTCCCAGGAGCTCCCTCTGCCTCCAAATTGCAAATTACTGTGGCAGTTGCCACAGTCCATCAGCAGGTATTTCAAGTAACACAAAGAAGCAAAATGCAACAGAAATGTAAAAAAAATAGCAAAAAAGGAACTATTGCACTGGAGACAGTGCAAAATGTTGCCTCAGCCTTCACATATCAGAGCAACCCTGGTATAGCCCTGCCATGAGCAGCTTTCCACCTACATGCTAGGCATGGCTTGGCAAGCTGTGGGTCAGGAGTGCACCTCACGTATTCCAGCAGCCAAGGAAAGCTCTGTCCTCAGACATGGACTGGAGTTTCCCCGGAGTGACTCTCCTCAAACATGGAGCAGCGTGGATGTTGAGTCCTTGGCACCAGATGGTCAAATCCACTCCTTGCTGGGCAAGGAGATTCTTGGTGCGAGCCTTAAAAGACTCAGGCTCTGCTACCAGCTGTCACTGGGGGACAGCCTGGGACAAGCCACATCTTCCTCCTCTGCCTCAACTTCTCTGCCTTATCAACATGAGTAATGGTGCCAATAGTCTTCTTTAAAATAGCTCAGAATTTTCTAATAACACTAATGATTATTACAATGATGCCATCATTTTGATATAATGATTATTGTGCTAGCACAGCTAGGAAATTGAAATTGTCTTATTTTAATTGCCTTCTATTAAAATTTTTGTTACTCCCCATGCTTGTAAGAGAGAAAGCTGCTTTCTATGAAATACCACTGTACATTTAAAAGAGGAAGAAAACACTACAAACCATAATCAGAAAAAATAGTGCACATCTTGCAAAAGTACAATTTAAGTAAAAACACCTGCAGACAGAAAAAAAAAATATTGAAAATGTGATCACTGACAATAAGCATTAACTTATATTTAAAGGTTTTTAGCCCTGTTTACTGGAAAGTTTCAGATCTCTTTCTATATGAAGACATCAGATTGTTGAAGCTTTTCATGAGAATCTAAAAGTAGCTACAAAGATGGAATTTTGGGTAAGTGGGGAAAGAGACTTACCTATCCTGGCACATCATGAGAGACACACTTACCCCTCACACAGTAGCCCAGCAGTTAAGCATCCATGTGAGATGTGGAAACCTACATTTAAGTCTGCTTTGCCAAATTTAGACCAGGGTCTTGATGCTGACCTCCCATCCCACGCTGACTGCTCTCTTTCTGGGTGTGGGAAGCAGCTTTGCTCTTGCTCACTGAACATTGAGTCACTTATGTGACAAGCAGAACAGGTTCTTCACTGTAGGCTACCAGAAACCAGGCTTTTAGGTGGACATGACTAGTAACGTGGGACTAGTTTATACACCTTTTGTACACTGGGAGAGTGGCAGAGTCTGTGTGCTGGGATCCTACAGCCCATGACAGTGCTCCTACGCCAGGCTAAGGCTTATTCTGCAGATAAAGTGCTCAGCATTATCTCTTGGTCCTCCTGATGTGGAGCATAATCTATTAAACAGCAAAATCTCTCTGGGATATAGAATTCTGTCTTGGTCAATGAGTCTCTCCAAGGCATAGGACCACAGAATTAGAATATCTTGAGTTGGAAGGTCCCAAAAAAGGTTATTGAGTCCAACCCCCTGACTCCACACACAAGATTGTCTTCAAACACCAGTTTGATCTGGGCGCCACATTGACTGAGAAGAAACTGAATGGTGTGTTCCCATGTGATTTTGCATATTTTCTACTGAATCACTACACACATAACACGAAACTTGGCCTAGGCTCTCATGCTCACACCCCCATCATGCTAAAGGTCAGAACCTGAACAGCATCAATTTGCTTTTTTCCTAGAGTCCTAAAATGCCTGCTATAAAACATGGCAGAGGGAGTTACTGACAAATGACAAAACATGTTAAAATAAAGTACAGGCTGAGATTTTAACATTTGAACAAACACACATTAAGCCAAAACAAATGCTAACTGATACCTAATTTCTCATGGTAGCTATCTGATGGATAGCTTATCTGGAAGCTGGAAATGAGAAGAGAAACTTGCTTTACACCATTTGTAGGCAGCTTTGAAATTAATAGGTTGCACAGTGCAGCCTGGAAAATGAGAGATGGTGAAATGGCTTCACTTAGGGAACACAGGTCTGGTTGGAAAAAGCACCAAACAGCCAAGTCTGTATCTGCAGACAGGGATGAGTTTGGCTTAGCTGGAGGAGTCTGGTGAGAGGCTGTGAATACCTGGGCTGTCACTGCAGAAGAGATTAATTCTCTTTTGCTCCACATCTTTGGAGGATCACTGCCACCAGCAAAGACCAGGATGGTGAGGAGACCTTACAGATCCTCTGAGCTAATGGTAAGTGTCTGTGCAGAGAGAGGTGACAGAGGCTTGAGTCTTCTCTACTTTGGACAAATACTCCCATTTCACTCCCATCTCCTGTTGTCCTCCCATCAACAGGACAAAGAGCAAGGAGAAGCATTACTGCACCAGCAGGATACTACTGCAGGAGATCACATGGACACCTCTGTGGTGCTTCCAGGTAGTAGACTTATTTTTTTTAAAAAGCCTCACTATTAACAAAAGCAGCTTTACAAACTGAAGTTAAAGCTCCCTGGTGAGATCTAAAGGCTTCCTCCTAAATTCTGGGAAAGTTCACTCTGAGTTCCAGGCACGGTGACTCAGATTCACCTCTAGCAGTGAGACAAACTATGCTGCGATATTCTCCAACACATACTCTCAACACTGCTGCACAAATAAATCATCTTGATCCACCTCTAATTGAATGTATATTTTTCACGTTTTTGAAATGGTTCTAGTTTCATTCCATACATTTTTTGTTATAAACTCAGGCCAGTCATGTATATTAAATTTTATATAAAATACTGAGTTGGACCTTTCTTTGGGCTGACAAAGCAGACCTCAGCATTTTGAGCAGGAGGAAATGGGGTTTATTTACTAGGAAAGTTGGCTCTAGGTTGCCATGATGGAAAACACAGAGAAAATGTGTTTTTTTATCAGTGGGAAAAGAGTAATTGCAGAGAGGATGTCTTTCTCTCTGTGTTTGTGGATGTTGTGGTACAAAACAAGGAGGTGAACCAAAGGCTAAGATGCAGAATGGGCCTTGCAGTGGCCTTGCCTCTAGCCTTGCTTCATCATCTATTTCCCATAGGATAAATTCTCACAGCTCATTACTGCTGTGCTCTTAGTGATAAGCAAGGACAGCTGTTCTGGAGACCCGTGAAGTAGGTGATGTATCCATGTGTGAAATAGTTAAAAAACTCCATCCTCATTGCTCTCATGCTGTACTTTTGTTCTGACTGTGGCACTGCTTTTCCATCTGGAGGAAGAAACTCCAATGTGATAACCCAGGGGATTGAGAAAACCCAAAGTTCTACACAGAGAATAGGGGAGCAATCCTGTATCTTGTGTGTTATCCAGAGGAACATCTGCATCCCATAGGAACAAGCCTGGTTCAAGTCAACCTCATGCCCACAACATAATGAGCTTATCCTTGTCCAGTGAGTCAATCACTGCCCTGGCAGCTGACAGCTCTGAATCACAGCATCAAAGTCTCAGATGCTCTGAGGATATCAGGTTCAATAGGAGCATGTCATCTCTTTTATAGAGCAGAAGCAGCTGGGGACATGCCATGTATTGCCAAGTGATCTAAACTCTCATACAGCACTCCTCTTAAGACAAGGGAATCTTATCTTGCCAAATCAGCAAAAAAAATCCTTGGAGATTCACTTCTCCATCTGTACTGGCCAGATCTCAGCAGCTGAAGGGCAGAAGCTGATCCAAAATTTTTTGTGAACTTTCCCATCTTTTGTCTCTGCTCCATGTGGCTTGAGAAATACATCACAATATTCCCTCTCCTGTTGGAATGTAGGGAGCAAGGCAACAGGGGGAAGAGAGTCAGAGAGGTAAACATGAATCGGAATTTTTCCTCCAAAACTCAAGTTGTGTTTGTGGTAAGAGATATGTTCCTCATTCCCTTGGACCTAGATTAGATCTGGGATAACAACCAAATAGTCATGAGAGAGAGGATGACAACTTGTGGTAAGGGGAGAGAGAGAGAGGACAGGTGGCTGTGGATGGGGGTGGAAAAGCCCTCCTGGTACTGGTTCTGCTGCTCAGTATGTGCAGCTTCACACCAAGGATTTAAGCAGGTGCCTGGGCTCATGCTAGAGCTGGATCCAGCCCTACTGGAGTGCCAGGACTCTTCAGCTTCATCAGCACTGCCTGCTTTGCTCCATGGGCAGGAGTCCTGACAACTCGCAGAAACACAGTGACCTTTGATATCCCTTCCTCTGCACTTAAATAATTTCTTTAGTGTGTTATCTTCTACCTGGGACATTTCTCATTCATTTATTTGCCTTCCAGTGGCTGTTTCCAGTACTCTGTCTGCTCTGCCTGACATATCCCTAATCTTTTTTCTAAGGAGTGGAACTTCCTGGCTTTCTTTGAAAACTAGATATGTGCATATCTATATGCACAAATCCCTAAGGCACAGTAATTTGACTGCTTGGTTATCTCTAGGACTGCCATTTTCATTTTGTGTGGCACAAGGAAGACAGAGCAGAGTTACTAAAACAGAGAAGCTTAACTCTAGAAACTTGAAATGGCATTTAATTTCTGATCAACTGGAGAAAAAGCTGGAAGTCTTTTAGCCTGTTTTGCTACTCCATACACACCTTTCTGGCCCCAGCTGTACCTCTGGAAGAGGTTCCAATTCCCCACTGATGATTTCTCTGTCTCTGCATTTTGCCATGCCCAAGTGTCTTCCAGCAAATCGGAGCATGAAAATCTGGTCTGTGACACTTCAACAAGATCAGCTGTGTGAGGTGAGCCCAATATTTGAAAAGGCCAGATCAGTCACCTTGGCTAATTTTCCCAGAGGTTTCAACAGGTCATTCATATGAACTGCTCTGAAAATGGGGCTGGGGGTTACCCCTGGCAGCCTCTGTGACCGAGGACATTATTTACCAGCATAGCTCAGTCTGGTGTGTTTACTAATGAAAAGCAAAACAAAACAACCCCTGCTCTGTGCAGGTTATTGATTTCTGGTATTTTCTATTCAGTAAAGGGAGATGGCTACCATCATCCCCTGCTGAGATAGATAGGAATTACTATATATTGGAAAATGTCTTTCTTTCCATCAATTATAGGGACTTTGTTAGAACAGAAATCAAGCCTTTTTTCATAGTTAAAGCCAGGCCAGATGTCTCCCAGTCAGTCACTGCATGAATTGGCATTATAAGAGCTCAGATATGTAAGGCAGCACACTTGTGAGCAGCATGAAAGCAGACAGGAACACCCTCCCATTTGAATCCCCTGTAAGTGCCATGGGATATGAAAGGAGCAGGGTGAGTGGAGCTGCTTTTTCTTGCTTAAACACACTCCCTGTCAACTATAAAAGAATTGTTATCTCTACTCTCTCCTTAACAGCATCCTGGGTGATCCCTAGATGAGCTGAAAAGAAGCAGAAGGAGAGATATGGAAGGTGCTGCTGCTCCATTCCATACAGGTGTAATGGGATGAGCTCGTGGCCCCATACACACAATGAGCAGTACAGCTGAGCCAGCGCAGCTGGAGAGTTCATCCAGGTTATTCTTCCCCAGACTGTGAACCAGAAAAAGGAACTGAACAAAAAGTAGATAAAATTTAAAAAATGCAGAAGAAAGGAGGAGTGTGCCCCTTCCTGCCCCAGCTCTCTCCCAGGCAGTTCAGCTTACACTGCTGCTCCCTCCTGGCCCACAGGTCTCAGGCTTGCACTGTGCATGGGCACAGAGCAGTACACTGTTCAAACAAACCAATGCACCATTTGAGATGCCTGTGGCCCCTGCTGTGTCCCATCTAGATATATTAATAGGTCACAAGTTAAACCTGGGTGTCTGCCTGCTCACTTTTTGAAATAAAGCTTATGTGCCAGGTGTTGTCAATAAGGTCACTCGCACAAGGCCTCTATTTAGTCTCAGAGTCGGCAGAGCCAGACCAGTGGTCTGGGGAGAAGAAACAGCTACTTGAACTTTATAGGTTAAGAAAACCCCCAGCTAAAGTGGATCATCGTTGTTAAGTTTCCAGTTACATCCAAAGAAATGTCAACACTGATGTTTTGCGATGGGGATGGTGAGTAATTTTACCTACGCACATTTTTCTAGACTTTGGTTTTACAAGGTGTTCCGGGATTGGAGCTGTATTGTTTCTTCGCAGGTCCAGTTTTCAGATTCCAAGTGCAAAACAGAATTTCTTTCTTCCACTCATTTCTTTTTATATCTAATCTACTCTTAAAGAGGAGCCTCAAAGTCTCCTGATTTTTTTTATGCAGCAAGTCATTGCTGACAAGTGGGAACTGCAAACAGAATCTTTTGGGCTCAACTGACTTGTTTTTAAAAGACTCAACTGAACTGTGACTTCACATTAAAAGTGTGCAAAACTCAACCAGTGATTCAATGATTTTCTGTTCCTGAGCTTTCATGTGCAATAATAAAAGTTGGTCTGGAGGGACAGCTTGTATTTCTCTATCATGACTTTACAGAAATTAATTCATTAATTAATTACGGTTTCCAGAGATGCAGATGAATTATATTAGGACAGACACAATCAAAAGCCTCATGTCCAAAAAGGACTAGCCAAAAAATCACAGAAAATGAACAAAACTGTGGCAAACAATTTAAACCAGACAGAGCTCAAAGGTTGGTGGGTTTATCTAGGATACCTACCATATGGGTGGTCTATTGTCCTTATTCTTTTCCTTATTACTTATTTATGTCCATATATATGGATGATGTTTAAAAGAAATCAACATTACATGCAAGGATATAGACACTAGACACACTAAGATGGTTTCTTTTTGTTGGTTTATTTAGACAAAAATGTTTTTTCACACCAATGAGCCAGTCTCAGCTTCCTGATAGACTCATCAAAGGCCATAATTACTTTCCCTGAGACCTTTCAATCTGCCCCAGTCTTACAGCTGGAGGAGGAAATTGCTTTCCCACCCTGGGAAAATGTAGAAGGTTTTGATTGCTTCCTCCTATTCAGAGGGATCCTTGGGATGTATCATATTACCAGCTTCCAGCACCCACCAAGAGGGCTCACAGAGAGCAGAGAGTGCTGTCCAAAATTTGGCCCAGGTACAGAGTCAGTCCTTCAGCCAGGATCAGTCACAACATGACTTGAGCTGAATGCAGACGTGGCCTTCTACAAAACAGTGAAGAAAAATCTTGGAAATTACTGTGGGCTTGAGTATTGGGGGTTTTTCCCCATCTCTGAGATGGCAAAAGCCTCTCATCTGCTCCAAGACAGAGAGTAAATTGAAAGTGAAGAGAGCAGCAGTTTCCCATGCAGCCCCCAACTTGGGAAAGCAGGTGGAGTGGAGAAACCACCTTTCAATTGTGTTTTAATGAACAAGTTGTTTGCTCTTCCATGTCCTTTGATGAATGGGTGTTTTCCTTCAAAAGCTGACGTTTGTCTTTCATTACACCCAGCATATGCTCTACTAGGCAGGACCGTTTTTCTACTCTAGATAAATAAACATGAAAATGAATTTATCTCACAGAAGCATGTTCTCTTTCAAGTCTGGCACAAGCCTGCCCTCTCCCCCAATAAATCTCTGGGTAAATGTGTACTCCTCAGCAAGCCCCCCCCTCACATCAAATGGAGACATTTTGTAACCTCCCATCTCCACACAGCTCAGGAAAGCTGCTGACTTCAGGCACTTAGAGGCAGTGATTTAACTACAACTCACAGTTGAATTTGAGAGCTCTTTATCATCAGAAAGAAATTTTCCAAACCAGAAAGCATCCCAACCCATTTCCCAGCTAGTAGTAGATAGTGTTTTAGCCCTCAAACCATGGAGCTGATGTGAAACAACACTGCCTACAGGCTCTGGCATGGGATCTGCTGTTGGATGGAAGTGGGGTAGTGTAGTATGATGCCAGCTAAAGACTCCCCTTTGAGAAAAAGACTGTTCCTTTGGCGTACAGGCCTGTGGATAAAGCTGGTTAAACGTTCAAAGGCATTTTGGTTTCCTTCCAAATTCAGTCCTATCTGCTCTTTTCACTTTATTGGTTCACAACCTGATCCTTCACATAGTTTCTTTGGGTTTAGACATGGCAAAACATGTCCAGAAATGACAATTCCTGAACCTCTCTGTCACTGCATGCCTTAAACCCACAGAAATGTACACTGAAACCAAGGCACACTGGGGCACTTGGAGGTTTCTCACCTGCAGCACATGAGGGACGTGTCTCTTGAACCAGTTCAGACAAAGAGAGAAGGCTGGGTGACCGTCCTTCACATTTCTGGACAAACAATCACTCAGCCTTATGTCAATGAAACTTTTGCAATCTGTCAGTATTTTCACAAATACCACAAGTAGTTTGGTCAAATAATGGTCCTGATTGATGAAGGTACTTAAGCTTGTGCTTGACTCTGACTGCACGTTGGTGTCTCCTTGAAGTCAGTGATACTGAGGCATATCTCTGATTATGTGCATGTTTAAGTGCCTTTGAGTGCTTAACTGATGTCTTGAATAGGGCCAGTATTAGTCATTCAGTAACACCTGCCCTACTGCAGGACAAATAATAAATCAACCTGGTCAAGCTGTCTCTGAGCTCATCTATGAAGCATGTTGTGATGGCAACCACTGAGAGTGCAGGTCCTTAAGCAGATCCTGAGTGTTACAGGCACATCCCTAATGTGTGGGAGGTGGAGAGCATTCCAGGACTTTTTGAGAAGTTTGACTTTGAAACAGGACGTACAAACTTGAGATTAATCAAGGTTTCGCTCACTCAAGATTTTGTATTCTGAGTCCTATAACAGAAATTATTTCAGCATAAATGGGTATTGTGCTCCCTGAAGCTTTCAAGCTGCATAGCAAACACATTACAATCCTTTCATAAGCCCCTGCTAGGTTTTAACCTCCTTGATTAATGAATAGCAACGGAAAACAACTCTAATCATAGCAAAAGTTGTTGTGGTGGATTGGTCTGGACCATGCCTCAACCTTACCCTCAAATTTGCACCACCCACACATTGCTACCACTGCTTGCAATTTGTTTCTCCTTGGCTAAGTTTTGCTCCATCCTTCTCCCTCAAGAAGGATGACTTTGTCTGGCTTGCTGATGATTTCTTTCACAGTAATGTTTTTATTGAGCACATGAAAGTGTTAAGTTATGTCTCACTTAGGCTGCATTCTGCTCTTAACTGGATTACCATACAGAGAATGTTACAATGAGGCTCCGAGGTCTGCTGGGTCAGCTTGGTAAATGATAGCACCTCTTGAAGCTATAATGGATGAGAGTATCCTTGATAAGATTTGACACTTGTACTATATATTCTGTCACAGCAAACATTTTGCTTTTTTCTTGATGTTTTTAAGGCCATAAATACTGGTCTCGAATGTTAAGTATGTGAACCTCACATTAATCACACTGCCAGGGAGAGCAAAGAGCTGTGCTCATAAACTGAAATGGAGCACAGTTAATCTATCAATGTTCTGTAATGAGGACTATTATAACAAAGTATTTAGGTTGATTTACTGATGGACTACACATCTCTGCTAATGGTCACACATCAGTAAAAGAGCAAAGGGACCATCTGGATCACCAGGAGTTTGAGATTTATTGAATAATGTGAAGATCCCTCCTTATCTCTCCTGTAATGTTCTTAATCTCATTCTTTATCAGTTCACTTTCTCAAGATCAGTCTGCTCACTGGGGAATCACTGCCTAGTTTACATGTTGGGGTGTCCTGGCCCCTCAATTTCAGTATTTTCAAATACTTCCTTAGGTTTCAGAGACAGGACAAGAGAAGGCAAAGGGACTTCGCTGACTTTAGAACTACCCCAAAATAAAGAAAGAATTTTGGAAAAAAGCTAAAATCAACCAGTCTGAACAATAAATACTTTTATTTGTTTTCATGCTGTGTAATCTGTGTCTAGCATCCCCCCACAGACATTTGATTCCTGGCAGGAGCTGATGTCAAATAGATACAGAACACATCTGCCACCCCTACCTTGAAAATTTTAAATCTGGATATTATCAGGTAGTTAATCAGAACTACAATAAGGTAATTATTATCAGGTAGTTAATCAGAGTAGCAATGATGGGCTCAGGAGGCAGGAATAATCTCACTTTCACTTAGACATCTGCATTAGAAATACCTACATATAATTAGCATTCACCCATCTTCAGCTTGATATATGGTTCTTGAACACCTCTGGAGGATTTTTTTTTTAAATACCTACATGACAGCATGTGAATCATACTCTTTGAGGTATTATTTTTCCTCCTCATGAAAGATTTCTGCCATAGGGTCGCTATGTCTGTGCAAGAAGCACCAGAAAATGCAGTGGCAACTCAAATGGGACCACCTGTGGATAATCAACACAAGTGTGACCATGGACAGTCCTTTTAGAGACAGTCCCTTTATAATATGGAAATTGTGCTTAGAGGCATTTTGCTTGCTGCAAGTGAATTCAGTCTTGATGGGAAATCAGTAGGTCTGATTTTCAGAAACCAGGTGATAAAACTTTGAGTTCATTGAGGGCATCCGGTGAGTAAATCAGTCTTTAAAAAAAAAAGTAAAAAAAATCCTTCCTTCATTTGCACAGGCAAGCATTGGAAAGAACATGACCTCTCAGGCAAAGAAGAAAATTAGTTCTCCAAATATCGTATTCAGCTGGGGAGTGTCAGGCTTCTCTTGCCACTGGATGCAAAGCAATCACCCCAGCTGCACACTCATCAAGGCAGGCCAAATTTGGTTGAAGAAATGGGACAGGAGAGGCATTTCTTCTAAAAGGTCATCAGTAATACAAACATACTTCTCAAAAGACCTTCTTAGTCCCTGTCTGGCTCCAGTTGCACGGGAGAGATGACTGTGTACACCCTGGCCTGTTCTCTGAGCACAGCTCTGGTCTGTGCTGAACATGTTGTACCACCACTCACTTGTAATGAAAAGCCATTGCCTGCTCCAAACTGGCCAAAGCATGAGAAGAGATGCCAGATCAGAAAATAGAAATGGCCACAGAGTGTCTGGGACAAGAAGTGCCACTGGATGAGGGCAAGCCACTCAAGAAAAACCACACTTTTCTCTCCCTCAGCACATTCACAGACATCAGCCATGGATGAAGACCCGAGAAGAGAAAATGCTGACAGGAAGAACCCAGACTGCAGCCCCTGGGAGAGCAAAAACAGTGGGCAGGAATTTCTTGCTGTACCTTAGACTTGGAGACCATTGGGAAGCTGTATTTCTTTAGCAGACTGAGAGATTGCTAGATTGGACAAAGGGATAACACAGGCAAAGGTGTTAGAAGATAAAGCCAAACAAAACGTTCAACCAAAAACTAATGTATCATTAACATTTAAGAAAGTGCTTTACCTTGCCTTCTTCAGGATGTAGTAGAGATTTCCCCTACTTTTTCTTCTTCACTTTCCCTCATTTTCCCTCTCTCTCTCTCTGTTTATTTCTTCCCCTAGTTTCTGTATCTCTTGGATTAGAATGCACTAAGAGTTCTGGATCTGAACCTGAATTCAGATCCATATTTCACCACTTGCTTCTGTTTTTCTGTCAGGGGACTCTGAATGACAATGTGCTCAGACTGTGGGAGAGCACAGGCCAGATTTCAACCTGTGTGCTGGGATTAAATGTCAGATCTCATTCTTGTATGTGACAAGGGCTAAATACTAAAAAAAGTGACTTATTTTGAAGTTTTGGAGGGATAGGAAAGGTAAGTTGATAAAGAACAGTCCAAACCTAAATCTCCAGCTCCTTCACAGTGCATCCAGATCCCAGGAACTTCATCATCTGCTGCAAGCCTCATCTAGGAAAGCAACCCTAGGAGTTCTATGTATTTTAAACATGCTGCTGTTTTTTGCCTAGTGATCCTGACAGGAGGATTTTTAACCCATTTTGGAGGGATGACCAAAATTCTGACTGTCCCCAGAGCACTGGGAAACTGTAAAGCAAACAGCATTTCTCTCTTGGTAGGGAACACCTGTGAAGTCTTTACTTATCTCGAAGGTGCCAAGGAAGTTAAAAGTAATTTGTAAACATGCCTTGGCCTGGTTTATCTTTTGCAAATGCTGTTATTTAAGCAAAGAACACAATCACTCAAGGTCTTCTCCTTAGATAGCAGAAAGAGTGAGGCACCACCAAAAGACCAAGGCAGACCAGCTCAATCTAGGCAACCTCTGCACACTACAGCAGCCTAAACTGAGTAAGTTTAGTTTGGGTACTTCAATGAAATATCTAGGTTTGGAAAGAAATTAATCTGGGTTTAATCTTGTGAAAGTGCTGTATTCACTTTTTGGTAATGTCACTGCTGATACAAGTGCTTAAATATGTCATCAAAATCTTTGCTTTACGTTGACCTAGACTGGAAGCTAAAACTGTGTCAGTGATGTGTCAGTGTTTATGATGATTAATGTTTCCTACTGCTTTATCAAGAATTGCTAATTTGCAGGTAGAGGTTGATGACAATTAGGACAATACTGGGATTTTACCTTGTGCAACCTTGGAGTACAAAAACCCTTGAATGGAAGGCAAGGCATGTTACACTTTTGGCAGACAAATAATCCTGGAAATTGATACAATGATTTTTAAAATTGCCTTGCTTGATTTAGGTTTATTCAACAAGCCTGGAGGGTTGGGGAGAGCCAGAGGATATATGGCTTAGTACAGGCTGCCATATATTCTGTTCTTTAGAGAGTTATTTCTCCTCTGGAGTCACAGCATGTGTGCTCTCCAAAAAAATCCAGCTTCACTCTCAGCTGCTCTAAATCAAGTAATTACCCCGGGGCTCGTTTGCTTATGTACTCAGACAGTGAGAAGGGCACTGGTACAGGCGACAATACTGGGCCCCACTTCTCATGAAAATCCCAGCCGTGTTTTCCTGCATGTCTGTCCACTGAGAGGCTGCCCAGCAACCCTGCTTTGTATAAACAGGCTGGTGAAACCCCAGGAGCAGAGAAATATATTTTGGGTCCAAATTTGGAGTTGAAATAGAGCAGAGCCATCAGAAAGAGTGTAAATCAGAGATGAAATCCCCACTTAACCCTGACAACGAGGTCTAATGAATAAGTGCCCAGCCCTGTCTTGACTTGTGATGCAGTGCTCCCCACTCGAGCTCCACCAGGACCCCCAGATTCTCACTCTCTCTGCTCCAGAGAGACTTCTTTGAAGGGCAATGAAAACTATGATTTATAACATTAAAATTATTAAATGAGTTGCAGAGTAAAAATAGGAGATTGGGCCCAAGCACCTCTGTTCTCTGACACCTCCTGGATCAGCCTCGCTGATCTCCAGCCCAGGCACTACACAGGTTGTCAAGTGGGAAGGTGTGGGAGAGCAGCGACACTCGTTATCACTGGAAGGGCAGGGCAGGGAGCCAGGCTGGAGCTGAGTGCCTTGGCGAGCCGATAAGTGCCGGGGAGCAAACACGGGCAGCGAGGGCTGCGTGTCAGCCAGCAGACAGCCCTGCTTGCCAAGGCGTGGAGTGGACGGGGATGTGAGCGCCAGCTCTGTTGTTATTGTCATGTCATAAGGAGTAAGTGCACTGGATTCTACATGCCTGTGTGTTTGATCAGGAGAGCACCACTGACAGAGGATAAATAAACAGAGATAAAAACAAGATTAAGCAGGTCCTTCTCCTTATCGCTGCCTCTTTATCCCTATTGATCTCTGCCTGGTCCCTTTTCATCCAGCCTGGAATTCCTCACATGCTTGAACCACGAGCTGTCACATCTAATTAAAAATGTGATACGAGGTTTTGCATGCAGCAGCGAGTATTTTCCAGTGACGGGCAGCTGTGTGTTCAGCATTCTGCCTTTCTCTGAGAAACCTCATTTTGCCACTGTGAAATCCAGCTGGGTTTGTAGCCAAGGGCTGGCACTTGTGAACAGGAGAAAAACAACCTGGCTTTTGGTTCAACCTTCAGGACACATCCAGCCTCAAGGGGGAAAATGGTGGTCACCTTGTCCAAGCAAAACATGCCTCTTACTCTGGGAGAGAAAAGTTGGCATTTCTACTTCTGTCTGTTTGGTGGGGACATTCTTCCCTTCTTGGGAGTACCAAGGTCTCTGTGGTAAATGGGCCACAGAGACACATAAACCCAACCCCAAGGAGGGGTCCTTGCTTGCTAGCCAGTTCTTTCCATCCATTTGGATGTTTCCAAAGAAAAAGTGATCACTGGCTGATCATTTCAACCCTGTCCCCAGTTGTGCATGGTGGAAATTTTCCTACTCATCTCTCTGGATTAACTACTGCCCTCTGCTCATCATATCAATCTGAACTCACTGAGTTCAGAACATTTTTTTTTGCTTAAAACAATTCAAATATGACATGGGCAAATATCACTGGGGCAATGTGTCTTTCTTCACAAAGATGTTTTTGTATACTGAGCAGTTGTGGACCCATAAATACCACAGATGTTTAAGGTCTGCATAGAAATCTAACAACATCCAGAGCATAACTTTGAGTTGAAAATGAAGTCCCTCATTTTGTGCACCTAACTGTTTTAGGACAAACAGGGCTAAATTAGGTTACCAGTGTAAGGGTAAACAATACAGAAAAGGAAACACAAATAGCACTGTATTTTCTGCCTGACTTTTTATCTCTACATTCTACCATACTCTGTTTAAATTTGTTAAAATATTCAATAAAAATGATCACAGCTTTTCCTCATGCTTTCATGATCTCTGGAAACTATTGGAACTCTGGTTTTGGCTTTGGTTTTTAAAAGTGGCTGGTGGCTTTAGGTGAGGCAAGATTTCTGAAGGTGGGGGCCAGTGTTATTAGGACAATTGGTAGAGTTAGGGAGTAAAACCAGGCATCATTATGCAGAGAGAGTCTGATCCCCCCAGGTCTGATCCCCTAGGTGTAGCACTAGGCACTTTCATTTTTCAGGGCTAAAACATTTTAGCAATTTGGAGACTTTGCTGAACTCTTCCCCCTTCTGAAGTCAGACCTGACTGTGTCTCAGGCTGGGCATCCAAAACTATAGAAATTTTGGAAAAGATAGATTGTGTAATTCCTTTGCTTTTGCAACTTTTTTGCTTGTCCCTAGGAATAAGACACTTTACCCCAGATTTACTGTGTGATCCAACAGGCAATCAGTGTGAGCAGGGCTTTTATTTATTCTTTCCTATGCCATCATTCAAGACCCCACATTTTATTGCTCACCACTAAAACAATATCATTAGACATGAAATATACATTGCCAGGCCCTCCCCCATCTCACTTCTCTCCTTTTCCCTTTCCCTCTTTTTTTTTTTTTCTGAGGAGAAAGAAAACTTCTTTTCAGGATACATTGTAGGGAGTGCTCATGAACCAGCAATTTATTTTCCCCTAGGTTTGACACTGCCAGGCCCTTAGTGCTTTTATTGACTCTGGCTAAACACAGTGACAATTATTTTTGTTGGTTTCAAATCTCCTCCTCCAGCAGAGTGTGAAGTCAGCAGGTTTTTTTTGCATGCTGAGCATGCCCTTTCAGACACCCTGAGAGGAGCAGAGGGAAAGATGATGGCTTTTTTTTGGTTTTATCCAGTTGCACTTTGGCATTCCCTGAACAGGCCTTTCATTTTGAAGCAGGGAAAGCAAGGGAGAGGCTCGGAGATGAGAAGTGGCTGGAAGGAGGAAAACAGAGCTGGGACATCCTTAATGGCCTCACACATTTCCCTCTCTGTGTGCACACACAACACACCCAGAGACCCCCACCCCCCTGCATGACCGCCCAGGGACCCAGCCAGAAATCTCCTTATTTTCCTCTTGTCCAATGCCCTCAAGAGCACGGTGACTTCCAGGTCCCCCTAAACCCTCTGTTGGGCTGTGAGGGGCCAGGATGATGGAGAAGAGGAGTTGTTTCTTAGAAAAAAAGCTTTTAAACAACCCTTGGCAAAGGTCCCCTGGATCATTCGTGGCTTGTGGGATGTGCATTAACGCAAGCATTTATTTGTTTAAAGCATTTCATGCTATCCCCTCCATCTCCACTTTTCTGTTCCTGGCAAGGCCCAGGAAAGGCAAATGGCCCCAAAATTATGGCAGTGTAGATTCAGCCTGTGGGATACCTCACAAACTGGGCATCAGTTACAGCAATTTTGATCATGATCTGTAAAGGTTTACAGATCAGCAAAGCTGCTTGGGAAGGAAATAAAAATATAAGCCAATCTTTCAGTCTACCACTAGGAAGAACAGTGCAAGTTTCTTCCCTGTCTTACAACAGTGAAATTTAGACTTCAAACACTATAGACTATCTTTTCTCTTCCTACCTACTCTGCAAAGAGGATTTGACTATTATCTGTTCTTCTAAGTGATACAAAAGTCCAATCAGTTTCTGACCTGGACACATAGTGGATTAAGGTAGGTCTTCTCTGGGAGAATGGTACAAATAGGATTCTTTATTTAAATTCTTTCTTCAAGCTTTTTTGCCCTGTTAAATAAAATGTCCCTATAAAATTCTGAAAGATGTTAAAAATGAAAACTGCACAAACTTACCTCCCAAATAAGCCATCCTAGTGAACATTGCTGCTTGCTTGGAAAGAAAAACTTCCTGTCAGTTAAAAAAGCATTTGTTAGAGATAATGTCCCACTTCTACAGCTGTGATAGCGAGTAAAGTCTGAAGTTTCCATTGACTTCCAAGGATGTTCTCTCATTACTATCAGCTTGTCCCAAACTGTGAGATAATGAAGATGTAAATAATCTTTTCCAGATGGTGTGACATGCCGAGGTAATTGGGTTGATCAATAGACATCAATAACTCCCTTCAGACAGAATCCATCAAATGCAGAAGGGTTTTATTTGCACTTTACATGGGAAGACTGAGAATCCCCTAAGCTAAATAACAGTTAAAGGACAGTTTTAAAAAATCCTGGGTGTGGTGGAGAGGTTGGCCTGATATGTCCCTATTTTCTGGAAATCCCACTTGTTCTTGTCCATGTGCTACCATTAGGCATTGCTCCTGGTGTGTCAGGACAGATACTTCAGGTCATGCAGGAGAGAGATCTGAGTAAAATTCCCTTTCTCCCAAACAAAGGACTTGATGGTTTTGGACTGAAGTCACCTTTCTGGTTTTGAAAGCAGGATGGATCATGTCTCTAGGATGGTTGGTTATTTCAGCAATGAGAAGGGAAATTTCTGTTCACCTACAAGAACAAACATGCAAACATACATTTCTGGTTTTGTTGCCTCTCTGCCTTTGGACAAAGCCACAGAAAAGTCTGTGCTGACTGTGCAGAAGACATCCCTTCTCATCCCTCCATCTGCACCTTTGTGTCCCACCACCCCTGAGAGGCTTTTCTCCTTGGATCTGCCCCACAGATTATTGGATTGGTACAATGGATGTCTTGGCCCAAGGACAGGCTCTGGAGTCCATCACCTCAATCTGCCCCCACACTGCTGCCCTTCCCTCTCCACAGCAGCTCCCAGGAGATGTCTGTGGTTCTGATCCAGCTGCAGCCTCCTGCAGGAGCCTGCCATGGGGCTCATCCAAAATGCTCCTTATTAACTGTTGTAGGGCTCCTGACAGCAGCTTTTCAGCTTGGATTGAAAGCTGTTTCTATCTGGTGTTTTCCCACAAGGGATGTGTTATTACAAATTGTAGTTCAGTGTGTCCGAGAGCTGTGCTGAGAGCTGAAGGAGGGGAGGAAATATCCCTTTTAAACCAAGATCCCTCTACAGCAACAAACCAGTGTCTACTTACCAACCCTTCTGAGTGGTCTCTCCATGATTTTTGTTTTGGCAGACCCTCCCTTCCACCATGGAAGTGCAACTGGGCCCAGCCACTGAGTGCCCCAGCAGGCAGGGACAGCCAGCCAGGCACCTTGGGGGGTTTCAATAGCAGCCTTCGGTGGGGGGAGATGACCCTGCCAGGGTTTCCAAAGCTTCTTGAACTGAGCATTAAGTCAATTTGAGAGGGATTACCCTGCCAAATGCAGTAATTAATTAGAGAGACATGCTTCAGCACCGAGCTTTTCATTATGTAAAGCGCTTGACATGCCTTTGTAGGGGCTGTGCTAGCAGTGCCAAGGCCCATCCAACTCCAGCCCTTCCCAATGTGTGTTTCACCAATTCGTGTACCATTGCCTCCTCACTGGTGTCTTCTCCCCTGAAGGGCCTATCTTCAGCATGCTTGCTTGCACAGAATCCTAAAATGGTTTGGGTTGGAAGGACCTTGGACATCATTTAATTCCAACAACCCTGGCAAGGGCAGGAAAAGGCCTTGATCTTTCAAAGAGTATGGCTGAGGCCACAGTGAATATTTTCCTGACCCACTCTGAACCAAAGCAAATCTGGCTGTGGGAGAGGTGGGAGTCATGCTGCTGTACTTTTATGTGAAGGATTTCTGAGGAAGGCAAAGGCACTGCAGCCCAGCAGAATTGTTCTGGCTTTGGGGATGGATCTCCTCTTTCTGTGCTTTCCAGCAGAAATGACAGCCTCATTTCCAGAGTCCAGGCATGTCCCTACTTCTGATCTGAAGTTCCACTGCAGCTCTTAGCAAGTCACTTGGGTTCCCTGAATCCTCCTCTGTGAGGTTCAGATGCAATTTTCATCCTCCCTCCTAACCGAAAACATACACTTAAATTTGACTAGTTCAGTCCTGCTTTCAGCATCTGTTAAGAAACTTGGCATGCTGGTCTTCTGCAGCACCAGTGAAAGGTCAGTCTCCTTCTGTGTCTTTAACTCAACAACAGGTTGTCCTTTTATCAGTGTGACTGAGACAAGGTGCAGTGTCCTCAATGCTGTGTGAGCACACACTGAGAAGTAGGAACTGATGGAACCAGTGGACAAAATTTTTAACCACAGAAGTGTTGCGGTCACGGTCTAACAAATAGGGCATGAGGCAAACAGGAAGTCCTTTGCCAAAATTCAGGAAGGAAATTGTCATCATGAGCAGTAAAGAGAACTTAGCTCTTCCATGACATCTCAAAGTGAGAGGCGTGATCCGGGATATTCCTGCCTCACTGAGGCAAGCAAAGGCGACAATATTTTGGAATCAAATGCTGTGTAGATCAGCATTTTCAATTCAATCTTTTGAATTTTTGAAAAACAAGTATGGATTGGCAAGTAACTAGAGAAATACCGAGAGTATTTATTTTGCCTAAACTCCTAGACATTTTAGTATTAATGGCTGGTATGAGCATTTCCAGCAACTGATCTTTGGGAATTACAATTCTCAGAACAATCCCATTCATTATTTCAGCCCACTTCACTTGAAGCTCCACTTTCCAAATGAAAATTGAAGGAGGGAAAACACACATTAAAAGGAAAAATAAATAGAAGGATTCCAACAACTGATTTTCATTTGAGCATCTTATATTGATTTTTCTCCTTTATAATTATGCAATAAAGAGTGCATATTTTCTTAATTCATAGAGTTATAGAATCATTACAGTTGGAAAAGGCCTTTATGATCATTGACTGCAAACGTTAACCCAGCACTGCCAAGATCACTACTAGACCATATCCCCAAGTGCAACATCTACACATCTTTTAAATACCTCCAGGTTTGGGGACTCCACCTCTGCCCTGGAATGCCTGTCCCAATGTTTGACAGCCGATTCCATAAGGAAATTTTTCCTAAAATCCAATCTAAACCTCCCCTGGCACAATGTGGGGCCATTTCCTCTTCTCCTGTCACTTGTTTCTTGCGAGAAGAGGCCGACTCCCACCTGAGCTTCATTGGCAGCCCTCAGACAACAACCTCTTAGGGAGTTGTAGGGAGTCATAAGGTCTCCCCCCAGCCTCTTTTCCTCCAGGACACTGGAGGCTGATAGCTCCCTCAGCTGCTCCTCACCAGACCTGTGCTCCAGACCTTTCATCAGCTCCACTGCCCTTCTCTGGATGCTCTCCAGCACCCCAGTGTCTTTCTTGGGGTGAGGGGCCCAGAACTGAACACAGGATTCAAGGTGAGGCCTCACCAGTGCTGAGTACAGGGTGGCAGTCACTGCCCTGGTCCTGCTGGGCACACTATTGCTGATCCAGGCCAGGTGCCATTGTCCTTCTTGGCCACCTGGGCACACCTGGCTCATGTTCAGCCACTCTCAACCAGGTGAGCACCCCCAGGTCCTTTTCCACTGAGCCCTTTCCAGCCCCTCTGCCCCAGCCTGTAGCACTGCAGGAGTTGTTGTGACCCAGGGGCAGGATCCAGTACTGGGCCTTGTTGAACCTCAGCCCACTGGCCTTGGCCCCCTGATCCAGCCTGTCCAGATCCCTCTGGTGTCATCTGCAAACTGAGTGTGTACTCAGTGCCTTTGTCCAGATCATAAATAAAGATATTAAACAGGACTGGCCCCAACATGAGCCCTGGGTGACACCAGGTGATGGCCCCAGCTGCATGCAAGTCCATTCCCCACCACCCTCTGGGCTCAGCCCTCCTGCCAGTTCTTTGCCCAGTGAACAGCACACCTGTCCAAGCCATGAGAGCCAGTTGTCTCCAGGAGAATGGTGTGGAAAACAGTGTCATAGGCTTTACTAAAGCCTGCTTAGAGACCACGGTGTCTTTCTTTTTGCTCTCTCACCGAGTGGAAGAGTTCCTCCCACAGGTGTGCTCACTGCTGCTGGCCAGTGCTGGCACTCTCTGCACCCAGCTCTGGGTGAGAGTGTGTCCCCACGGAGCTCTGCTTGGGCAGAGTTGTGGTGGTGGGCACAGTGCTCGCTCCCCAGTGGGTTCCATGGCTCCCTGTGGAGCTGGCAGGGCTCCAGTGCCTTTCCTGCACTCCCTGCTGCATGAACTACCCCACAGTCTACCCATTAAATGGGTAATGACTGGTCTGGTAGCCAGCAGAGAAGTGCCTCCAGAGAAAAGATAGTGTTTGAAAGCAGAGGTTACGCACAGAGCCCTCTCAAACAGATCTTTGTGCCAGAGGCTTTGTTTTGATATTAGAAACATTTCCACTACAGCAGCCTCTGATGGCAGTCATGTGTGGGATTAGGAACTGACTCCATTCAAATAACAGACAGCTGTTTGGAGTGAAAACTCGTCTCTGTCAATTTGCACTCAAAGAAGGCAGAGGCAAAGGAAAAAAAAAAAAAAGACCCTGGGCCTGGGAATCATTGTAGCTTAATCCCTCCTTTGGCAGGAGATAAAACTAGGGCTTTCCAATGCTCTATAATTTCTTGCATTGACCTGGAAAGAGATTTCTCTATTCACTGGGCTGTAAACCTCCTTTTTATATTTACTACATGATGTACAAGAACTGAATCTCCAGCAGAGAAAACATGCCATGTTGGGCTAGGAGCCTGGGAAGAAACTTAGTCTCAGGTTAAATAACTTCGTACAGCGGGGATGCACAGTAGCTGCTAAAACCACTTATGGATTGTTCTTTTAACTTTCAGCAGAAGGTTTTCTCATTTTGTGCAGATCTAGCTGAGATTTCCAGAAGTGACTAATGATTTATGGTGGTCTGCTCTTATGATGCCAAATTTCAAACCCTGGAGGAGGCCCTGATTTTTGAGATCGGGTGCACAGCTCTTGCAAAAAGTCAAATATCTTTTGTGCATCTCAAGACTCTGGTATGCCTAGTCATTCATGCTCTCTGATTTAGAAAAAATAAATGTGGTAGAAAAGCAGAGCAAAACCTTTGACCATGCTCTGCCAAGCACAACTGCAGACACAGTGAAAGGTTGAGGTGCACTGCTCCCATACATATTTTTGGTTAACCTGATGCTTCCTGTCAGCACCATAAACAGGTTCTTGCAAAAGGTGATTCTGCTGTTTTTAAAAAGTGGCTGTGCCAAGGGGCATTTTTAAGCACAACAAACCAAGTGGCAAAGCTGTTACCAGGATTCAGGCCTGTGTGCACCTGGAGTGGTTCCTTTTCCTTAGTTCTCCTCCTGTGTTTTAAAAACCAAAGGAACAATATTTAATCCATTAGAAAATAGATTTAATTAGGAAATGAATCATGTCCTCTGGGACTATTTGAAAAAGCTTTGAGGGAAGCCTTTCTTCTCAGAGGTTAAAATGTCCCCTCAACTGAAAACTTTTCCTCAATCATATGAAAAAGAAAAGAATAGTTCTGACAAGTGTCAAAAATTTTCTTTGGCTTTTCTTTTGGATGTAACTTTAGATTTAAATTTTTTCTTCCTGTGCCACACACTTTGTTATCAATCTGATTGTGGCATCCCTGCCTCATGGCTGGTGGAGAAGTGCTGGGGCAGGTGGGTGTTGCCCTCCAACACCATCCCCCACAGCCAGACCCTGTAGAAGCACTCAATATCTAAAAGAAAAACAAAAGCCAGTTCCTTGAAGCAAACCACATGGAATTGCCCAAGGAAAAAAAAAACTTAACTAATTCTCTGTTTCTCTGTCTATCTATTTTAATGGGTTGGGCAAGCTTCCTTTATGGAATATTTAAGAGAAGGCTGGGTTTCACACCCATGGGAAATTAAGCCAGTTTATGAAATGCTGAACCTCTCTATGAAACAGCATTTCTCCCCTGGGCAGCCACAGAGTCCTGTGCAGAGAGTGCAGCAGAAGTCAGGCCACAGCCAGGAGAAACATCCTCTGTCAACATGATGCAAAGAGACAGAGTGGGAAGGAAAGGGATGGAGAAGCGATTTTACATAACTCTTTCCCTGCATTGTTTGGGTTGGAAGCCTCTCTCCCTGAGTCCCAGCAAACAGCCTTTGGATGGCTTGGAAGTTGTGCCCAGTCCATTCTTGCACAGAGCTGAAGCCGGGGCTGTTTGCAGTGGCCGGTGCCAGGGAGCTCGGCAACCTACAGGAAGGAAGGTCTTGTTCTTAAAAAAAAAAAAAAGCCAAAACCGCCCCCCCGAGCTTGGGAGTGAGGAGACATGGATCCTATTCCAAGCTCTGTGCTCATTCTGGGTGGCCTTGGACATGTCACATTGCTGACTGTTCAGCCCTGCCTGAAAGAGCAGGATGAAGCACGGCAGGGGGGTATCGCTCCCTGCTCGCAGTGATAGGAGGAGTGCTGCACACCAGGAGCTGCTGGCACAACCCCTGATGGATGAAATAGGCTTTGTAACTTTGCTTCAGCTGCCTGCCACTGCATCAGCACCAGCATCTTTGCACTACCCTTGGAGGGAGGTCCTGAGAGGATGGAATAACCTGCCAGGGTGCAGCTGGGGAGCTGCCACACAGGCAAGCTCTTTCCTCTGGGCAGGCTTGGGAGCAGCTCTGTGCACCCAAAGGCAGGAGCTCAGTGTGGCACAATGGCACAAAGATTGAGGATTTCTGTTTCCACATCTGAATTTTCCAGTACCTGCTGTGACAGCTTACATCCTGTATTATTGGGATTGCTCATGCTGACAAAATTACACATGATCTGACTGTGGTGGAAGCCCAAGGCAAACTGATCTTGGTAGTAGCCTCTGAGTGGAAGCTGGTATCACAAAAATGGCAACTGAAAAATGTCCAGGCTTAATTAAGGAATCTGGATCTTAACCATAATGCTGAAATTTTCTTTGCTGATGTTAACCCTCTAACAACTGCAACAAGAAGCTGTCCAGCCCCTCCCTCAGTGTCACTCAAAGCAACTCCCCTTTCAGGAATTTCAAAATTTCTCATTGAGATGAATCACCTCAGAGATAGATTAACAATGACCAATTAAAATCCTGCTAGTCTGGACTTAACATCCGAAATGTGTAATGTCCCTTTGGGGTGCAAAACCCAGAAGGAAAACATGAAAACCTCACCTCCCTTTCCTTTAGCAAAGGCTGAGTTTTCTTCCAGTCATCCCTCTCCTATTAAAAACTTCTCTAACACTTTTCCAGGCTTTGGCCAGCTCAGCCTTCCAGCCACTTTGCAAGTGCTCAGGTATTCCCCACACTTAGCAAAGCAGGATCCACCTGTGAGATGAGGCTTGTCAGCACTGGTATTTTCTTCTTTTTGGTTCTGAGCTCTTCAAAACTTAGATGGGGAATTTTGTTTCTCTCCACCTGTACAAGCAAGTCTAAGAAAATATGTGACCTCTCACTACTCCCCTGCCCTTGTTGCCATCCATTTGTCTCTCTATTGCCTCTACTGCAACACGGGAGGTACCTGTGTCTCCATTCCTCTGTGAGCTCACTACATTTCAGGGATTATTGGAAAGATGTCAATGCTTTCACCTCTCTGAAGCAGAAGAGTCTTAGACTTGTTACAGATTTAAAGCAAAAGAATCACAAGAGCAGCTGAATTCCTTTTCACTTTTCAAACATTGAAGTTCCCTAGTTTTAGACTCTTGATAAAGGCATTGCAGTGCCAAAAGGGGAAACACATGTCATTTCCATGGCTGCAAGCAAACATTAAAGATAGCTATATCCAGAATAGATGCTTCAAAGAAAATTATAACAGGCTTGTGTTCTTTACTTGCATTAAGTATGTCGTAGGTATATTTTCATTGAAAAATGTCTCTTAGCAAAATATGAATATTTGTTTTAACAACAACACATGTAACACAAAGTTTCAATTTGAAATTAAAACAAAAAAAAATTAGTTTTCAATTAAACAATTTTTTTGTGTATCATTTTAGGGAACATTACTATTTTAAGTTAATAATTATTTTTTATTTGTGTACTATTCCTCTCCCTTTCATTACCACTGAAGAAAACCCTAAAATTTAGTGATTTTTTTTTCCTTCCCAAATCTTTCTTCTTTTAGTCTGAGATTTTTTAAATTATCTTTACAATGGAAAGTTATTGACAAAACTCTGTGAGGCTTCCACTCTGCAAATTCTGTAATATCAAGGAAGCTTTGAGCATTGATAACATGTTCACTTGCTGTTTTGCCTTTTTGTAACTTTTACCAATGTAAAGGAAAATTTAAGAAAAAGTATGAGCATTAATATATCCACTGCTGCAGATACAATGGGTGGAGGTGATAGCAGGTGATCTGCTCTGAGGTGATCTCAGGGATTTCTCTCTTCTGCACTTCTGACACATCCTTTACATTATTTTATTTGCTAAATGCTTCACTGGACAATCTGCATCTGCGAGAATATTTAAACATTTAAACACCAATGTTTAATTTTGAGAGGCAGTCTGGTCCAGCCAGAGGAGAAGTCAGGCCCACCCTCAGTATACATTGGCTGTATAGATTGAATTGAGAGGACTCTGTCTTCAAAGAATTATTTATTTACAGATAACTTTTCTAATCCATGTAGTGGAGATCAAAACCTCGCTGCAGAATCTTTGAAACCACAACAGAACTTACCCTCCTCTTATATTTTGGAACATCATCTTTAGAACATCATTTGGAATAACATGAAGGGGCAATATTTTTGCAATCTTTTCATCCCCCATGAGACTTACAACAAAAGTCCTCAGTACTGTAAGGGGAGATATGAAGATGTGTACATAACCTTGAGTTACATGGAGTCATGGATCCCCTGGAGAAGGAAGAGGTGGCTCATATGGCCATTAGCTCCTCACATCAGGCTGCTCTTGGTGTTAACCTCCCATTGCTCCTGCACATGCAGTGCTTCCACATCTGGAAGTGAAAGCCCAGAACAACCCAGTTTTGCATGCAGTGAGGCTGTCAACATGTGCACAGCTCAGAGTGAGGCATTGCGAGCTATTATAATCCCCAGAGAGTGGTGTCAATAAGTGAAAAGCTTCTGCTTGGTCTGCAGATCTTCACCACGTGTCTGCTGCCTCTGAAACCTTGTGCTCAAGTTCAGCCTTGCAGTGGTGGACTGGCAGTGTTATGTTTAGGGTTGAACTCTGTGATCTTTAGGGTCTTATCCAACTTTAATGATTCTGTGACTCTAGGGCTCAGTGGTTGCAGCCATTCATCACCTTGCTGTCTTTTGACTCTTAATTCAACCATTAGGCAGTCTGTCCCTTCAGCTTATGCATCAGAACATCCTTGAATTACCTGGGCATTAACTCTGGCATGCTCCTCTCCCCCTGCACTCAGGTCACACATAGAGGACTTGCCCCTGTAAACTGCTACAGTCACTTTGACACCACACAGCACACTGCTACTGCTCCCTCTGTTTCATGCAGCCCTTAACCCAGGTGAGACTGAACATGTGCAAACACCAGGTGTTCTTCTAGCATAAAAGAGAGCTGCTCCTCTGTGGGGTTACCAACTGGAATAGGACTACTCTGAGGTGTTCATGTTTTGTGCATTATACACTCCTAACATTTGAGTGGGGACTTTCCAGCAGCCTTTCACAAGAGTTTTACTTTTGCACTGCTGTTGGTTTCTGCAGGATTACACAAGATAACTGGTATAGCACTGGGGATGGTGTTTGTTGAACTGAATGCTGTTATCTCCACGCTTCAGTTTCCAAATGCCCGAATCCGAGGGCAGTGATACTTTCCAGCTCTGTGAACGCCTTTGAACTCTCCTGCCAAGAGGAGCTGATAATGTGGATAGCACAGTTACGACGAGCTTTGTTGCTCAAACACATCCCTGGGGTAACACAAATAAAACCAGATAAATCCCCTATAAATATGCTTCTTACATTGGAGAAAAGCCAGGTTCTGGTACCCCCAAGCAGACCACCTGATTGCCAGGCAGCTGGAATCTGCATCCTCTCTGAGGGAGAGGCAGCTGTGAAGAAGTGCAGAAGTGGTTTCTAGCCCACGGGCTGGTGGGGCTCCAACATCAGTGGTGTTGGCTCATGGTCAGGACAGTGCTGATATCCACAGGACTATGTTAAGAAGGTCTGGGAATGCCTTGCTCATGCTCAGTGTCAGACACAAAAAGTAAACCCAAATTTGTGATGACCACAGGATGCTTCATGAAATTAAGCAAAGTGGATGACAGGAATGAGCAGGAGCCAAAGTCCTCTGGAGCATCTCCTGAGGCACATCACCAGGACACCTCCCTGGCTTGTAGACCCTTGCTCACTGAGATATTGTGTCCTGCCAGGAGACATGCTGAAGGACAAAGAGGTAGACAAGGTTATACTCAACCCCAAAGTTTCACATGTCGTTTGTGAACCCAACCCCTGAGCAATGGTTGGAAGACCCTGGTGACTTAGTTATTTCTCTCTTACACTCATCTATAGACTTATTTTGAAAGATCCAGTAGGCAACTGATATAATGAAATAGAGTATATATTTATTTTTCTTTCATCATCTTTCTTGTCCCTCTCACAAGCATATTTACAATCAGGGGGAAGACATAAACAGAAATCAATTAAAATCAAAATAAACTTTGTTTTAGTCGTATCAATAAACTGATACAACTGTAAATTTGAGAAACCAAGAAAATCTTAACTTCATTTACCTACTTAGTTAATAATTACAGTTCCTAAATAATAAGTCATTCTGTAGTCTGAAGTTCTTCTTCTTAGTATATATTTATATTAGCAGTTAAGTATACTTTTTGTGGGCAATTAAGACATTATTTGTTCCTAGCTATTCACATCTCAGGAGGGAATGGAGAAAGGAGGAATTGTAAAGCCATGAAGATAATAAGAGCCAAAGACCCTTTCCTCGTCTTGTGATATTGATTTTCAGAATATAAACAGAGGCACAGAATGCTGGATCTTGGTAATATACCTATTTTAAATGCTAGTTGTTGAGTAAATAGACCTCTGTGGGGATATGTTTGTTTGAAAAGTCCTTTGGGATTAGAGAATATTAGCCCGGCTTTCAGCCCGAGACCTATTTTGTGAGGCGCCTTTGTTACTTTGTCAGCTTTCTAAAGCCTTTTATGATAGGTCTTGGCTCTGGTGATATTTATTCAAGTAAACCTAAGAATAAGAGTTAAGATGCAGCTGTTCCAACATTGTGGACATCTTTTGGTCTCCGTGTGTTTTGACTCGACCCTGAAGTGCAGGACACCTCAGAGCAGCTAGCAAAGTATTCAGGCCTTCCTGAGTTTGTCTCTCAGCCATTTTCCACAGTCAGTACCTGCTAATAATTAATTCTGGCCCTGTATAATTTTTCCTCAGACACATGAACTGGTGAGTTATTGACTTTCCACCAGGTTGCATACAAGGCCCTGGGTTTGAACAGGGTATTCCTGGCACTGGCTTGCATCCCTGCATTCTGCCCTTCCTCCAACAAGTACAGGGTTTGCATTTTTGTATTTGCCAGCCAAAGAAAACAAAATTAATCTCTGTCAAACTGGGCATCCTTCAGCTTCTTGACTCAAGTTTGCCACATGGGAAGAGCATTCCCAGGCTAGATGGATCTTCCCTTGCTTGCTATTCACACCAGGATAGTGAAGCTAGTTATATTAAAGTTAATAAAAGTAGTTAATAAAAGGCAGTTCTGGGGTTCTGCTGTGGTTCCCATTAAGTCTTGGGCTCTTCCAGCTAACCTGAATCAAAATGCAGGTATTCACTGATTTCATCCTGCATTGGCTAATTCAGACCATACAATACCTGATGTAAAATTGGAAGGTGAGCGTGGGTGTGTGATAACCCAGAGTGGGTTGTCATCAAGAAGAATCTTTTTCTCAGATTAAATATTTCATCGGGCTCTTGACATATGGAAAAATTTTTATTTGTAACTTGAATCTGCTTTTGGTGTCCAATGAGGAAAAAGCAAAATACATTATTAAAACCTTCAGTAAGCCCAACTGGATTACAGTAGCTCTTCTCCACGTGGTGTATCTACTCTTTTATATACCACACATTAGATAAATGAAAAAATACAAAAATAGAAAATGGATTTTCATAAGAAAAATCATTATCTGGACTTTGCTACTGTGTTGTGTCACAGGGGACTAAAAATCACAAGACCACAGCAGACAGATGAAAACCAGAAAATGAAGACTCTTATAACAATCCATGTTGCAATCCCCAAAATTGTTCCTGTCCATCTCTCTTCAGGTTTTATAGACAAAGAAAAAAAGTAAACTTAAAACTCCTGAGAGCCTATACTCTCTCAAGGGTAGAGGGGCACTGAGGCCACAAACACTGTGGCCTCAAACACAAACTCTGCTCATTGCAGTGAGCACTGTGGTGACGATGAAATCATGTGTATAAAGAAAAAACTAGGGATATATCACTGCAGAAATAAGCAAGCCAGCCATGTCTCTCAGTTTCTGGGAAGTGATGTGAGGTTGACCTAATGTTCCCAGAGTGTAACAAGTAGGAGGCTTTTAAAAAGACTGCATCCCCAATCAGAACATATATAGGATATGTGAAAAATAAAGGTCTAGGCCGAAGCAAAAGGTATTTAACTGGGGACACATGGGTCACTTCAGGTAGTAATTAATATAATCCTAAAAGAAAGGGATGTAAAGTATGGTAGATTAAATCAAAATCAGGTACCTAACTTTAGACATCTATGCCTACATGAGAGGGATCTTATCTTAAGCACCTAAATAAAACCTCTGATTTTCCTACACCTCACCTCTGTAACAGGAGACTCAGGATATTTCTCCCTGTGCATGTCCTGTGAGTTTGCTCAGTAAATGGGTACTTGGATACTGTTTTGAAGTCCCTGAGCAGGAGAAACTACCTTCCCCAAGTGTTATTATGAATATTCAGTCTCACTGCCTGCATTTGGAGAGCGTGGTGTTCCATTTCAATGGCAAACCCACAGCTGCAGCGTTGTTTGTTTCCACAGGTGGATTTTAAGTTGATGCCATCTTAATCACTGACCGTGAGAAATCATGGACCCCTAATCCAGAGGCAAGATCTTCCACAAACACAGGGCTTGGTCTGGGAGGGTATTTCTCTGAGCAGAACACAGATGGATTGTAGGTTCAGACAGAAACCCACTGTTAGTGAAGTTGAAGAGAAAAACCTGGGCAGAATCCAGAACTTAACTCAGGTAAATAAAATAGTACATTTCTATTAAAAGATTCATAAATAAGCAAAGATGTTTAAAATAAACCCTTTGTGGAAGCAGCAGCATACAGTATTGTCTTCCAGGAATGACAGTATAAAATATAACCATTACAGCTTTCATATTTATTCACTAAGTACAGAAAAAAATATAGTTGCAACATGAACTAGCATGGAACTGAAATAATGCTTACAGTCTATTCTGCTCTGACTGCTAAGAAAGCATATTTTAGAGTTCCTCCTCCTAACCCAAGTTTCCTTTAAAGTCAGGCATCAATTCCCAGCTGGTTCCTTCAGCTCCCTTTGTAGACACAGCAAGAGACAGAAGGTGCTCTGCCCTCTGAGGTCTTTGGGGAGTTCATCTCTTCCATCAACAGCACAGGGAGCTCAGCCCTGGCTTTCCACTGAATTTGAAGACAGCAACATTTTGGGAATTTCACCCAGGACTGCATCCTCCCTGGCTCTGGGGCCAAGAATCTACTCCCTTGTTCAAGAAAAACATATGTAAGTAGTTGTTCAACATGAGCACATACCTGAAACTCAGTGGAAATTATGTGGATGAGGAAGTGTGTTGCTTAAAGCACATCACATCAATATGCAGGGAAGGGGAGGGTGGAAAAACAGTCTTTTACATTCATTTAGGTTAAAGAATTAATTTGGACTCAACCAAAATCACTTTCTGTGAATATTCCACAGCTGAACTAGGTGATCATGAAAGTTTGTTGACAGCAAATGTTCAGCTATTTTGTGAAAGCAAACTTGGAAGTTTAAAATGTGGGTTGTGTTTAAAATTCAAGTTACTTTACCAATCAGAACTGCATGTTGCTTCATCTATGTACAGGACAGAGTACACTGGCAGTGCTGCCAGAGTGAAGGAACAATAATTCTTTCATGAGATCACCAAGTAAATATAAATATCCTATTCATGAACTGTTAATACAGCAAAAAATAACAATAATCCAGGCAGAGATCATCTCTAATATAATTACAGCACTGCACCTCCCAACCATTGCGTGCTAACACTGGTCATGTTGACCATTTATGTGCAGAACTTTTTACTGGTATCTCCATAAAAGAGAGAATCTTCTCCTTGTGGGCCTGCAGGGAGAACTAATTAACAAAAACATATCTAACCCTTAGAACCTAAGTTTGTCTGCCAGTAGATTATTAAATTCATCCACCTCATCCTTTTGTGTTGCACACGACCTCCTGAAAACAGCTCTTGGTAGACCTCAATGGACAATTCTGACAATCCTCTTCATCCAAAGGCACACAGTGCTGTCATCCTCAGTGTCTGTCACCCAGGCATGGGGGTTTCACCCTGCATGGGACAGGATTTTTGATGACTTTTCCAGAAACACTTAGTGTCCCTGACCCATCCCTCCTCTTCAAGGAGGGGAAGATAACACTTTAACAGTAAGATGTTCTTGGGGATGTGGTTGTTGGCATCTGCTGCCAACTTCTGGCTCCTGAGAAGGATCATTGTCAAGAAAGGTTTCCATATACACCCTATAAAACTTCAGACAAGTCACCATCACACTGCTCAGTTGTCTGCCTGTGTTTATTAGTTTGTTGTAGTTTCTTTACCACTTTCCTAGGATTGAGGCTTTTTTTCCTGCAAACAGTGTGTGTAAAATATCAATTTCCTAGATGAGGCTGAGGGACTCCTGTGTTATCCCAGAGTAACTTCACCAAACTTAAGTCAGAGAAGACATCAAATATAATTCAGTTCTGCAGACTCTTTGCAATACAGAAAAAAAATATTTTCACAAACATTTAATAACATTTTCCTTGCCCCCTCTTCTTTTCCCCAATTTTTCTTTGTTTTCTTTTTTAGCCAAACCATTATAAAGATTGCACCTGGTTGACACTGAATTGAATTTCAAAGACAGGAAAACACCATTCCCAAAACTGCACTTGGAAATGAACATACAGATGTCCCAGACTGATGCCCAAGGCTCCATAAATGGCAGGAAGGAAGCTTTGGGTATAACGATTCTGAGAAAAATATTAAATAGTTAGGTATGGATTTTGCTATGCCATGTCCACAAAGACATTCTATTGCATACCTTTACAACAGAAAATGCATCAACAAAATATATAATGTATACCTACTTCTCAATTCAAAAATAAATCCTTATGCTTTTAGAAAATCCTCTGCCATGTTTTGTCCCACAGAGATGCTTCAGGGAAAAACTGAAAGTTTCATGTACAAGGAACAGCTCTGCAGAGCACTCACACCCTGCTGCAAACTTCCTCAAAAGGGTGAATCTCTTGCCGTGTGTGTTTTTACTGTAGAAAGTAGCACGTTAATTCTCTCCTAAATGGTACAAATATATCCATAAACCACAGTTACTCTTCATCCATCCAACCTCAACACCCATAAACATTTACATCTTTGCAAGTGCTCTGTTAACTGGAAAGGGCTAAAGGTGCCCATTTGATCACTTACTGCAGCAATTCATTGAGCTGTGCTGTCCTTTTTGCTTGCAACTGTGTGAACAGATTGCCAGAAGCATTTTGCTTCTGCACCTTATTTCAGGAGCCTTCTGCACACATTTCCTCTTGCACTGTACCCAGCTTTTATTGAACCTTCTCTGGCTGGAGCTGAACCCATTTAACTTGATCGGGTCAGCCCAATAAATTACAGGGCTGCTCCTGACAGCTCGGAAGAGCACATGTGGGAAATGTTCCTTTTGGAAGCCATGGGTAGGAAGTATCCCAGACACACAGATGGAGAGCATGTGTCCACTGAAATCAAACAGAGCTGGGGCAACGCACCCAGAATAAAACACTCGCCCTTTTAGTAGTGGAAGGCTGTTAAAAGAGCTTGGTGATGACACTCGTGCAACCCAATATCTCTGTCGATGATATACACTTATTTCAACCACCAAACGAAATTGGGTGGCTTTATTACTTTACTGCTTTCTTGAATTCAAAAGCATATGAAGGAAAAATTAAATGACCATTTTCTTCATGGCTGACCCTCTGTTTTCAATTGGTATCTTGTTTCATTCATTTTCTTCATGTTTAAATGCTGTTCTACCCCCCCTACACTGGCAACGTTTGAACAAATATACAACCCACCANTTCCTCCCTCAGCCACATAGAACCAAGTTTTGCTGTGGCAGACGCCAAACCACTAATTGAGCAAAGGTGGAGGGCTTAGGGAGGGGTGCCTGCGCATCTAATTTTTTACAATTAAAACACTCTGAATGTCAGGGGATTGTAGGTTTATGCCAAAGCCACATATCAACAAAAGAAAAAAAAAAAAAAAGCAATCTTGAAATATTGAATAGGTCCCTCCCAACCCCTATTCTGTGATTCTGTGAATATCAAGGAGGCAGTAGGAGATGGAAAAACTGATGTTTTCCTTGTTCATCATCTTTGACATTCATAAATATGGAGTGGTCCGGAAAATAAGCACACTTAGGTTTTGCCACAGACGTAGATCTCTGCTTTATCATTATAATGAGACAAATTCTTTCTGTGTTCCAATTGCACTGTGGAGGGAAACTGAAGAATTGTGCAGATCATCTGCTGCAGTGCATCCTCACTTAGCTGAGGAGCTAAAGGTGTTTAAGCCCAGGAGAAGACAAATGATTCAAAATACACATTCTCCTGAGCTGACACACCTTGCTCTCTTACACCTTCACTTTCAGAGCTCCCTGCCCCTCTTCATTGCCTGACGTACTTGTAGGACCTCAAATTGGTGTTCTGGGCCATTCTTGCACTCAAAGGGGCAAATCTGAAATGGATGATTCCTGGACAAATCGTTCATGTTCCCAGCTGTAAGGGAGCCAGCCAAGAAAGGCCTGGTTATTTTTCCCCACCTACACACCTCAGAGGAACAGTAAACCCATCATTAGTGTCACTGCACGTATTTCAGCAATAAAGTACTTAATCCACTGCTGCAGAAATGAGACACTTATAGTGTTAAAATCAGTTTGTCACAGAAGGAGCTGGCAGGCTTCCCTGCCCATTGAAACAACAAATTGACATATACCCACAAACGAATGAATCAAGCAGCCAAGGGGTCCCAGAGGCCTGAGTGCAAGCTGAAGCTGTGAAATGGCATGAGGGAAGGTCACCAATTAATTTATATTGGAAAAAATAATGAAAACAATCAACATCTTGTAGTCTTTAGCAATATTTTGAAAAATATGATTCTTGTCCACCCACAAATTTTATGGAGATTTTTTGAAAGCTGAAAGACAACTTATTAGTGGAAGTTGATGATCCATAGGGCTCCTGTTCTGCAGACAGGATGAATTTATTTTTATAATCCATAAATTATAAATCCATAATATAAATTAAATCCATATAGGAGAAATGTCAAGTCTATTCTTGGGTGCCTGTTCCTGGAATGTCCAAATTAGGACTCTACGGGTGACTGACTCTGCAATAGAGAGGAAAGACAAGGAATTGGTAAAATAAGTAGAATGAACAATGACCTAAAATCCACTTATTTTGGTTATTCACATGGATAGGAATTAAAATGTCCTTCCCAATATCTGTGGTAATTCAATTTGGAAAAATAATGGACGGTGTCCTAGGCAAAGAGCCAAATGTCCCAAGACTGTTCCTTGTGAGCCCCTAGTCTTCACTTCTATCACTCCACATCTCTGGCTTCTCCTACTCCATGGTCCCCACAGGCAGAGCCCCACTTGGTCCTTTGGTTATGACAATTTGGCACCATCATGGCTCTATTTTTTCTGAAGTCAAAAGAAGGGAAGTTTAATTAACACAGGCAAGCCTGCAAATTCATACCCAGTCCTTCCTATGGGATGTGACTGTGCCTTCCCAGTGGAAAGGAGATGCTGAAGACATCAAAGATGAATGTCTTCTGCATATGGTGAATTTGAAATGCTTTTTAAGGTTCAGGTAGGAAATTCTCTCCCTAGGCACCAGCTAAGCCAGGGTAATGTGTCAGCTTTCTGAGGCTGCTGCAGATGACAGCTTAAATACAGTGCTTTAGGGCTCTTGCTGAGTTTTACTTCCTCGTCACTGCAGCTTAGCAGTGTAGTCAGCGCTGTCCTCTGTGCCTCAGATGACCTCCTGTCACTTTGGGAGAGGCAGCTGCTCCACTGATTGTTACTGCTGGACATGATCCCTTGATTTCACCAGTATCTCAGTCAAAATCCACTGGATCCTGACTTGAGGGACAGACTCCAGCTCCTGGAAATGAAAGAGTGTCATTCAAAGCTGACAAACTGTTTCCAGCCCTCTATGAGCCCACTTTGGGGAATTTCAAGCTCAACATTCAAACTTTCCATGAGGTGCAAGGGAACCTACAGAAATGTCTGACAAAGATACACCTGGCAGATAAAACTCGCAGCTCCAATAACCATGGGCTCTCCACGTGGCTCCTATGAGTTACCCACCTTATGATTTCTGTCCCTCTAGCTCCTTCACTATACATCTTTTCTCTACAAGTGCCTGATATGTTTTCTTTCAGAAATGGCCTATGATATTCAGTAAAGCAAGCACTGCCCACTTCTGTTTAGCTTTGAACTGCTGCTTTTGTTTCAGATGTGGGGGACAGGGCTTCTGTACACAAACACTTGTTTAATTTTTCCAGCTGTGTTATATGATCTAACAGAAGTGAGCACTTTGTTCTGCTAATCTCACCCTGTTGTCCTAGGGACAGCACACTGCCAGAGCTGTTGTATGAGGACAAAATGTGCACCTGTAACAAGCAATACTCTCTCTGGGTGTTAGAGATTCTGTCTCTGTGTCTCATTGCAAAGTTTGTGCAGCAATCATAAACTAATCCTTTAAAGTCTGTATACAATTTTCAAGATAAAGTGATTAGAGAATCCTTGACTGTTGAACCATGGGGAGGGGTGGGGGAAAGGGCTTCAAGAATCCAGTTAGTCTTTGTCTGATTATCCAGTATCTGTTAAAAGCAGGTAATTCCCCACAGGTTTGACTGTCCCACTCTTAAAGCCCTTTGGTGACAGAATATATGCAGGCTGCTCAAACCCAGATAAGTGCATCCTTGTCCTTTTCCTTAGAGAGATTATTTTTGCCTGAAGAGGTGTGTGGAAGTCTTTACTGACCTCATTTAAATCAATAGCTTGTCGTAGTCACCACTAAAGTTCTCAACAAATGTGGATATATCTGAAATGTCTCTACAAACAACTCATTTAATGAACACCTTTGTGCTTCTTTGTACATTAGGCAGTCCTTTTCTTGCACTTTTTTATTGGGAGAAAGAGGTGTTATCCATAAGGGAGCTGAACCCATGATCACAGGTTGGGAGATCAATATCTTGTGCATGAGGCCACTGGGAATGTTACACAAAATGTATGACTTGGATTAGAAAAATCTGTTGAAATTCTCTCTCTGCCAAACTCCCTTCCATGAAAGTTACACTCTTGGACAAATTTTTGTGTTTAGCAATTGAGGAAAAATTATGTCATCATTGGAGGGAATCAGTTTGGTGCATCTTAGCAGAGGGAGCAGGACAGCACAATTAACACTGTATGGATGGATTGAATGTTGACAATATAAATTGGACACCCACAGGGATATCCTTTTAAAGCTGCATAAGTGAGAAAAGGTGATCTGCACGTTTCTACAATCAGGGAATGTTGTCTGTTTCCCAATTCTGGCGCCAACTCTGCATTTAAATTCCAACCACATTGTTACAGTCCATTAATTTTTGTAGACTGAAGCTGTTGCAGTGCCACACAGGGAAAATATGTAGCACAGATGTGTTTGCTGTTATGATTTTTCCCTTTTTTTTTTTTAATGTTTTAGAAATAGCTGTAAAATAAAATAATAAAACCACTCCAAACAATTCATACATGGACTAAAATTAAATCCACATCACTCTTTGGCTGGTTGCAGAGCTGTAGCGCTAAAGTTGGGAACACTCCTGCCACCTATTTGCAGTGTAATTAGAGTTCATTTGAAGTCTGATGGAATTTCATTCCTATTCCAAAGGATGTCTGTTGCAACAACTTCGTTTATTGGACCAAAGGAAAGCTATTCAAAAAATTAATAGCAAAGGGCAACTATGCTGCAAGCATCTGAGAGGGGCCTAGCTTGATAAGCTTTGTATGGATGGAACAAAACTGCCATAAAAGCAGCTCTAGAGTATTTGCTCAGAGGAACTCATCCTATAACATGTTCAGCTTTTTGCAGTTATTCTTTCTCTCTGTGTCTCTAATTTTGAACAGCAGGACAAAGGCAGTTGGAGGACACCACCACAGCAGGCACAGAAATACTTGCTGTCTGAATAATTCCCTGCTTTAGGAGGGTGAGCTAAAAAGGCACAGGGCCAAACCTGGCTTGCATTAATGCCCCTGTTAGCACATGACTTATAGAAAAATACCAATAATTCTTGAATGTGGTCTCTCCTGTGGTTCTCCTGTGTCCTGTGTACCAGCAAACCCAAAAGATTTGCTCTTTGCAGAAATGACAGTGCAAATTAGCCACTCCTGCCATCATTTTTCATTTGAGTTTGTTGCATAAGGCAGGAAATATGTGAATTCCTTTATGTTCCCTCCAGATCTGGGGTGTCTCTATTGTTTTATGTGACTATAATATGTATATCAGGTTTTGCCTTTTTTTTTAACAAGAGAAAGATTATGACCTAATGAAAAACCATTTCTAATTTTCTATTCATCCTTTCATCCAAAAAGGTATTTTTATACCCCCAAAAGATGAATTAAACATTCCTCACAAACATATTTATCTTCTATATACCATACAGACACCTATCTACATATTTACAGCAAGCATATGCTTACAGGTACATAATTGCCTACATTGTACATAATTACACAATTGTAATTGTACAATTACAGTATTGAATTAGCATAGGAAACAGAAAATTAGTAGATTTTAATGCCAGCACTAGTAATTTTTTTTGACAGCTATACAAGTTTAATATTGTAATTATTTAATATTGTAATATTAGTATTAATAACACATCACCACAGATATTAATAACACCTCACCACAGACAGCAGGAGTAAGTATATTGTACTAAAAGAAAGTGATATGCCCTGTGCAGGTTCCATGCTCTTTATAACATCCTTTCCATACAGTTTCGTGCCTAATTTTTTTTGGTGAGGCTTTATTCAACTCAGCTTGGCAAGTGCAGTTGTCATGGTCCCGTTGAGTTAATAAGGTGATGGCAATTTGCATCTGTAGAGGATGAAGCCCATGAGAAAGAGAAACTTCCTTTGGAGAAAAGTGTTAGCGTGGCCAGAGTTTATCAGGAAAACCTTCACAAGCAAGTGCAGGCCCTAACAAAATGCACATATTGCATTGATTTTCTGCTTCACTGAGAGAAGGCAGTGACTACACTAAATACAATTTCTTCTACAATATCTGGAACATACTTAGCTGTGTCATCAGAAGTAGTTTCTAACAAAATGAAGACTTTACCATAGCTATTAAAAATGTAGCAATAAAGCAAAAAATCTTATGAGGTGGTGACATAAGTGGTCATGATTCATTTTTATGAGAAAACAATATAGTGAAGACTGAGCCAAACTCTTCCTAGAGGTACACAGTGGGCAAGAGGCCACGGAGACAACTCACAAGAGTAGAAATTCCAGGTAGGTATTAGGAAAAAATCTCCCAGTAAGGGTAGTCAGATATTTGAACAATTTGTCCAGCGAGGTTGTGCAATGTCTGTCCCTGAGGATATTCAACACTCAGATGGAATAAGTCCTGAGTAACCTGATCTAAGCTGTCTCTTTTTCGAGCAAGTGGTCAGACTATGTGATTTTCAAAAGTCTCTTCCAACACACATCGTTCTTCTTCTTTGACTCTGTGATGAGATTTGCTTANGTTTAGCCTTCCTACATGAAAAATGCAAACTAAATTATTAGTCTAATCACAGTGGTATTTATGTAGTGTAGACCATCACTCTCTGCTGAGTGCTTCAGGTACTGAGAGGACTGATATCATACACACATTTAAACATATTATGAATAGCCATTAAATGATAAGAGCAACACTTGAACTTGTTCTTAGAAATCATACATGTGCATTGGCAACTGGGTTATAATTCCTGACAACATCTTTTTAAGTATTGCCTGAAGAGCTGGGACAAGCTCTGGGTTGCCTGTGACTCCTCTGTGAGGTTTGTATTCTCCAGAAGAGGTGATTTTCATGCCTTCACATGCCCCTTTACATCAAGCCTGCTTGAAACCCGGTCTGAAAGTTTTCAGGTGCCAAATGATGCCCAAACAGGTCCTTAGACAAATAAGGGAATTCCCATTATTTGGAGCACATGACTGGTGTCTAAGTAGGCTCATTTTATTTCCAATCCTTGACTGAAAAGATGCTTTAAAATCTGATGAGTGGTAGGTGACCAGCAATGAATCCCAAATAAGCAACAGAGGAGAGTGAAGAAAGACTGAGTTAGACATAACTACCCTGTCTCACTTCTACTGGGCAGGTGTTTGCACAGGCTGAAGTTCACCTCACTCCAGAAGAGGCATGGAGAGCACTTGAGAACCACTTAGGTCCTTAAAACAGGACTTAAGTGGGACTTAAGGGCTGTTCCCGCCATGTGTGAGGATGAGAATGCCACCTACAAAGAGCAGCATGGCCCAGACAAAGACCTGTTCATGGGAGAGCTCACTGATAATGAGTAACAAGAGGTTTAAATGCAGCTGAGATGTATAACTGACCAAAATAGGAAAGAGATGCTCGATGTTTTAGCGTGGCTCTGCATCCTCCCTGTTGTACGTGTGTGTGTGTGTGGGGGGGTGTTTGCATGTAAACAGGCAGAAGAAAACACTTATAAAACATGCACACACAAACTAAGTCATTACTGTGATATCCTTAGCATGCTTGGAAAGGTTGAATGAAAAATAATGTCAGACTTGTTCTGTATTCAGCTATGGAGAACGAGAAATGCTGCTGCTAATAAAGGCAGCTTTGGCAGCTGCAGAGCCTTGGCAAGGGTACAGAGTTCCTTCGTGTGCTACTGAATAGCTCCAGCTGTGCACAGCTTGAAATGTATCTTGAAAGCGCTGAAAGACAGCTGTCCTGCTCACTGCCCCACTTGCCTAGCTGAGAGAGGATGAGGACGCTTTTAATTGTAAGTGTGTTCTGTACTTTGGGTCCTTCCCTGCCTGTTCTCCCTTTTCCTGGTACAATGGCATAAAAAGAAGATCTTCTCCATGGGACATCCAGCAGGTAGGGGTGACACAAGTCAGCCCAATGTAGGATAATGATAGTGCAGATTGGATCTAGGTCCTGCTGTTGGCAGAGACAGAGAGATGACTGCCAGAGGCATGCTGTGCATTATGGCAGGGTTTTGATACTCACCCAGCTCAGGCAATTATATGGATCCTCTGTTGGTCTGCTCCACCAGGGGGATGAGATGAATCAGGATTTTTTTGCACTGCATTTGCAATGAGGTGAGCAAGATGGGAGAAAAAGGAAAGTGCACTACAGTGCTTTATGTCCAGGTGGAGGGAAGCCTTCTGCCTCCTGCAGACATGTGAGCACAAGGTATCAGGGAAGAGATCTTAGGAGTGCTGGCTGTGTCCCCCATTCTAGCAGGAAAGCAAAGAGCAATCTCTGCCATGTCTTTCAGAGCATGCTCATCTCTATGAGAAATGGAGTCAGGATTAACCATATAGTTAAATACAAACTCAGTTTTCAAGAGAATGAATTAGGGCTTAACCCTTTCTATGTCAAGTGGCAAATATATTGTTTTTTGTCATCCCTACAGCTTCTTCCATCCATCAGTGTGGGCACAGCTCCCATTCTCACTGCCATTCATCTCCCATTCATCATCCAGCCCCACAGTGCAACAAGCTATTTTCCCCTGTTCTTTCCCTGGAGATGCTGCTGAGAAACCCCAGTGTTCTGATGGCTAGAAGTCTTCTTTCAATTTCCAGGTGCAAGCTTATTTATAACCATTTCCTACTCTTTTCTTCTTGTGCCAATGTTGATTGAAACAACTCTTCTTCCTCCAGGTGTTTCCCTGAAACTTTTTGTCCAGGTGAGTGGATGTGTGGGCACATGTGCATGTGCACACACACTGTGCAAACACTACAGAGAGCTATAGAGACCTTCATTTCTCCACACTAAGCAAAGCTGAGGAATGTCTGCCCAGTTAGACCTTCCCCTCATGTTTTTGATGTCAATGAAATGTTTTCCATAGGAGAAAACCCATTTTCTGGTGCCTTGGAGAGACCCTGTTAAGGCATTGCTCCTATTTCACAGCAAGGAGTCACCATCCTGGTGTTACAAGGCAAGCAGGACAATCTGGACAGCTCTAAAAGAGTGCCAGGAGATTCTGGATTGACTATGCTGACTCAAATGCCTTGTTCTACCCAGATTGAGATGGGAAATTTTGGTAATGTTTTTCATTCCCATCTAAAATTGATTTTTCCAACAGGGAAAAAAAAGGTCAATGTCAGCAAGCTGGAAAAAAAAGTGCTATTTTCCCAAAATATACAATAAAAGGATTTTTCCCTTTCTTTTCTTCTTGCCCTCTGAACACCAGGATAAAGGCAAATGTGTTGTTGTATCCAAGACTATCCTTTGAGGTCACCTGTAGGGTCAAAAGTAGGGTTTGTTTTGGGGTAGCAGGTAGATTGAGAGGTCATGGGACTGGGTGGGGTTGCTGGAATATAAAATAGGGAATTAAAAGGAATCCTGGGGAATGGGTCCGTTTATTTAGAATTCTAGTGTGGTTATAAAAAAATGCATTAACATGCTTTTCCTTAAGCATTGGGACCTAGGGAATATTTCTTGGGCTTCCTGTGGCTCCCTACCATGTGGATTCTCTCATGTTGAATAACTGTGCTGAACTCATATTGTGACCTTTTCCACTAGCTTAGTCTCTGCCCTGTACCCCACTGCTAATTTTCCGAAATATTTTAAAACATAATACTGTGATGCCTTTTCCCTTCCTTCAAACTGCACTGGAACCAGCCAACAACCTCAATAATTAATAAAAGGGGGGTAAACCTGACAGACAAACAAACAACCAGAGCACAGCTGCATAAAACTCATTTCCTCAGGAAATGAAGCAAAATATTACAAACAAAGTCCATTTATTAAAGCTATGTAATAATTTAATAAGAAGAATGTCAATGTTCCCCCATTGAGACCTTACTTGGCTTTTAGGCTGGCCTTTTTGTCTTTTCTTCACCTTCCTCTGAAGATTAAAAGCTTGATTGCAGCTGGAGATGGGACATACAGATTGCCTGAAAGTGTCAAGCCATACCAAGCCAAGCCTGAGGATCATATGCACCTGGTTAAACTCACTGCCAGGTGCTGGGTCTGGGAGGAATTGCTTCCCTTCCTCTGCAGAGTGGAGGATTGTCTCCTTCCCAGCTTCATCTGTGAGTTTTTATTCAGGGAATTCCCTGACACTGCCAGAGCTCAACACATCTGTCTTGTTCCCCTGTGACATGTCATTGTTCCAGAGACTGGAGGAAACCCAGCACTGAAGCTCTGGCATTTTTTGAGGATATATTAGTGTGGACCTCATGGACATACTGTGTATTGCAAGGTCACCTGCAGTGGCAAAAACGGGGGTGTGGTGACACAGATGGGACCCCTCAGGGACACAGTTCTCATGAGTTTTGATGGGAGGGTTACAATGGTGCCCATGGTTTGCTCCTTCACTCTTTAAACTGAATGGTGAAAAAGCACAGGCTCAGACACTCTCCTCCAGCAACTGCCAGGGACTTTCTTCAGCTGGTAATTTAAACCAGGTGACTGAGTTTTGGAGATAGAAGATTTCAGGTGCATAAATTTATTATAAGGATTAAATTAGTTATATTTAAATTTTTTAAATTAATCATATTTTGTTACCTCATTATGTCAGCTCCGTGTCGTTCAAGATGCATTTAGTTGTATGCTACTATTTACTAATATTCTTGTTAGTGATTTAAATTGCAGCTATGCTTGAGATGTGTGACATGCTTTCTAGAAATGGAAGCATGTCCTTCATTAAAAGGCTTACTCTGAAATAGATGAAGCATATAAGCATCTTGTTAAATGATATATATAAAATCCAAATATACATAAATAGCAATATTAGTAGTGATTCATAATACACTATGGGAGCTGTAACAGCATCACCAAACAGAGGCAATGCTTTTAATCCATTTGATGCTGTAGCAGGAACCAGACCAGCATTTGACAATTTATACATTTATTGTTCGATGGGGCACATTAACCGGTTTCTGCACAGAAGTCCAACTGAATGGGAGGTGCACCTCCAACATGAATGGAGGATGGACAGAGCTGATGTATGGAGAGGTATGTTATTCATACAGCTGGTCACTTTTTGTTGGTTATCTGTCTCACAGGAGCTGCCATGGTGGTGATTATCATCTCTTTGGTTGCATACAGATAAGACTGTGGTGTCCTTGGCAACCTGCAGACAGCTCATTTGATGAGCAAACTTAAAATCTACGTACTTTAGCACAGAAGTGGCATTTGAAACTCTCAGCAAGTTATCTAAAAGCTCTATTTTATGGTAACATTTCACCATTCCAGTCTGTGGAAGCTGGAAACTAAAATTTTCACTAAGTACAACATTCATCGGACTTGCTGAAAGGACTGAATAGCATTTTCCAGCATCAAATGGTGGACAGCCAGAAAATATAGTGCCTTGGTGAGCAGTCATAACTTAGAAACGAGGTCCAGCTGAGCAGAGGGCAGTAATGTGCTATCTGAGACACACAGAGCAGATGCCCACCCTGCACAGTGACGTGCCAGTGTGCACCCACAGCCTCCTCCTGCCCCTCAGGAGTGCAGTACACACCAAAATTGTCCCTGTAGCATCTCTGAAACAGAGGGGAGGATTTGACTTATCTGCTTTAGCCATCCAACCTTAAACTTGACGCCTCTCAATACACACCTGTGAACCAAGGTGCACGTGGTGACAGCACTGTCATCTTCTCCAGCTTATGGACACACAGAAGGGTCCGTGTTTAGAGGAAAGGGGGACAAGGGTACCTCGTGTAGGAGACTAAAGTTTGGTGGGGTGAAGCTGGGGCTCGTTTTCCTGAAGGTCTCCAAAAGAGGTGGAGAGATATTTGTTCCTCTAGAGCTTCCTTTAGGGGTGTAGTCTAAACCAGATGATGTGAAACACTCTTTGGAAGACTCTTCCCTCCCCAGTGGCTGTAGATGGAGTCTAAGGAGCTCGGCCTATTCACTTGGCCACCCAAATTTAGAGGAGAGCAGGTACCATGGACATACCCAGAGGGGGTAACCTGGTCCGTGTCCAAAGTCACAAAGCAGTTTGTGGCTGTGTTCCATGGCAGCCTTGGCCCTCTCCCACGGTGTCAGTGTGTTACAGACAGCAGCCTATGCAAAAATGTTTTAGTGGAGACAACTGGACACTTAGGAGGGACAAACTGGAGAAATTAATAGCTTCCCCATAGAGACAGATGGCCTCCATTCAGGGGAGGATGGTAAAAAGAGAACTTTCACCTCATTTATAAACTCCAATTAGTGTGAGAGTTACAAATAATAAGAAACTGTGAAGGAGTCCAAATAAAAGATAAATGCTTTCAATCTTTAAATTCATTCATAGGCTATGTCTCAGCAATTTTTTTCAGGTCTCACATGCTTGAAAACTTGCCAGCTCTTTTCCAAGCTTCTTAATCATTTGGATTAATAAAAATATTATCTCTTTCTATAAACCATGGTTTTCTTGTATAATGAGACCATCATAGCGACAACATCCATCTGTATGACTTCTCTGCTCACTGAAGTAACCAGTGACTGCGTTTTTGTCCTTTACAAAAGCCCTTTCCACCCTCTGGATTTGTAACCACAGAGGAGGGACTGGCAGGAGCCAAACCCCACACCCTTGTACAGGCAGAACAAGCCTTTGTCACTGTACACACCTCTTTCATTGCACAAGCAGGTGGTTCAGGATGTAAAGATATACATATATGTCATCAGCACAGCTTAAACACATGTAGGTGTAGAAACAAGCTCTAACAGAGTTGAAAGGTATTAGGAAATTCAAGTGATTTGGCACTACTCATTTCCAGCTCCCTGGAGCTTCCTGAGCTAAGCCTGTAGAAAATATGTAATTCCACATCATTCAGCAAAGACATGAAGCAAAGAATAAAATCAAGGTCTGTAACTGACTTATTACAAGGATCCAAGGTTCTGGCAAGAATGGACCTGCTTTGAAATTTGAAGATGAAACATAAACTTTTTCAAATATGGACGTTTTATGTCAGATGATTTGTATCTACTCAAAAGAAAGCACGGGGTGGACTTGGGGTTTTGGTTTATTTTGGTTTTTTTTTTAATTCAGGCAACAATGATGTTACCAAAGACCTGATTTGGCTTGATAAGTTTGGAGAATCCTAGAGATCCATCCTGAATCAGAGCTCTTATCCCTTCACAAAAAGGCATGAAAACACTGTCCCGGGCCTAAAGCCCAAGACAAACAGTACTGCAAAAATCCTGTGAGATGGAGGAGACAAGGAAATGCACACCACATCCATGTCCAGGTGTGAATATAACCAGAGGGACTGGCAGGTCTGTGGTGGAGAATCTCTGACTGGGCAAACAAGAGCCAGCTCCCTTCTGCACCCATCAGCTCTTTGAAACTTCACAATTCTGAGAAGCTTTTCTGACCTTTCCATCTCTCAGTCCACCTGCTACCTCTTCAGAGCAGTGGGACCTCAGCTTCACCTAACCCAGGAAAATAAACCTCTTGCTGGACAACATAACTGCTAACATAATTATACAGATGGGAACTAAAGCAGACAGGCTGAAGGTGAGATCCAGACAAAGAACCATTTTCAGTGTAGGATGATTCTGCATTTCAGGTTCTTCATTGTTCCACTTGTTTAGGTGTATTTATTAGGTAGTTTCCCATTATATTTATTTGGAAGAAGCAAAGGAATGCTGGAACACATGTTCTGAGATGGCAGCAATTTCTCTGTGCAGTTACTCCATAGCCAGATCTTTCACGATGCCAGAAGATCATGACCTCATGACAAACTTTGTCAAGTATGCAGTCAGCCAGGAGCCAGTAAGAGTAGTGGTGTCTAAACCACCAAAAAAAGGACAATTTAAGACAGGGAGAACTGATATTGCTTGTAAAGAAGTCAGATTAAGCCAATTCATAAACATAGACATTCTTATTAAAGTGCCTAAACTAACACATCTTGCTATTTCCAACATTCCAGTACAGCACATATATCCTAAACCACAAGGCAGAAAGGATGGGGTCTCTAACCTCATCGGCAGCATGTTTTTTATAACACCACACAGTTCATGAAAAGCTTGGCATGCATTGCTGGATTCATTTATATCCATTAGACAAGACCAGATGAGCTTGACAGTTTTATTTTCACTTGAAGATCTCTCAGTAGAGCAGGCTGTTCTGATGGCATCGGGCCCCAATGAAAACTGAAGTATTGCTCACAGAGAGGAATCAGAAGGACCATTGACCGTAATGGACTGAAAATAATGGTGTAAAATTGCCCAGAATTTGCATGGAAAGAATGTGCAACCTAAAGCTACAATTTATCTGTTGGCCCAGAGGGAATAAAGGATGAGGCTCCACAAATTTTCAGCCACCTTTGGATTAAGCTTTGAAAATAAGGGTCCTGCTTGTTTTTCCAGGATTTCCAGTGAAACTTTTTCAGAGCCCAGTGGTGGCCCTAGTTTGCACCCATGAAGAGAAGCAAATCCTCTTTGTTCTTTTCCTTTTGACTGCAGCCTCCCATGACTCCATGTAGAAACTGCATTAAGTGCTGGATTACTCAGTTCTGAGATGTTGTTGCTCTTACCTCTAATTTAATTCTGAGGCATTCAGAAAAGTTTTGAGTGCCCCCTGATATGGTGGAATAGAGAGAAGAATGTAAAATCAACATTATTGGTTACTGCAATTACTTTCCATGGGAAGAGAGTGCTATGTTTCTGGGAAGAATATAGCCAATTTCTGAAGGGATGCATTAGAAAAGTGACTCTAAAGACATTTTTAAAGAGACAAAATCTTGATGCTGTACTTCCACTTGGGTCATGCCTTGCATTTCTCCAGGCATCCCCACAGATTCCAAAGGGAGTCTGTGGAGCACTGTCTCTTTAATGAAAGTATCAGAACCTGGTAATTTAGGCTTAGTCTGTGGTTGTTAGATTTGTTATTAAAATCAAGAAGACTATGCGAAACTGAGACCTTTATTAAATATGGAGTTAAGATTTCCTCTCCAATTTTAGAGTCTTCTGTTCTCCATTCTCATTCCAAGAGAACAGTGTTAAATAAATGGATTTTGCATGACTGAGATGCTGATTAACAGGTTCTTGAGTCAGGCTAGAAACAGAAAATAAATATGCACTTCATTGCATATCAATGCACTTCATTGATGTGGAGGAGATACATCAATTTCTGTTCATTGTAGTTCTGGTCCCGTGGTTTCAATTTTCTTAAGGTGATTTCCTAAGTTCATTACTATGAACTATTAACTATTTGTCTGTTAACTTCAGCAGTTTCTGGATTATGTCTTTTTACTTTAAAAAGACATATTTTAGGTAGACTTTAACACTTTGGATATGGTAGTATTTCTGCAATTGTGTTTGTAAGGGAATTCATGAGCTCATATAGTCCATCACCAGGAAAAGATAAATCCTATGTAAAATTGGCCTAATATTTTTTCATCAAATCAATTTTTAAAGGCTTCTGTTGCTGCATATTCTACAACAATTCTGAGACAAGTATTAATAAGTCTAGTTGCCTCGTGGAAGTGGAGTGATGCGGGATTATGCCTTTAAAAGTCATAAATCTTCCTGGAGTTTTGTCCACTTTTAAAAATTCTCATACATTTCCAGGTTTCAGTCTGGCTTTTCCAAAAACATCGTGCATCCTCAACTCATATTCATTATCTTGAAAATTTTGTTATTGCTCTCTATAGAGGTTTTTTTCCACAAAGCCACGGAAAAATTCAAAGCTCCCTTTCACCTTTGATAGAGTATGTTGGTTAGCAGGCAGGACAGGAACGAAGACTTTTTTAGCAATAAGTTAAAAACCAAACCAAACCAAAACAAAATGAGTCCAGAAAAACTCATCCCAGAATGACTGCACAGGCTACAGTGACTATCATCATGTGTATGAAGTCCAATGGCCAGTGGATTGGGAGAAAGAGTTAACCTTTCTTTTTTCTTTTTCCCACTCCTGCTCTTCCATTCATCTTCTTTATAAAGTTTTCTGTACACAGGGAAGCTCAGTCACTTAGCTCAGCTAAGTGGCTAAAAATTACTCTTACTCTAAACATCATCTTGAGTCATTCACAGACAAAACTAAACTGGGAGATAAGGACTGAGATTATACCAGCAAAGCCAAGCATCTTTGTTGATCCAAATTTTGGGCAGTTCCACCAGCCCAGAAGGAGCCCCATGTCTGTCAATAGTTCAGGTCTAGCCAGGGCATGCTGAAATGTTGGCAGGGAAGGTCCCAGTCTGTACCTTACTGGCAGTGTTAGACACTTCAGAGGACCAGCATCAAAGGCACATCTTCCCATCTTGTCTTTTGCATCAAGAACCATTAAAGTTCTCTCTGTAATCTGTGTTTTTACAAAGCTGTCTCTCCCCAACAAACCCTAAAATACTTTGCAGGCCAAAGGCTTCTTTTGGAACTTTTGGTATATAGTCTTTTGGTATAAATGAAAATTACCCTGATGGTAGATCAGAATCAGCCCTTTGTGTAAACAGCATTCTTGAAACTCAGCCTTCTCTTGGGCAGAAATCAATCAGGCTGATTGTTTAGCCTTAACTTCCTGTCATAAGCAATAAACTTATTGCAGTGGGAATTGAGAGGGTGCATCCAGAAACCACTTCGTGTTTGACGCTCTTGGGTTGACGAGGTAAAAATCCTCAGGACAGGAGTGGCCTCTTAGAGAAGGTCAGAAATTGCAAATATCACAAATGCAGTATAGCTAGGTGATGTCAATGCCTAGTTTTACTGCAGATGACCTTGTGAGGTCACACTTTGCTGCAGAGGTAATCAAGTAGTAGAGCATTTTCTTACAGACGTGCAGACTCCAGTATCGAAGACTTGTGTCTCCTGACCATACTTACATTTTCACAGGTCCTTTCAGAGCAGCTCACATTGAAAAGCCTTGGCTGAGACCACCAGCCTGTTGCACAGCTAAGGCTTCTAAACACTGCTGTGATGAAGAACAGAGAAATAATTTCTAGGGTGAAAGGAGAAGAAATGTTGATAATTAAGTGACGTGGCTTCCATTGATCTTTCAAGTATTAGTTTTCACCAGTGCCTGCATTTACCTCCATGGTTTCAGCATCCTGCAACTTTAAAAGCTATCTGGGGACAGTCATCCATGGAATTTTGTCTGTAGATAACTGCAACTGAAAAAAACTGGGGAGGAGGAAACAGAAACAGCAAACTTTTTCTGCTCTCCTTCCTTATTTCACCTTACATAAGCCTTAAATTGCTCAGTAGAAAACTCTTCCCTTGGGATGGATATACTGGGACATCAAAATGCCTCATTTTAATTAATTGACACTTTTCAGCTAAGGTAGAAAAAAAGCTTGAGTGCACATGTATGTGTAGGGGGATTTGAAAATAAAATAAACAACCTAAGTCAGTTCTGGTGAACAAAACAAATAAATAAATATTTACCTGGGTTTGCCTTCAAAGCAGCAACATTAGTAAGGAGTTTGCTCGCACCTCCTTTTGGGTTGTTCCTGCATTTTGCACTATAAAAACACATCACATGGAAAGCATCAAGAAAAACAGTCTCCCAGCCTGGGTTCACATTCTTCTTCCCCTTTAAACCCTTCAAGTACAATGCCCCTACCTTGAAAGCACAGAACTCATTCTGAGGTCCTCATTGGAGAGCTAAGATTTCCCTTTGCCTTCTCGCCAAAAGCGTTGCTAAAACAAATAATGATGTGCTGTAAATAAATCCAGGATTGTTTTCCCTGGAAAGATGTCTGAAGATTGTGGGCAAGAGCAGAATGAATGTGGAGTGTTTCAAACCAGAAGGAAAAGATATGCAGAGTTTTAGCTAACTCGGACCACTGAATCAAAGGGGTGGGTCTAAAAGGCCCAATGGGAGCGGTGTGGACAACAGCAAGGACTCTCCTGGTAGGTGTCAGTCCCACCAGTTTCCTCATTAGTAGCCTAAACCCCTGATGCCTGAGTGTGCCTTGGCACATGAGAATTCAGCCAGAGCTGTCGGGGCTTGCCCTTGCTGAGCAGCAGTGATGGGTTTTGATTATGTGGCTGAAGCCAGGCAGCTCTGCCGTGGTGTCAGACAGTCAGGAAGGCTGGGCTGACGCCTCACAGCCCACTCAGACAGAGCCACATTCCCCCGTGCTGGTGGCAGTGACACAGCTACCAGAGGAGCTCATAGCAAGCAGCATCTGAAAGCAATAAAGCAAAGGAAAACTGCGGGGAAGAGTGAGCTGCAGGAGCCTGGGTGGGAGCAGCCAAGGCACTTGGTTATATGGAGCAGCTATTTTTATACTGAAAGACATCCCAGCCTTGGAGATAAGGCTTCTGTTGAAATATTTGCTTGTCATTCATAGCTTTTAATCCCCAATTTTCATTTCTGTTGGATTGCTCTCAGACACCAGACTCATCTCTTCACCCTCTTACCAAATGACTTTGCCGTAGCAAACTTGTTGGGGACTCAGAGTTTGTACCACTATGATGAACATTCACAGCCACTCCAAATATCTCCATTCCTGTACCAAAAGGACAAGTATTTTCCTCCTGCCAATGCAAAGACAGTGCTCAGAACAGTTTGGTGAGACAGAGGCTATAACACCCTCTGGAACTGTCCATCCTATGAGGGCAGCAGGACTGGTACCAATTTCCATGGTAAAACTGCCTGGAAAGCAGACCCTGGAAATGTGCTTAAGCCCAGATTGCTTAAACTTAACTCAGGAAAGTCTCTTTAGTTCATTTTTAGTTCATTTTTAGTTCATTAATGCATCATATTTTGACTGCACTGAGAGCACTCTGCAAGCCTTCCTTGGAGTTTGATTCACAGGAGAATTGAAACCTTAAATAATTTATAGAACCAAACACCTGGGCTTCTGAAATACAAGGAGATCAGAGCCTGAAGTCCATTATTTCCAAAAAATCCATCAAACAATGGCAGGGAGATGGTGCAGCAGCAACAAAAAATCTGGGAAATCCCTGGAAGTTCAAGTCTTGTGAGAGCTGCTGGGATAGCCAGCAGTCCTGAAGACATTGGCCAAGGGTGTGAACAGTAGATGTCTATTTTTATATGCCACTTTCACTTTCCTGTATAGAGCCTCAGACAGCCCAGTATGAGCCTAACTCAGGAGATGCTCTAAGGGAATTGGTATTCAAGGGAGTTTGAAGCCTTGGGAAGGATACCAAACCCCTCTCTTTGGAACAGGATTTAACACAGATTCAAAATTTTCCATACACTTCAAGGTTTTCTGCTTCATTCCCAGAGATGCTTTGCAGGCCTGTCAACCCTGATTAAATCATTCCAAATAATTAAATTGTTTTTGAAAGTGATTTGTCCAATATATATACATATATATGTAATTTATGGCTTGCATGATCACAGTAATTCATCAAGTTCCTGAAAGTCATTGAGTCCTGCATCAAATTGCCTTCAGTCTAAATGGTTTTATTCTGTTCAATTGGGTTATAAAACCTTGGCCACCTAGTGAATCTGGTAGTGGCTATAAATCTCTGCAGCTGGGAAACTGGAAGGCAGCCCTGCCTACCTTACAATGAGAAGAAACCCTGCTTCCCATTCCAATTCAGCAGTGCCTGCAGAGTATAAAGACCTTTCTAGCAAAATCCTTCAAAAATAGTAATAAAGAACCGAGGGGAGTCTGGGGAAGAACATGTAATTATAGATGTTGTTTGGAGGGCTCTGCTGTATTTTGAAGGATGTTTTGAATGCCACAGCAATGTTGGGATGGGATTTTTGCTCTGCAAGAGCAGAGTGTACTGACAGCACCCATGGGCACCACCGTACCACCAAGATACACCACTTTGTTGTACCCACTGCTTGTAAGGCCCTTAGAAACCCAGTGAGCTGCAGTGAATGTTGCTGAACATCCATTTCCCAAGGCTATTGAAATAGGATTTTTTTTTTTATTTTTGGTGAATGGCCAATGAATAAAACAATCCTGACGGAAGAAAACGAGCCAATTCCTGGCTTCTGTGTTAGGACTGAATAAAGAGGATCAGCTCACACAGTAGGTGAAAAGGATACAATATACTTGTGATAAACTGGTTGCCTTTTATCCCATTTTCTATTAATTTCCATGTTGTCAGGGTTTTTTCCTTCAAAAAATTATTGTACAACCTCGTATAACTTTGAGGTCAAATTAATGGCTCTGTAGTTGCCCAAAACATCTCATTCTCTTCCTGCTTTTCTTATTTAGCCATGGGGCCCAGATCCTATTAACCAGTTACATGAACTACCCATGACTGAATGAATGCATCATTGCTAATGAGCTAGCCAATTCACACCCTTCTCCTTCCAGAATTTGGGGACAGACTCTATCTGTCCCAAAGACTCCATTCCTCCTGCCATGTGGTCATTCCCATTCTTACAGCCTCATCCTCATTTCCTTTCATTTGCAAATTCACCCACATCCATAACCAAAAGGAAAGTGGTGCTGTCACAGGCAGCTGAGCCAGTCTAATGCTGCACAGGCCACAAGGGGAAGGACCAGCCTCTCTCCTCCTTCACCTCCCTGTGGCCTCACTCATCCCTGCCACCAACCTGGGTACTTGTGGATTCGTTTTCTGAGCTGATTCAACTTGCTAAAACAGCAGGAAAACTCTAACCACATGCTTTTCTGGGGTGGTTTATTGGGTTAAGGAGCTGGCAAAAGACATGGGGTGAGGCTCTGTCACTGTGGTGGGGAGATGGGGAAGCACAGCAAAGCCTCTGCTTGCTGGCAGAGACGAGTAATCTTTTAAGCCATCTCACCCTATCTCACAGAGCTGCATCCCGAGGCAAAGCATTTATCCAGTTTTGGTGCCATATTTTTGATCTCTGCGTTCTTTCTCTCCTGTTCCTCCTCCAGCTGAAAACCCTTCTGGTTTTGTTTTTAATTTCCTTTGCAAGGTTCAGCTAACTTGACAGTTGGCAATTCTCACAAGCTCTCTATGCTTTCTGACCTCTAAGATGTGGCTTATTTTGCTGGTCATATATGGTTTTTAGCCCTTGTAACTTTTTGTTCTGCCCAGTCCAAATGTCCTGTTTGAAGTGGATCTTGCACTTGATTCAGTCTGGAGCATTCCTCTGCAGTATTGGTCCCTCTCCCAAACAAGAGACAAGAGCAAAGTGGTTTTTTCACCCTTGCCTGTAAAGTATCCTGCACACAATAGTCCTAGAGCTCTACAACAATTTTGGCCCTTTGGACATAAGTTGCAGGTCCCTCTTTTAAGACTTTCATTATGTTTACATGGATTCACCTCATGACCACAGATGCAAAGTCATTGTGCTCTCAAGAGATCTCACCATCTACAAAATCAAACCTAAAATGTCATCATCTTGTATTTGTTGCATAACTGAGTGACAGAATGAGTCAGCCCACACTCAGGGCTGTATGGGCCGTTCTTGATAGCATTTATTTTCCAGTGCATATGTCCAGAATTCAAGCTTCCATAACGATACAATTCTCACTTGTACACATATTGACCTCAGTCTCTCTCTCACACTCTTCCCCTCTCTCTCTCTCTCCCTTTGGAAAGTAAGCTTAGCTTACAGTCCAGCCTGGGAACCTATAGGAAATTCCTGGAATGACTCAGTCTCAATGTCTTTAGCCATCTTACCCTCCATCACTTGCACCCAAATGGGTTTTGCTCTGTCCCTGCAGTTCCTGTGTCGTGGCAGTCTCTCCTACCATCGCTGTACAGAATTACTTCTCCCTCTAATCTTTGTTTCTGCCTCTCCTGACCAAAACCTATTCCTCATTACCTGCATTCCAAAACCAATGCCATTCCAAGGTACTGCTATTACCCTTATAATATCCAGTGTTACATCCTGCTTTGGTAGTTAAATCCCTCAATTTTATTGCTAATGCCTCTTTAATCAATAGAAAATATTTCAATGCTTTTGCTGGCCAATATAATTTTTCCACCTGCGTCAGGCAAAATCTTCTTATTATCAAATTATCTATTTGATTATTTCTTGCAGCAATAATTTTTCCTTTCCACAAAATCCATTTTACTGTCCCACATACCAGCACACACTGTTTTTCCATTATGCACTGAATCTCCACTTCCTCTGTGTTTAATCCAGGTGTAAGAATTTCATAGTTATCTCCCAAACTCACTTCCTCATTTCTCATGAGGTCTTCATACCTGCTAATTTTAATCCTACAATACCACTCTCTCTCCAAGGTGAGAGCAATCCTTTTCTTAGTAATTTATCATAATCAACTGTCTCAAAATCATACTTCTTGATGAATATTTGAGGCACTTGCTGACCTCCACATAATGACTTTACCTACCCTTTCCAAGGGCTGAAAGGCTCATCCATCCAAGATTTACTTTGTATGTCTCTCCTAAGTGGGCATAATAATCCCCCTCACATCCTTTGGGGACTTGCTTTAGCTTCTAAATCCACGTTGTAGTTCCCACTGTCCTCTGAACATTTCTGGGAGTTAACTGGCCAAAGTAATTTCCTTCTTCTGGTCATTGGGGGAAACCAAGGACCACACTGCAGCTTTTGGAATTAAATTCTGGTTTCATCCATGTCTCTTGAGCAGCAAAGTAACATGCTACACACACCTCACACTGGAGCCACAGTATGGGGTTATGAGAAAAGCTTACTCTGGACAGTGGAGGTCTGGCCTCTAGGTAGCCTGACCCTGGAGTTTGGATTTGGTATCTGCAGGCTGAGTTACTGTGCAGAGTTTCTGCAGTGTTTAATAAGGGCTCTACTCCTGCTGCATCTTCTGTCGATGTTGTCTCTTTCTTCTCAAGCATCTGTTTGTCAAAACCTTGTGGGTGCTTAATATCACTGAGATCCTTGAAAACTTAGCTGAAAGTGACTATGTAGCTGAACAGTTATTTAGGAAAATGAGCAAATAACACATGGCACGCATAAATCCCAGCTATGTTACAAAACCAGGAAAAAAGGTGCTAATATGTATTCATCTTCAGCTAAGCACTGACAGCAGGGCAATGTATTGTCTTTGCCGATCTTATTTTCACTTGAATGGTTTTCCTTTTATTCCCTGTGGTGTTTAAGGTCTTCCAAAAGAAATACAAATGATCATTGGAGATGAATAGCTGGTTGTGCATGGGTGTTGGGAGAGTGCTGAAAATGGGCTTTCACTCTGCATTCAGTGGGAAAGTGAATCACTCTCACACAAAGCTAGAGCCTCGAATGTGAGGAGGGGAGAGAATGAAAGCAGGATGTGATTCTCAAATGACATTTGGTGCTGTTTATCTAGTGGAACAGTGCATAGATTTGGTGTAGAGGAAACACAGCATCTCACTGCTGGGAAGCAATTGCATTCATTTTGAAGTGATCTATTAGCTCTCAGGTCCCTTAAGAAAACGGAGAATAACATGGAAAGAGACAGAAAAGTGGAGGAAAAAGCAGAAGTAGACATAGGGCTCATCTGAAGGCTCTGGGAGGCTGTGGAGGGGCAGAAGTCTGGATATAGCAGACTGTTTTCTGCCCCAGATATGCCTGCAAAGATGATTTATTCCTTTCTTGAATTCTGCATAAGAATCTCAGTCTTGGTTAAAAGCAGAGTCCCAGAGCTGAAGATAAAGTATCCAAGAGCTAACTGGAGGCTCTGGGGTTGTATAGGCTTAACACCTACCTCAATACTCCATTTAAAGCAAGGATGGGATTAAAACACAGCCATTGTGTGGGATGGGTGTGTGCAAATTCAGCCTGTTTGAAAAACAAAAGTGAGGTAAAGATGAGTGTAACAGATGTGCTGGAGGTTATCACATCCTTTCCTTGTACCCTCCTCTGCCCAGCTTCCCTGCTTCATGCCCTCCCCTTTTTGGTGCCCCTGACATTCACCAACTGGCCAAGAAGGCCTGATCCCCTCCATGTAACCCACTCATCATTAATTTGGAGGTTAATACTTTACAGTGTGTAAAGTCTGCCTGCTCTTGGATTCAACCCCCAGTTGATGCAGCTCAATGAATCTTCATTGATTTCATTTCCACCAGCTGAGGAGAGCCAGTTCCAAGAGGCGTGAACACCACTAGCCCCAGTTATCTCTTAGTTTCTTCTCAGAAGCTGCTCCCCCTGTTCCAGCATTGAAGGAGCACTGGAAAACCAATGACTCAAAAGCAAGATAAACCTGTCCTTGCATGTAGATGTTTTAGCAGCTGGAAAAAGGAGCAGATCTTCAGTTTGTACGAGCAGGTGGAGCTGAAGAAATGTAGAAGTCATGTCTACCTGTACTTGAAAAACTCCCTGAGCGCCCTGCCATTTGTGACATTTGGTGACATTTGTACCACTAATATGAGTTCTGAGATGGTGCTCAGTGTGGGAACAGGGGAGAAGGAGGATGGATTGTTCAGAAAAGGAATAACTCTCCAAAGCAGCTTTTGTGGGGAGTGATCATCATTGTTTTATTCTTCCAGGCAGTGTGACCCTGTCCAGAAATGAGGTACGGCTGATCTGGGGTACCTTTTCTCCAGGGAAGCAGTGAGTCACGGAATGACTTCCTACATGTTTCCAAGGTGTGGACACTCCCCTAAAAGGATGCTGATGAGTACAGAAAAGTGGAAGACAGTGTCATCTTCAAGGCTTGCCATCTACCCAATTAGGTGGGAAAGTCCAGAGGGAGACTTGCAGCCCATAATTTTCCCACTGCCAACCCCAGGTGGGTCCCTGTCCCTTATCTTTATCACACCAGGTGGTCAATGGGTCTGTTTCATTGAGGGAAAACTGGCTTCTGAAAATCAGATTTTTCTGATTCCAGTGCTAAGCCATATTTGAGCTTGTACTGGCTGGGCCCCGCTGGGCTTGGGGGGTACCTGGCAGGACACTCTCAGTGCCATTCCCCCCATCCAGTGCCAGTGCACTCTCTCCAGGTCTGAATTTTCTCCCACAGTAATGAGCTGTCCATGTCACAAAAAACACATCCATCCCCACAGAAAGAAGCATACCCATAGAGAGCATGGCTCCAGTGCTCCTGCAAGCCCTGCTTGAATTAAGAACTTATTTTAACTTATAGATTTGCAGGCTTTAATTGCCATTGGGGTTTCATAGAGCATAATTACTAATTTTTTTTGTTCTCTTTTTTATTGGTGCAACAAATACTTATTGATAGTTCGTCAAAGTTACATGCAGCATCTGTTCTGTGCAGTGAAGAAAAAAAACCCAAGCACCTTGTTTTAAAAAGAAGCAATTTAAAATGATCGGCCAAGGTGCTTCTGCGGGGTCAGTGAGAACACGCACAGAGGCATCTCGCTTTTCTTTTTTATTTTTTTGGTAGCAGTGTCTGGATGGTGACTCATTATCAATTGTAAATTACAGGGGGTGGGGAAAGGGACATGAATGACAAAGTTCAGCAACAGCATCTGCTGAAGGAAAACAAATGAGGTGGGGGGGCAAAGCAGGAAAAAACAGATGAAACACTGTAATTGCTTGGCAACAAGTTGCTATTGTAATTTAGAAAATTGGAAGCATCCGTTCTCAAACAGTTCTAGCTTTATTTCATTTCTTCTTTACTTTTGAGTGCAGCCCTTGTTCAGTGATCAGCTGTGTCCTCCTGCAGGATTACTGGGCTCCCTCACACTGAGCAGTAATGGACCCCTCGCGTTTGGTTATGGGCCATCGAAGAAAAGCATTTTGCGATTGTTTCACAGTGCAGTCATTTAACAAGATTAGAGATAATTTGCCCCTTGGAATGCAAAACTGTTTCTACAGGTGCTTAAGCTTCCTGGCTTTTGGATTAGAGGCCTCATTTTGTTTTGTGCCATTGCCTTCAGCGAGGTCTCCAAGGACTGTAAATAAATGAACAACGACCCTCCACAGCTGGGAAACTAATTTTCCAGCCCAAGCTGCAAGAGTCGCATCTTACAAAGCTCAGTGGATGCAGATAAATATGTGCATGCTAATGTATTAAACGTGTTGATTAACTAATACTGACTGTGCCTGGACGCCAGCCTTTTGCCAAGTGGGAGATTCCCGGGGAAAGAGCCAGAGAGGGAGCAGGTTGCTGTAGGCAAGCGGGAGGTGCAGGGGTGTCAGAGGTGGTAAAAGGAGCGATGGCCATTCCCACTGATGCTGGCAGAACTCCTTCACACCTCCCTGCCTCCTTCTCCCACAGGGGAGAGAGCAAGCCCCGGCCTTCGGCCACATCCAGGAGGACGGGAAATCTCATACATGTCCACTGAGATGTGGAACCTCGAGGATGTAGAGATGCCATGGACTCCTGCCAAAGGAAAGGAGAGACCATGCACACTCCCCCAGGGACACTCAGTTCTGGTCCTGCCAAATAGATGTGGTCTCTGGAACAGTTCTCCAAGAAGGATCATTGGATGGAGAAGGATTCCTGGATGGACCTGGATCATGGTTACTGGGGATCAGAGAAAGCCTCATTTATTTGATTTCCCCATTCTTTTTATATGTTTTTCCCTTTTCTTTTAGTGTTTCCCTTCCTTCTTTGGGTGTAATTTTTTTATTTGAGCTGAGGGAGAAAATGGATTCATTCAACTTTTATTCCTAAGTATTTTTTAAATTTCAGATGCGGGATGAAAATCAAGACCTCTGAAATTCCCATATGATGAGATTACTTTTCTATGCTCAGCCCTGCAAAAATCCTCAGTTTGGGGAAGGCCTGAGCAAGTCTATCTGGGACCAGAGATGCCCGTGCCTCAGACACCCCTGCTGGACCCTGTCAGGCTGGCTCCCCAGGATGTTCAGGAACACTGTTCTTTTGTAATTCCCACACCTGTGAGGCCCAGAGTGCCAAGCACTCTGCCAAACTAGCAGTGATCAGTGGTTTGTGAGTCAATCCAAGATTCAGAAGTTCAGTATTTAAGATCTTGCTGTGCCATAGGTCATCTGGCTTCTTTGAACAAAATGTTGAAACATTTCAGAGTACTCATGAGTCAGGGGACAGAGAACTGGAAGTTCTACAGGTCTACAGGTTCATTGATGAAGCATTCCAAAGGTGATTTAGGTGAGGTTTTCTTCCTACAGATTGTTACAGTCTTCAGATATGTAAAAATGAAAAGGAAAAAATTTGCCAGAGGAGGCAAAGGTATCTTCAGCTACAAGATGCCAACAAGAGGGTTGGCTCTACTGAGTCTAACCCTCACTGCTTGCTCCCACCTTCCCCAAAACATCTACTGGTGGTGAGGCTTTGGTAGCGTTAGTATATTTGAGGGTTAGGGTGGGGTCAAATGTGCACTAGCATCAGGGAAGGTAAACAACAAGATTTAGTAAACACAGGAAGGAATGACCATTCCAGGTACCAGGTACTCCTGTTAACTTAGCTCAAAGGTGATAAAACTCCTAACACTGTCTGTCTTTTTTTTTTTTTTTTTTTTTAATTAGGTTAGCTGACCCTTTCAAAATTATCTCCAATTTTAATGAATATCGAATTCTTCTCATAAATGTTCTCTTTTTTGGTTTTGGGTTTTTTTTCTTTTTGGCTCAAAATGTTATTCACCTCTGCTCCAAGAGGTTTAAGGAGCACAGACAGCTTCAGTGATCAGAAAGGCATTTTTGGCAAACAAAATATTTGCAGAGAAAAATTTGCCCAGATGCACTCATAACAGTTATTGAAAGCTTTTCTCACAGTTTTTCTTCTAGTGAAATGGCAAAATAGAATGTCCTTATCCAACACAGAGATTACAAGAATAAATGGTTTAAGGAATGTGACTCGCACAGTAGGAGCCAAACAGACAGGTGCTGTAAATTGTGTCCCCCGAGGAAATAATAATAATAAACAGCTTTACAGACTGACAGGATATCACATGAAAAGAGCAAATTCCACCTAGTTCATCTGCTTCAGCCATCTGAGCCCTGGACTCACTGATGCACAGTTTGGTACCTGCCTTTTCACTGATGAGACGTAGCAGATTTTGCAGAGAAGGCATTTCTGCAAGAGGAGTGACATTGAAGTTTCCTTCAAATTTGCTACAAGCCACCAGGCATCCACTTGATAAGCAGCAAAGTTCAAGCAGTAGCAAGCAAAAAAAGGAGAAAAAGCAGAGGTAGTGCTAAGAAGCCCGTCCAGAAAGCACAACTCAAATAACCAGACCCACTAACAAGACAGCCACATGAAGAGCACGTACACCTCCAGAGCAAGGTGATGCCAGTGGGGATTGGACTTAAACAGACTTTCCAGATGGCTGCATATATTGCTCAAATTTCATGCAAATACTATTTGCATGGTCTTAACTGGTTGTGTACACAAAATCCCACTCATCCCCCAAATGAACGGAAAGCAATAGAAAGCGAGAAGAAAAATATGATTTGCAGCACACAAGTAAATATGCAAGTTTTATATGATGCAGTGCTCATGAATATCTGATTGCATCTCCTTCCCAGCCACCCCCTGGCATCCAGGGTTGATCACTAATTCCCAGCCACTATTCCAGAGATTTTTATTGCTACAGTGTCCCATTCAAGGTTCACACCACATGTTTAGGTAAACTGCCATGGACCCCCACAATTCCTGAAATTCAGAGCATGGGCAGATGAAATCTAGGAGAGCAGAGAAACAAGGGCACAGGCAGTTAGGGAGGTTTGTCCTCAGAGGCAAAGATTGCTCTGCTGCTGGGAGCACTTTGCAAGCGCCGTGACAGAGAGGGACCTTAAAGGCAAAAGAAAAGGAATTCTAAAGGCTGCTCTCTTGGGAAAGACTTCAGGTGGGTCACTCCTCCTGAAGAAATTCTACCTTTAATTCTGTGGTGGGTCATCTTAAATCTTAAAAATCATCTTAAACTTTAAAAGGACATCCATGGAGTTGTATTCTATTTGCTCTGCATTTGTCTGATAAAGAGGCAGGGGCTGCTTGAAGTATGGGAGCAAGACTTGTCCTCAATGGAGACACTTTGGGGTCCTTCTCACTGAGCTCTTCCCAAGTAAAGCTGCAGGTGGGGGTAGCTTGCCCAAGCCCAGCTTCACTGCTCCTAATTCTAATCATGCAACAAGGTGTCTGTGTTTGAAGTCCTAGCCCTGGCCTCACTATCAGTGCTGGAAGGGTATCCATCCCCTCCAAAGGGCAGATGGGATCATCCCAGTCTGGACTTGAGCTTCTCCCTTTCCCTTCTGGGAGCAAGGGAAGGCACTTCAAGCATATTTTGAGGGGGACCAGACTCACTTGGGCAGCACTCACCACCTTCCCTGGAGCAAGGGGCTTCCTTCCGCTGAGCATCACCACCAAGTGTTTTAGGGCAGGTTATTTTTCCTGGGAGTTGCATGCAGTCCTGATTGCCCAGAGGAGCATAAGTGAGCATTGTTTCTCCCACATTGTTCCCTGGCTCTCCACTTTTCCCAACTCCTTCTTACCTCATCCTCCCCTTGCTGGCTAGAGAGCTGTAAGCCACTGATTAGCACTTCATTTGACAAACAGGAAGTGGGGAAGAAAAGCATCATTTTCAGAATTAGAGCCTCGGAATGAATTGAAGAAAGAAAGGGGGAAGAAGGAAAAAAAAGAAAGCGAGCCTTGCACACTTTCCTAATTGCTCGTTAGAACCAATGGCCTTTGTGGTTCCTTCCCCCTGTGTCTTCTTTATAAAAACGTTTGCACAAGACATTGCCATTGTCTGCCAGACAGCCTCAGGGTAGGACAAAATGAACTAATTGATTTGCAGTTATGTCGTGGTGAATAGTACTAAACATCCATCTGCGGATTCCTTGTGAGGAGTGATTAATAATTTGTACTCCTGGGCCTAGAAGCCTGAATACCCCTTTTTCATGTAAAACTGAAGCGTTTCATTCTCTCAGCATCACAGATATCTCGTCTACATTGTGGGTTACAAGGAGGAGGTCAGGAGTGCCGTGCTGGCGGGTTGTCTCTGTGTGGGTAAAACCCCGGTGGGATTAATGGGAGTTTGTCAGGCTGGCACACAGCACTGTACAGCGCCTGCTACGGCCACTCCAGGGCAGATGTTCCCCATCCCTGGCCGTTGTTTCAGGGACAGAGGATTTTGCATATTTTTTGTTTCAAAGAGAGAGATGTGGGACTTAAAATTTATTGCAAACACAGAACCAAAACCTAGACTGGGACATTTTGATGAATAAGGACTTGGATTCAAATTTCAGGGCTTTTCTGGACACTTTTTCTATAACCACCAGAAGGAAAACCCCAGCACCGAACACACAGAAGGGCTGAGGAGTTTCAAAGGTCAATCCAAAAAATTTTACTCAAATACCACCTATATGTTGAAAGTTACATACAAAATACCTTAAACTGTCTAGTAAAGGGGAATCTGCAAGACCTCCCTACAGGAACTCCTACTTGTGAACCTGCTTTGCCAGGATATTCCTCCTGTCAGAGCTGCCCACTTCCATAATTTAAATGGTGAGCCAGGGGCCATGGGCACTTTGTCTTTGTCTGAGCTCAGTCAGCTGTGACAGTCTGTGATCCTCTCTCCCAGCCATGTCTTACAGCCTTCGTGGTTGTGTCCCCAACTCCACCACTCATTCTGGGTCCTTTCCACCTCCACCAGGAATGAAAAGCTTGTAGCTGCTAAGCCATTTCCTGCTTCCTAATGAAATCTACTGGCCTCCTGGGGGAAAAAAAACATTGACTCAGCCAACTCTTAATGAAGTCATCTGTTTTCATGGTGTTACTGGTGCCCTCTACTTTCCCAGCTCATTAAAAAAATTAACAACCTTTAGATACATCCAGAGATCCAGAGATGAGATCTACTTGGTCAGAGTAAATCGATTTCAGTGGAAAAAACCACTTGTCTTTCCCCTGTGACCATTTTTACATCTTCCAACTTTATCTGCGTTTTATCCTGTGCTTTGAACATTTTGTCTGAGTGGATCTACACTGATAAACAGATGCCTGTGAGGCCTTGCCTTGCTGTCAGCTTGCTCCATGGCGAGTTTGGACTGCTCCAAACTCTCTGAAATCAAACCAAGGCACAGTTCTGGGAATGGATCTCTCCAGGAACAGATCTGATATCTCACATTTGGCTCCCTTTGTGATTCATGGTCCTATGAACCTACCTCGGGAGGTTTTGCATCTTTAAATGTTCCCTGATGCTCTGCTGTGTATTCACCACCCATCTCATTTATGTCCCATGCCATAAAAACAGCGCTGGTGGACTGCCCATGCTGCTTGGTCTCAGGAGCAAGGACTGACTGCTGTCCTTTGTGAGAAGCATGGACACAGTTTATTTTATCCCCCTGAGACAAATAGGCATAAGGTGTGAGATAGATTTGTTTGGTTATGCCATGTCTGGTTCATTTTTCCTTATTGGGTGCCTCGGATGCTTGCTTTACAAGCACTTCTCTCCTGGCAGTAACCAGTAGGGCAAAAAGAGACAAGGGTTTTTAAAAGAGTGCACAAAGCCAAAACATTTACATAGTAGAAAAAGACTGGAACATTTAATTATTCAGTTTTCTCAGACTCAAACAGTCAGCTTGGTAATACCTAGTTGTTGTCCTTTCCTGATAGGTAAGAGCTTCTGGGGAAATTATCTCTTCTGAGTAAAAGTAATTACTGTAAGTGCTTTGCAAAAGTATCTTTGGGTGATGTATTTGATGTAGTTCTGAAAATTATTTTGTGAGAAAATAATGAGCTAGGAGAATAGAAAGCACCTATTTCAGAGAATTTTCCTATTACCTTTTGGGGGTGATAGGCTCTGGCCACTCATTAAATATAATGCGAAAGCTTTATAAATATGTAGTGCTGCAAGAGGAATGAGATTAGATTGGATGGGGCTTTGAAAAAAGGATCCATTTAGAAGAGTGTTAGCAAGATTGATGATCCCAGGGATTTCTGCAGACCAAGGGAAGGAGGAAGGCTATGGGTTTATTGTCATATTCTTTCTTTCATTTTCACTTGGGGCAGCTTGGGCTAATTTAGCACAGTGCAACACAGTGACCTGAGCTTAAACAGATGGACAGGTTTGGATGCTTTATGGTGACATACTGTTTATAATCCATGGTCTTGAATGACAGTATGAGTCCTCCTTGTTCTGAGTTTCTGAGAGTAATAACAGAGGGTTAGCATTTCCACACTGCTGAGCTCGCTTGTGAAACTTATTTCTACAGTAGATTACTGAGGTCAAGAGTATAATCCAATTCAGAAAAATCAGTAGGAACATAACAGAAAGCATCATTAGTCATAATGATGCTTCCTGTTATGTTCCCACTGATTTTTCTGAATTTGACATTAATTTGTACAAATCCATACAGTACCTACATCTTGAATACTGGGAGCATTTTGTGTCTGTCCACCTCAAAAAAGATATAGCAGAAGTATGGAAAAAGATGGACAGAGGTAAATAATTGCTCAGATCAGAATAAGTTAAAGGAGACAGCTCCTTTAACTGTGCCCCACTGTGGTTCATTTGAGGAACCCTTTTCCGCAGAAACAGTGGGTGCAGGAAGCAAGTTTAAAAAGCATTTAGATATGATGAAAAAAAAATCACCGGGGACTATTAAAAAAGAACACACCACCATTAAATTAAAAGCTCCCAGAGTCCCATGTCCCACACCCCGGAGTGGGAGGAAGATTTTCTGGAGCAGCATCACTGCGTGTTATCCTAAAGCTTTGCTCTCCTCTGTGCACCCTCTTCAGCTGTGGAAAAACACTGGGTCTGTGGTAGTAGCAGAAGTAGAGCACCCATCTCCTGAGTCCTTTCCTTGAGATGACTCTGGGCAGCTGACAAATTGAGCCTACCAAATCTAGCTTTACCCCAAGCAGGAACAAAAAGTCAAAAATCTGGGCTTTGCTTAGTGGGAGAAAAGTCACTGAAAAAAGTCCAGCTTCAATTCCCCTGCAGAATTGCAACATCTGGCAGGCAGGTGAGTTCAGCCAGTCAAAATGAGAGGTGTAGCCCTTGTCAAAGCAGCAAGGCAGCCTCGGAAACGTGTACCCATAGTGCCAAGTGGCCGTGCTTCCCACCCCGGTGCCCACCCTTCCCAGGAGGAGGAGAGGGTATGGGCACATGCCCCATGGGGCTGTCTCCTGTCTCAGAGCTGCGCTCGGGTTCTGCACCAAAAGGGATGCAGGAGAAGCAGCGCTGGGGCAGCCCGCACAGCACCCAGCCGCAAAAATCGTCCCTGTGCTCCCAGCTTTCCCCGAGAGAGGCAAGGTGGCAGCGAGGATGAGCGAGGATGGATGGATGGATGGATGGATGGATGGATGGATGGATGGATGGATGGATGGATGGATGGATGGACGGACGTGCCGCAAAGCCCTGGAGTCTCCGGCCACTTCAGACAGAGCCTTTGAGCGGGCGGAGAGGCTGCGCATTGTGCCCCTTCCAGAGGGCTGCCTCCTCTCCATTTGTTTACCACACATCCTGTCTTCTTTTCTGTTTGCTTCACACATCATCGCCTTCATTAATCGTCCTCCCCGCTCCCCATTTGGGCCTTTGGATTTTCGGCTCGCCATGGGTAATTCTAATTACCTCAGACATAAAAAAAATAAAATAAAATAGGAGCTTAAGTAGGTGCACTTCATTCTTCAACTGCCTTTTACAAGCGGTTCAGTGCTGGCTACCAAGGGAATCTGATTAAACTAATTACCCTGATTGGCTTGTTTAATCAACTGCTTGGTTTAATTGGGCCTCGCTAATGCGGAGTGGTGGAGTCCGTGGTGCGTAATGTGAGAACCAGGAGACCCGTAACACCGGCGGTGACACCACTACAGAAACCAGCCCGCATTCCCAGCCTAACGGGGGGACTTTAATAAATGCAGACCTCAGCTGAGAGCCCAACTGTATTCTCAAGAGCCTGAATGGGCTGGAGGTTTTAGTGATAATTAAAATTGCTAGGGGAAAAAAAAAAAAGGAAAGAAACCTCAACCCTTTCTCATTAAAGGACTTGTCCTTTTCCCTTCCCCCCTCCCAGCCTCCAAACTCCAAGCAATATCAGGAATCCTGTCTGCCTCTTTCAAACAACACTTCAATTCATCAGGGCAAAGAATCCCTCCTCCTTCGGCTCCCCCATCCCTGAGATTTTTCACTCCCATTTACAGTGTGCATGGCCCAAAGTAAATACACAGACAACAGGGTTACAAATTACCTTGCACTAGGTAAATCCACCCTGAGTACCTAGGGAGTTTGTGGAGTACAAACAGCTTCTGTGCAAGCATCCTAGCAATAATGGACATTGCTATAGCTCTAATTACTAGAACAATAACAACCTGCAGAGCGTCCTTTTCCTCCTCCCATCTCAGTGCTGACTCCCCACTCCCTTCCCTGCCCTCCACTTGCTCTCACAGTGGGGAAGGATGAGGACGAAGAGCCAAACACATGGCTGGCTTAGCAAAGCTCCGCTCATCCTCGTCCAATATGTTTTATGGTGACATGCAGACTGAATTTGCTACATATCCTGAGGATTTTCTTAGAGCCAACGGCAGCCTGGCAGACCAGCGGGCACTGGCATGAGTGTGACACCTCTGCAGTAAGCACTGTATTCCAGCACAGGTATTCCCTGTGCCACAGTGCATGCTGCTTGGGCAAAAGTCAATGGCCTGCTCAATTGTCATAAATGTCCAACTGCCATCTGTAAAACAGAGACTACAGCAGCAAATACAGCTAACTTTAGCCATGGAAAATATCAATGTATGTATGTGATGTAACAACTTTAGACTGCCTTTGTGCTTGATGAAGAGAAATGGGCATTTATGCCTATTTCAGGTGTCCACTTCACCTTACCCTAGGAACGCCTTTTTCTTCTGCTTTGGGTGCAAAGGGAGCTTCAGGTGATCTTGGGGTTACACCATGGCCAAATCAATCCTGCCGGGGCTGTTGTGATGAGGACCTTAGAGAAGGCACCAGAGCTCCTGGCAGAGCCCATCCTGTGCTTGTGAGAGTGTTGGGGACCTGATATTTTACAAGCCTGGCATCCTCCCCCTGCAAGCTAGCAGAGCAAACTTGGCCTGCTTCCCGCTGTGGTCACTGCCTTATCTCCGAGCTCTGCCCACATGTTAGCCCAGCCTCCCCACTTGTGATGGGCGAGGGACTACCCACAAGCATGAACAGATTTACAGAGGGGGTCTGGTCTTATTTGTGATCACAAACTCCGTGGGGAAGAAAAGACACATCCTGCAGAAGTGGTTGGGTGGACTCCTGTGTTGGTGCACATATCCCCTGGTTGCTGCCACCTCATACCTCACACCACACACATTGGGTTGTTTTCAAATGGTCCCCACTTGTCACTTTTTTTTATTTTCTGAAAAAAACACTGTCATGTTCTGCAGATTAATAAAATATATTCCTGAATTCTGTAAAAATTCAAATGTCTTGGGGTTTTTTTGTAAATCATAAATTGTGGGAGTTTCCTTTGCGCTGTCTCCCCCATAACCCACAGCAAATGAACACCATGGTTCTCATACCCTGCTCTAATTGCTCTGGAGAGGTCTCTCCTTTTAATGTTGTGGTTTGCTCTGGGCTGAAAAATATCCATATAAGTGAGTAGGTGAAAGCATTTTAAAACCACAAGGAACCCCATTGTTGAGCTGGAAAGCAAATGAAAAATTTTCTTCATAGATGGGATGTGCTTTATATCCCAGCTGACCATGCAGGAAAGGTCATCAGATGCTGCTCAACTGGGGTTATCTCACTGATCATCCCAAAAGTGATCAGCTGCAGCATGCCTAAGTTAAAGTCACAGCAAAAATCATTACCATTTTTATGAGGGAGAGTATGACATTTTTCACTGGAACATGCCCAGTCAGATACGCAACAAAGGGAGGAAAAAAGCAATAACCATTTGCTAATATTTCAGCTCTTTTAGGGTCACTTGGGGCAGTGCTGTGGTGATCTCTCTCCCCATCCTCCTGCCTGGCGGCATCCATCTGGGACACCTAATGAATGATTGGTAAACATAACTTTTCCCAGCAAGACAAAATCTGTTTCTAACTCATGACCCGCTGACACTCGTTCATTACGCAGCCTTCTCCTGAGAGACAGGCTGTTTAGGCAAACCACTGACCGACTGCATGCCCCGTGCAGCCATCCCTTAATCACAGGACAGACCCTCTTAGTAACGGGGTGATGCTGAAGGGCTGCTGAGCGGATGTTACAGAAAGGCTATCGCGGCCACTTAGTGCTCCGCCGAGTCGCCGCGGGGCCGTGGGACCCACTGCAGAGCCCGTGGGGCTGCAGGAGACGTCCTGGCTGGCCCTCACTGCTGCTGAAACACGGCCATGTGTCACCAACACTCTCCCACAGCCGCCCCTCACCGTGTGCAGGGATTTCACCTAACGCCTGTGAGGATCAATGCACAATTTTTCACTGCTTTTCATCGGCTTTGAGTGGGGCATTATTTGAAATTTTGGGATATGTATTAGTTCTTGTGAAATCCTTCGCATTCACAGCCCCTGCACTGTCCTTCATGGAGAGGCACTGGGTGTGTCAGGGACCTCCCTCTCCTGTAGGTGATGTCCCAGCCTCAGCTAAACACGGCATGCAGCAGTCTGTGGTGTTGCTCTCCTACTCCTTGGGGACAAGCAAGATTCATCTAAAGCCTATCACTCCAGCCAGCCATTTCTTGCTGAATGAATTAATGGCATTGCAGAGAGAACTGATATTTAACAAACACTTTCACTTCCCAATCTTCTCACTGACCTCTTGGGAATTGATGTAAGCTACAGAGAGTGTTTTCTTTTCCTTCCTTGGAGAGTCTTCAAGTTGTTCACCTGGCAAGGTAAACAACCTAATTGATCTTGAGAGGGTTAGCTAAAGATCAGAGTAATCTGGGGATGCTCTAAGCTTCAGTTTTTTGGTTTTTATTTTTTTTTCACTCTTGCCAATTATATACCAGTTTTTAATCTTTTTTTCTATTCCAAAGAGCTGCATTAAAACACCTTATTGCCATTAGGAGGGGAGTATCTCCATTCCACTGAACGATGCCAAGTTATCATCACGTTTGAGCTTCTTTTAACAGCCTGCCTATTTTCAGGGCTTTTCACCTTTGCATTAGTAAACACTCAAAATCCAAGAGCTGCTGAACTTCATACCTTTCCTTGTATCATCTGTGTCTTTCCTAGAGGCGTGGCAGTGAGATGGATTCGATCAAGGTCGAATTGAATCAAAACAATGGAAAGCCAGACAGTTGGCTCTGGAGCCTTGGCAGTGCCAGAAGCAAATAAAGCTGCTCTGTGTTTATCACTTCATTCAGTCCAGATGGGCCATTTTCCCCATCCTGCAGTCATCATCCTGTATCCATACAAAGCTCTGAGTGATATTTCTATAGCATGTTGCTTCAATGAAGCTGTTCTAGAGTGGCTGTACCAGCGGTTTTGAAGTTGCCTCTGTGTCTCTCATGTGGTTAGGCTTACAGATGTCTTCTGTGGTCTCTCTTTCTCTATCAGTCATCGTTTCATTCTCATGCCTTCCAGATTTCCAGATACCTCCTGCCTGTGTCTGCTTGAAGAAAGGCACCCTGTAAAGCCCTCCCATGTATTACAAAAAGATCTGCTTCTGGTTTTGCTTCGCATAACGCAATGTATGTTTTGCAAAAACCGAGGAACTGACAATCAGATTATTGATCACAGCCAACAATCCTGGCTCCTCTGTGTCTAATCCTACACTCCCCCCTGGAAAGTGGGTTTAGATTTGTTAAATGAATTTGCAGCTGATGAAAAGCTAAGGTCAGATGTGTGGGTCTTAAGGAGACAGAGTACAGGGAGGAACTTCTTATGTCATCTGCCATTTAATTAGACTCAGTCGCATACTGTACCATTCCTCCAGCTCAGGCTATCAGTCTTCCTTGGAAGAAAGCTTTTATCTGCCCAACATTCTGCACCAAATCAGGTCAGATTTGGCTCATTTGCAAACCTGGCTCATATTTTGCACCAGAGAAGTTCAAGGCATGGAGCACTCCTGCCCATCCATCGCTCCCATGTGCCAGCTAGAAAAGGAGTTCAGCAGAATAACTTCTGTCAGTTGCGTTGGCTCCCTCTGATAACAGACTGCAAGAATAGGACAAGAAGGAAAGATTCAGGCAAGGAACTGGGAACTGGAAGACTCAAAGTTCAAGCTTACATTCAGCCATTGAGCCACAGTTCTCCTCAGGATGAAATAAGTGGGGCATATGCAAAACACAGAGTAGAAAATAATATACATATACCTCAAATTCATGAGTCTGGACCCACTAGAGTGACTCCAAGCAACTCAGATCATGCAGAGAAGATAAGATGCACACGTTTGGGCAGCTTTCAAGCTCAGGTGGCTCTGCTCCCAGGTATTGTGTCTCTGCATTAGCAATAAGCCTCCTACAACTGGCTTTCCTGTTTTAGCATAGACACAGCACTGCCCAGGTGTGTGCAGAGACCAGCTGAACCCAAGCAAGAACATGTGTCTGCACTCTGCTCCTGACACAAGCCCTTAGTGTTTCCCAGCTTTACCCCTCTAACAGCACAGGTTTGCAGGCACTTTTAAAAGCAGACCTGACTATTTGGCCACTCCGAAAATCCAGCAGAAAACAAAACCACTGGGAAAAATCAGAAAAAAAATCCAGTAGCATCACAGTCCTCAAACTTCTGATACCACAAGGGAACCTCTACCACTGGCTGGGTTCAAGGTGTTTCCTCTCCAAAATCCTTTTTAAAGAGCTGAGTAACCTCATGGGCTTTGCACTGGGCTCTGAGCTGGTGTGAGCAGGGCTGCAGAGGTATAACCAAGCACAAAATATGACCCTGGCTTAGCCCAGCCCGAGTCTGGCAAGGCTGTGCACAAAGTCACAGAGCCTGTGTGAGAATGCCCTCAGTCAGGCTCATAAAATGTTGTAGTTTGCAGCTGAGAAGGGATAAATTAAACTAACAAGCATGACAGCTATTTAAAAATAAGAAATCATGTTTCATGAGGTAAAACAACATCTGAGGCCCCAGAGAGTCTGTACTTTGTATTTTTAATAGTCCTCTCACTGAAACAACACTCTCCCCTCCACTTAGTAGGGCTGAAGACCCCAAGTTCAAACATTTCCCCACTGCTCTCTCCCTCGTTTACTGCAGCTCTCATCTTTACTATCACTCCGGATAACTCTCTTTTGTGAGGAGAAGGGCTCATTAGCCCAGAATTGATAAACAAAGAGGAGGGTGGAAGCAGAGGTCCCTGCTCCCCAAAGCAGGCTCCCCGGGGGTGGTGGTGGCCTCCCACCCAGGATGGCTCCGTGCAGAGCCCAGCTGCAGCCTGTCTGAAACGTGCTGGGGACAGGCTGTCAGGGGCTGAGCCATCCCACGCTGGCCCTCTGGAGGAATCGTGTGCTGAGGGTATGAAAAATCTGTCTCAGAAGACTCTGCAAAGGCAGAGTGAGCCTGATTGCCTCGGGCCAGGGTGTGGTGGGTTCTGGCACCCAGGGAGTGGGTGGGTGCTGGTGGCTTTGGGTTACAGAGGTAACAGAAGCTCGTGAATCCCCACTGCAGGGGAATTGAGGATTTACCTTCTACACAAGTCCGCTTTTTTTTTTTTTAATCCACGACACTCATATCCATTGGTGTTGCCTAGTCTGCTGCTTTAGCACTCCTAGCACTCTGCTGCTTTAAGGGGAGCTAAAATAAATTGAATGAGAATGTAAATTCAGCTAAAACTAGCTTTGAGGCAATTTGGCAATGATTGCTAATGGCTAGCTTCTTCAAAGGAGGATAAATTTCAGGATAAATTCCCTGTGAGGACAGATAATCTGTGACAAGATTGCATTAATGAAAAAGATCATCATGTAACCAACAAACTTCTCATACACAATTGTCCAGTTGCCAGTCCTCCAGAAGACAAAATAATACTGTTCTCTGTGGTCATTAAAACTGGCAAAGACAAAGACAACGTGTTGAAGTTACTTAAGGCAAAGTAGAACACTTTTCAACTTGATTTTACATGGTGACTGCTATGTGAATGGGGAAGATGAGACAGGGAAGTGCAGGGCTGGTTATAGGTAAGACCACGATTTATGCTTATGCCTGAAACTCTCATGAGAGCCTCTCAGAGAGGCTGTTATGATTTAAAACTCTGCAGAAGCAGAAGCTGGTCACCTTTTCCAAAGTTCTAGCAGACCTTCAAAGAAAAGTATTTCTCTGTGAGACTTTTAACCAGGGCAGATAATGATAGGACAAGGAGGAAAGGTTTTAAACTAAAATAGCAGAGATTTAGATAGATGTTAGTGGAAGGTTCTCTGTTGTGACACTAGTGAGCCACTGGCACAGGTTGCACAGAAATCAAATCTCAAGGAATAAAAGTATTTTTTGGCTTTACTTCTTTCTTTTAGATGAAGTTTATGACATTTCTTTCCTTATGTGTTTTAAGATTTTTCTTTGCCTTTGCAGGATGTGTGTATGATTTTATCTTTGCTAAATGGAAGACTTTCTTTTGAATTAGGAATAAAAAGACTCCTCCAAAGCTAAGGAAGTTGTAGTAGGTTTCCTACTCATTGGCACATGATGCATTGTATGGCAGGTATATTTATTTTTATGCTCATTTTTCTCTCTTCTCCATCTTCCAACCCTTTCTTGATTTTTTTTTATTCTTTATTTTTAATCCCTTCAAGGTAAAATGCTCCCAGCATCTCATCCCCTAGTTTTCATTTGGGTTTGAATTCAGTCAAATTAATTCGTCCATCCCAGCCAGAGGGACCATGCTCAAGTAGGTTTTAGGAATGCCATCGAACCCCTAGGGTTTATCAGTTGTCACTTCCAGTGAAAGAAGCTGTTGGTTTCTTTGGTAAAAGAGATGCAGGTCATGGAGGGTTACACTAAACATTATGTGAGTTTGTCAGCCAAAAACTTGCTAAACACCCAAATGATGCAGCTCACCAAACACACCTGCCCTTTCCTTTTGAATTGCTTCATAAAATGTCACCAGCCAGTCAGTCTATAGCTTTGCCTTCTTTTCCTGCAGACCTCGATGAATACCAGGCATGGACAACATGAATCCCTCAGTATATCAGTTAGTAATCCATTCTTGAGAATGACAGAGAGGGATACATTTAGTCTGGCTCTGACATTCCCATTCCTGTTTTAATACAGAACAGTACCCTCTTCTCAGAAATACAGGGGTAACACTTGGTGTCAAAATGAGCTGTCTCAGTTGTGCAGACAACTCTGAAAGCTGCTAAAAACCAGCAGTCAGGAATATGATCCCACAGCACTTTCACAATGGGAATTGCTATTCTATATAGGGTGGGAATTCCCCTTATCAAAGGAGTTAACAAGCATTTACTGAAACCTGGCTAGCCTGAATGATAAAAAGAGTAGGGAAAAAAAAGACTGATTCTTCTGTTATTAAGCATTAAAAAATTAATTCTGACCCAAAGAAAATCCTGATACTCATGTAAGTGAGGGCAATTTTATACTATCCCAGTTTTTCATAGCTGCCCTAAATTTCCTGGAGGATCCATGTGGCACTGAAGAAGAGCTCAAGAGTCTCTGAGCCTTTTCCCATCCTCCAGGGCAAGGCCAGGGTATCCTTCTGTCTTAGAAAACATTGTGCTTTGCTAACTTTTGAGGGTCTTGTGCATTCAGGGCCTGTTAGAGCAGCTCTTGGTCTACTCCATTTCCCATAAATTAAAGCACTATGGGAAAAATCCCAGGATCTACAAGAGCACGATATTATCTTCTAGCCACTGAAGTGAGTGGTGATTAAGCCTCATCTGGCCTTGAACTTTCAACGTGCTTGGTGTTTGGGCTTTCATTTTACCCTCCATTTCTGAAACGAGACCTTTCAGAAACCTAATGAATTTTATTTCTAGAAGTTCCTAGCACCATTTTAGTTCACACAGACACCGCACCCTTCAGTGTATACTCAACCACACCTCCAAAAGCTTTGCAGGTTGTAGATTCACCATCACTGGTGCCATGGAGAAAGCAGGATCCCAAGCAATATAGCTAAAAGTGGTTTTAAGCCAAGTGTTCATACGTGGCATGTAACTTCAGCTGAGAAGGGAACAGTGGATGCTGCTGAGATATGCAATGAGTTTACAAAAAGCCAGTGCTGAGGTGGCCTGCCCCACATGGTCTGCTGCAGGTCAGCCCTCCCTCCTCAGTGTGGTGGCTGGGCAAGCCGTGATTCCTGAGGGCCATGGCACAGCCACCTCCCCAGGGCACCCCTTGGGAGTGCTCGGCTCCTGCTGCCACCCAGGCAGGCCCAGGGAGCGCTCGGAACGCCACGGAGTGAGCCACGTGTGCGCTGGCACACGCACACCCCGCAGGCCTCTGTGAGTTATGAGGTGCTAAACGCCGCACAGAGCCCTGCTGACTTCACAAACCGCAAAAATGATCAAATTATTGCCACATTATGAGAAGTGATCCCATCTTTTCGTTTTATACCCTGTGTGAGGCAGGAGCCCTGATTGTTTCTCATGTGCTCTTTAGAGGTTTCTGGAAGCTTCTCTGCCTTCTGAAGTGTAGGTTATCTCACACCTTCTGCTGGTAATTTCTCTTGCAGCAGGACCCCTCTCTCTTACCACCAGTACAGTCACATATACCCTGTGGCTGTTCCTGAGCAAGTCCCTCCAGGAAGAAAGTTGCAGCCAAGTGAGAATTTGATTCCCTTATATTGCCTCTGGCATTTCCTCATCTTGTAGTAATATTCATGCAGAGGACTTGCACGTTAAACTGAAATTAAAACAGAAGAGAAGCAGCCCCAGCAGTTCAGATCTTAGTGTCTTAGTGTGGTTCCTTGCTTAGAGCCAGAAGCAGAGAGCTGGGGCACAGCAGTTCTGGCAGAAAGAGATCCAGTCCTGTGAGGAGAGAGGTTATCTCCGCCCTCAGGGACTGTTCCAATATCTAATTATGCTCAGGATAATAAATTTACTTTTTATTTCCTATCCAGCTTTTTCCTGACTTCAGCTTGCAACTACTAGACCCTGTCACACTTATGTCTGTGTAATTAAGGAGGACCCAACCTTCACTGCCCATTGCCTTTAGAGGCAGCCATGGCCTGTGACCAAGACACCTCTTTATCTCATCCTGATCAGCTAACTAATTTCAAATATTCTAGAAATGCATACTTTAAGTAGAACAAAATCAAACCATAGGAAATTTGGAGCTGTATTGCAGAGGTAGCGTAACACTGGATCTCAATGTGTACATAAGTATGTACATTTTAAAGTTTCAGCAATTAAAGTATCATGCAGACAGAAACTGTGGAGTAAATGTAATAGCAGAGGCTTTTGTTTTGTTATGCTATGACTCATTTCACTTAGTTAGGTACTCTTTGTTGCTGTCATTTTGGGTTTTTTGGGTATTCCCTTAAACCTTTAAAACTTAATTTTGGTCAGTGCTGTCAAACAAACCAGAGCCATGCACACGCTGGGTTCTCAGTTAACACTCTGCTCCTGCATGGCTCAGGAAAAGGAAAGGACTGCAGAAAAAACAGTTTTCCCCTTCTGCTGGTTATTTCTGAGGGCAATGGTCTGTAACTTGAGCACCGGCACATGAAAGCTGTTGGTGTTCTGCCCACTCCTTACTGAAAATCCATAATGGCTCATGAAACCTTCACAGGAGGTATCAAGAGCTGTCCATAATTAATAACTCTGCTTTCATGTAAAGTACTTAAAGACAAGATTTCTCTGCCAAGATCAACAGATTAAAAAAAAAAAAAAGGCGTTTACAGAACATATTGTTTCAAAGAGATAAAGAGCCAAAAACCAGATCATTTAAAAGAACTGAAGCCCATTTAGTTTCAGACTGCTCCACAATCATTCTCTCCCCTCTACTTTTACCAAAACCCCTCTGTGACTTTTTAGTTTACAGTCTGCTTTTCTTCTTCTGGTTCCTGCCTATTCTAAAGGTCCAGTGTGAATTGCACAAGGCAAGGAATGGCTCTGAAGGCTAAAGTGATAAAAGGGCTTCCATGAGCCACAAAACTGACCAGGCTGCACCTTGGCATAGAGTGATACCCATCCTTTAGCTTTGATGGCCTTTCAAAAATATCAGCTTTCGGCCAAAAAGAAGTGGCTAGAAATGCAAATATCATGGACCAGCTCTAGATCTACTGCTTTCAGAACTAGAAATTCCCAGAAGTGAGCATATTGCTCATATATTACTTCTTAGTATTATCATGGCAGTTAAGGTTTCTTACTTGATTTGCCATGTGTTCAACCCTGTAATTGGTTAATTGCATTTCTTTATTGGTTATTCCACAAACCACATCTAAATTCCTAATGCCAGAAGTGGTAAGGTAATTTCTAAGTAAATTCTGGGAAGGAAAAGTAAAATATTGGATAAAAATACTAGTACCAATCTAGTCCTATGGATTTTCAAGTACAAATGCTAGAGCCACTACTATGACTGAAAAATTCATTAAAATACTGTAACACTTCTTTACGTGGCCGAATTCCTGTTTGTGACAGCATGGAAAAATACAAAATACAGTGAAAGACATTAATATCCTAGTTATGCAATTGTCAACGTGTTCATATTTTAGCCACAATTCACCAAGTGACAGGAATGTGACATCCCTTTGAACTGATTTCCAGTTATTTTTGTTTGCAAATAGTTTGAAGTCATTAATCAACAGAACTTCCTTGAACCATTAACAGAACCGCTGCTCTGCTTGGTTGTTTCTCTTTGAAGGGGATTACAAAACCATTTGCTGTAGTTCTGATTCACATTGATTCCTGCTCTGAATTGCATGCTAAGTTTTGGGATGGAGCAAATTCTTCATCTGGTTTCGTGTCAAAACCATCTGAAGTCAGGGATTTCTGCAGAGAACTGATGCAGAGCCATAAACTGTCCGAGTTCACTGTGGATTGGCCCAACTGTGTTTTTTCGAGAAAGGATGGGAAGTGGAGCAAATCCTTGAGGGAAAATGAGCTGTTTCAAACAAAACTCAAGACTGTGCAACTTTTACATCATTTCAGGTTTCACAGCCAGCATTTTTAGAACTCTTTCCTATCATTTTGTCCAGAAAATGGTACCTGGCTCACAGTGTTCCTCAGAAAGGCTAGCAGAAGATCAGCTGAGGAAAGAAAATTTACCAAGTTGCTCTTGCACGAAGTTCCATATGTTTTTACCCCAAAGTGCTCATACTTCTGTTATGTTCACTTCCCTAAACAGACACACATGCAAACTGGTGGGCCTGACGTGTCAAACCCCACATTCAGATGTACAATTGAGGGTCAGCCACAACTGGGAAACAAAGGAAGATGCCACCATTTTTTTGGGCAAATGCAAAGCTAGCCAGTGTGCACTGGGTGTTGAGGATTAAAGACTGAGAAAAAAAATCCTCTGATATTTAAAAAAAGTGTACACCTGAGGAAGCCACAGTCTGATTCTGCTAGCAGGAAAGAAATCCATATATGCTCGTAGGATAAATCAGCTTTGCCAGATTCTCAGTTAGCAAACCAGAGCACAACTTGGCTATAGCTAGCATTGTATAATACTAAAATTATTTTAAGAAAATTGTATTCTCAAGGATTATTTATTTCATGTTGTTTATGAGTTCCTACTTCTCTTTCAGATGTTTTATTGCAAAGCATGAGCTGAAAGCTTTAGAGAGAATGTTTAAATTCTATCTCATCTTCCTGAGCTGCTTCATGTGTGCAAAGTATCAATTTCAACTCAGCACAAGAAGCAAAACAAAGTTTTTAGTAGTATCTCCTGCTAGAATAATTGGTATAACTGGAAAAAATAGATAAGCTTTGGGGTGTACGAGAGGACCTTTAAGTGCCAAAAAGCATGTTTAACATTTTCCATTGATAAAAGCCATTAGTCACCAAAGTGTGTCCTTCTGCTTGATCAAAGCACCATAAATCTAAAAAAATAAATCCAGCTAGCACTGCCTGGGAACAGATATGTTCAAACACAGTTTGTTGTCCCTTCAGGGATGACAGAGCAACTCTGAAAACTGTGTTCATGTTTTGATTTTCCAAACATTGTAACCCAGTCCCGACTGAGAGAGCCTCAGATCTGTAAGACACACATAAGGGCTGGGGCTGTGTCACACAGGACCTACAAAGGGTACAATGGGGGCCAGGTGTGCCACCAGAAGTATCTCAAAGGCACTGGGTTACCACATTTAAGCAACTGGGTTCCATCTGTGTGTCACAAGAAAAAACTATTGAAGCTGAAACAAGAGTTTATAAGAGGCCTGCAGTGGTGGTCATTTATATTTTTTTCACCTAGGTTGATTTCATCTGGAATTAAGTTTTAAATGGCATAAGAGAATGGATATAAATCAAGCATCTCTCCCTTTTTCACAGGCTTCCAATAAAGAAAGATGTTACTGGGGTATTGGAAATATGATAGTTAAGTTTCCTAGAGAGAAACAAGTACAGGGCAGTGCATAAACCTGGCTATTGTGCTATCAAAAATAGCTGGAAGTTAATTTGAAAGAAAACAAATCTCATCTGAGTGCTGAGATCCAAACCCAACAGAGTACTTGGGCTCCCAGTGCTTATTTGGGCACCTGACTGTGTATTGGGACCAAGAGGAATGAACTGTTGGTCCCATGCCCATGTGCTGCCTGGACAGTGCACCTGGATTATCTTCACTCAGTAGGAGTAGCAACACAAAAAGTGTCAGTTCCATTTGGTTTTGATGTTTTTTCAAAACCTCCTCTAAGACCTGACACTTCCAGGAATAGACAACACAATCAGCATTTTCCTGAAGTTCATAACTGTCCACGCTCTGTGCTCATGCCACTAGTGATGGTCACGCTAAGCTTCTCCAGAGCTGATCCATGGCTCTGGGAGGCTTCTCCAGAGCATGAAATCTCATGGGTTCTTGTGGATTTGCAGCTGTTTGAGCTTGAGGTGGAGAGTTTGATCTGCAGTGAGCTTCTGTTCAGCTTCATCTGCAGCTGCAGTCAAAATTGTGCAAAAGCCCACAAGTTTTTGCATGATATTCATGGGCATGAAAAAGGTACCTGTTACCTCTTGAGCCTTAACAACCCAAAGGGATATTTTGGACTTAGGACAAATTCAGTTTTGCAGGGTTTTTCTTTAATGTTCTTCTGCAACCAAGTCAGAGCTCCTTGCACACCTGCAGGTCTCCCGCTGAGCGACTGTCAGGACTGCGCAGTATTAAACCAATCTTGGCATTTCACCATGTCCACTAATTGTAAGCACATCTGTTGAAGAGCAGCTAGAGGAATGAAAATCCCAGCATCAACATGTTTGATGCATGTGTTTGTTTCCCCTTAGAGTGAGGGTGGGAAAACACCACTTTAAAAATCTGTAATCTTAATTTCTCTTCCAAACAAATGTAAATGCTCCTTCAGCTCCCCTGGGCAACATCACTGAAATAGGGAAGACTCTTAGGGAAGATGAGCAAGCCTGAGGGCAAAAATCTTTTGTGACTGTCTTCATGCCTGATAATACTGATTTAAGACAAAAATAAAATTTGGAGAAAGCAACAAAACTCAGGTCCTACACTTGGTATCAGTGGGAAATAGCAGTCACTGCAGCATCAGCAACTTTTGGATTACAGAATCATATAATATCCTAAGTTGGAAGGGATTCATTAAGGATCATCAAGTCCAACTCCTGCCCCACCTACGGCCACCCCAAGAACTCACAATGTACCTGAGACCAGGTGCACATCCCTCAACATTTTGTCCAATTGAGAGCCATATGTGGCCATAGATGGTGTCTCCTCTGACCTCTTGAACCTTGACTTGGGTTCAGCCTCATGTTTTTGACTTGGGTCCAACCTCATGTTTCTGGCATTGTGAGTTAACTGTCTTGCTCAGAAACAAGTTTGTAAGACTGAAATATTCTACTGTTTATCTATTTTAGCAAAGAAAGCAGTGAGAGCAAAAAGGTTACCATTTCATTTACACCATTTTCTTCATTCACAGTTGATGATCTTGGCAACAAGACCTCTCATGTTCTAAGACCGGTTTTCATATTCAAACAAATATCACATTACCATAGACAATAGCATATTACTACTTGGTGGTCTGAAATCCTGTGTCCTGAACCTTTTGTATTAATGTGGGTAAGGACTAATGATCCTGGAGTCAGTAGTGTCAGTTGGTGTCACAGTCAACTGAGAAGGGGATGCTTTGTCTGTGTTTTTGTTTGAACTTCTAGCTCTCACGGGAACTTTGCTCACACCAGGCCCTCCTTGACCCAAATATTTCTTGTCTCCCTTCACATGTCCCTTGTAGCCAGTAAAAAACTATCAGCAGAAGAGTGGGTTCTCCAGACATAATGCTGTCTGTCAGCCTTTGGTCCTGTGAGCAACACCAGCCCAAATTTCATCCCCCTGCTCTGTCGCTCTTTATCTTGCACTTAAATGTATTTAACAATCAACAGAAACTGCTTCAGCCTGTGGTGTCCAGCAGCTGTTTTTTGGGAGAGGATACAGCTGGTGCAGAGCACGCAGAGGTTTTGCACCACGGATGGGTGAGCTGCAGAGTCCCAGCAGCCCATTCATCACAGACATCAGCCCCCTGATGGCTCCAGTGCCACATTCACCACTCAGTCAGACACTCTGGAGTCATCCTGTCTGCCTCGCAGTGCTGAGAGTCCTGAGAGCCAGTTTATCTCCTTGCACAGATACTTGCAGCTCTGCCTGGACTGAAGCTGTGGGGCACATCAGCACATTAGCAAAGCTGAGAAGGAAATCTTAAATCCTTCATGACCAGAATCTGGTACTTGGGATGACCTGGGTGGGAGATGGGGGCAGAGGAGTCTGACCTTTGTGAGTCACCGCCAGTATCAGGAGCATATTGCTCGGTCCAGGGGTTTTCCCTGGCACCACTCACACTCCCAGCTCTGCAGTGCTCACACTTTCCTGGGAAAGAAACCCCAGGTGGACTGACTGTATTTTACCACTCCCCTGAAGAAAAGCCCTGCACATTTCAGGGACACAGCTGAAGTGAAATTCAAGCTGACCCCCACTGTTGCTTGCAGGGTAACTGAACCTCGGGCTACCTGAGAGTGTAGGCAGCAAAGACTGTTTATTTGCAGGGTTGTGATGAGCATGTGGATAATCAGGTTTCCTGGGAAGTGGCACCAAGCCTGCCAGAGTTCAACAAACATTTGGACAAGGCTCTCAGGCACATGGTGTGATTCCTTGGTTTCACCTGGGCAGGGTCAGGAGTTAGACTCAATGATCCTTGTGGGTCTCTTCCAGCTCAGGATATTGTATGATTCTACAAATAAAGGGCACTCTTGGCTGCAGCTGCCATGGTGGCAGAGGACAGGAAAGGAACAGGCTGTGAAGCTGGCACTGTTTCATGTGCCATAAAATCAGCAGAATATCCTTCCCTGGGTCACTGCATTGAAATCAGCAGAAGGGCAAACGTGTCCTGCTAATGACTCAGGTGATGCCTCTGAGCAAGGAGTGCTCTGCTCCTGTGCTGAGACCATGAAGTTGGACGTGAGCAAAATTCCTGTCTGGTTAAAAAGGGGTGAACTAAAGGACAAAGAAACAGCTCTGTTATTGTCTAGACCTCCAGATCATATCCTTAGAGCTTATGATGCAGCTTATCCAGCAGAGGAAATAAAAACTACTTGGATAAAATCTTCTTACACATTCCCATGCTCTACTCTCTTGTGAAAGTGTTTTTAGTATAGAACTACACCACTTTAACAATATGCACTCCTTCAATAAAAAAGCATGACTCACACCTCTGCACAGGAGATAAAAGATGTGTGGAAACCATAAAACCACAAATCCAGCATGTAAAGCCAGCAAAGCCACTTATCTTCATGGAATATTTTAATGTCTGTCTTGTTCTTCCAGGAAAGCTATGGAACAATTTACACCATTAAAAAGCCTCATCTTGTAAATATATATCTAAAATATTTTCTCTAAAGATGGTTCTGTAAAAGATTTTTTAAAGGATTGATACGGGGTTTAACAGGGCATTCTAGGTTTTAGCACCCTGAAGGTTATATTGGCCATGCCTCTTTCATATATAAATTTATGGAAAGGAGGCAGGAGAGCTTCCAACAGGGATGGCAAACAGAGAGGTGCTGACAGGGTAAGTGTCTTCCCCCAGCATGAATCCTAAATGATTTGTGGTGCCATAAGCAGAGCAATTAGACCCCAGCTCCCTGCTCCCACCTGCCTTGTCTCACCTTGCATGGAGGTCATGCCTATTCCTTTGGGCCACCTTTCCCTCTGGAGTCACTAGCTGCACCCCAGCAAATCTGGTCCCCTACTCCAAGTGCTGTGGAGCCTCATGGCTGGGGCTCAGCTTGGCAGCTTCATGTCCCCACCCTCCTGGGAAGCCTTTAACCACAGCCCAGCAAGCAAAGTGAGACAGTCACCATCTGTCTTTGATCTAAACTTGGTGCAAAGTCTGGGGACAATCGCAGTCACTTGATCCCATCTTTGGGTTGCTTCCCAAAGCAGTAATCTTACTCCTCATCCTCAAGTCCCAGTGATATGGGGCTCCTGGAGCAGACACCTCAGTGGTAACCATTTCTGGTACTATTTAACATGATAAAAAGTACCTGGGAGAGTCATCAGAGTCTGCAGTGGACAGAGAGGAGCCTTTGTGGTCTGTCTGACAGCACCACAATTAGAGCATTTTGAGTTCTAACAGCCCAAAATCTTGAGCTTCATTTCATGTACTCACATACACTCACAATAGTTGTTATATATTCAACAATATATATATTGCTCTGTGGCTGTGCTGAGGGTGACCTCAATTAAAATGTATCTTTGTAGGCAAAGTGTGGTAATGCACAGGGGTCTACAGGTCAGGGAGAGTTCCTGGACTTCCATGAGGTTCATTACAAGCATCCTTGCAGCTGACACACAGTTTGTTATTAATCTTTGGCTCTAGCACTCTTATTGCACATCCCACCAAACTGAGATTTACTAGACATAATATCATCTAAATTTAGTCTAATTTAAACTGTTTTAGAAATGCCTGGTACATTTTACCAGTATCACCCCAAATGTGAGCATGCAGCTGAGCCTGCAGACAAGGAGGGGAGGGTGATTTGCCGTGACAGGGCTCCTGTCCTGGCTAGCAGCAAATCAGTAGCTGTGTGGAGCATGAGCAATTAATGGGGGTAGCACATATTCCCTGAATGTTCTGATGGAACATAAAAACCATGGGCAGACACCCAGGCTCGTGTGCATAAATATCTTCTAGTTACGGAGCTGCTGCAGATCTGGGATCATGTAAGGAGATGTGTGCATCACTGGTCAGAGGTGCCCAATTTGGATGCAAGAATTAGGATTTTATGCCAACCGTGGGAAGCAAGCATTTTCAGGAGGTCATTTAGGATGCTGAATTAGGAGGCTGAGCAGGACTGTAGCCAATGTGGAGAAATGAGAGTCTCCAGACTGAGGTAAGCAACCCCCATGAAGTCCCTACCCAGCTGATAAAACCCCTACAAACCTCTAATCACCAGTGTTTGATAAGAGCTGTGCAGGGAGGCAAGGCCACACAACTAAATCGCTGTAGGATACTCACACTTTCCATGGATCATCAACAGTGTAAATCCAAGTTAATTTATGTTTTTGGAATAGCTGAAAAGTGGATGTTAAGAGACATTTTTAAGATACTAAAGTAATAAATATCTCTTCAATTTGTCAAATGTCTGTACTTTTACTCTGCTCAGCTCCCACCCACCACCCCTTTATGGTACATAGAAAGGGAAATAATTGAGATTGTTATATAATTTTCTGCTTAAAAATTGCTTCTACCACTTTACTGCAGTTTTCTGCCTCACTGCCAGGCATGTGACCACTACTTTATAAATCCCAAGAGATTCAAGCATGTTTCTAACTCCTTTTAAGTAAAGAGCAAGCAATGAACAGCTTCTCCCTGCTCTGGATCATGCCATGGATCACGTCAAAATGACTTCTGTGCATCCAGTGGTACACTGGAGAAGAACTGGGAACTCCTTTATGAGATTTTGTAAAGGCAACACAGGGGGATTAACATGCCATTAGTAATGCTGTTTGTGACAGTGTAATTTATTGAGGCTGATTGGTGATTTCATCCATCATTGCTGTTGTGCAACACTTAAACATTTGCAGGATTACATGGGGAAGGCAGTTCAATGGGCCATAATATTAACCAAGGGTAAAGGCAAGGGTAAAAACATGTAAAATTGTGGGGCAGTTCTTGTCAGCATTGGAGAACAAGTAGGAATAAGTGCCATCTCTGCTGACGAGGATGCTGAAACACACTAAGAAACTTGAGTACACATTCTTGGTGAGTACAATACTGCCCTGTGCAGGAAAAATCACATGGGGGGAGTCGGAGTCAGGTCATGCAGGGAGGGGAAGCTTTTTGAAGGCAGCTTACTGGTACTTGGTTCTCTACCAGAAAGGCTGCTATGAAAATCTACTCACAGGAATAGTAATGGCACCTGTGTTGGGATACTGCTTGAAATTAGCTACTTATTCTCTGCTCCCCCCTACCTCCTCATAACCTTACTGGCATAACAAACCTCAGCTTCTTTCCAAAAGCATTTAAACTGCTCAACCTTCATTGAGCATTGCAGCAGAGCAGAGGGTTACTAGCTGTGCCTCAGAGGCTATGTGAGCTAAGGATTTTATACTTGGTGCCATGAGTCTGAAGAAACTACCCTTCATGCACCAAGGAAATGATTAATCTGTGTCAGACTGCAGCACACAGAGTTGTTCTTCTGCAAACAGTGTCACTGTGCCCAGAACATGGATACAGGAGAGGGAGGTGAGACCCACAGATAGTGGCCTGGGGAATGGTCTGGCACCTCCCAGAATCTGTCAAGTAGATCTCAGCAGATTTTTCCCTTATAACAGATATCTTTCCATCTTTCTTTCTATCTATCTCTTCTTTTTATTTTTTCTCTTTTTGCTTTTTCCTTGTCTGTTTCCTTCTTTCTTCTGCCTCAGCACCTTGCCTTGCCTAAGCACCTACCTAATTCAAACACACCCAGGTTACAAAGTTTATATCTGTGAACAACATCTACACATGCAGAAATAAAGTCACTTCCAAGCTTTGGCATTTGCAGGAGTTGAGCCTGAAGTGTTAAAGTACAAACACTTTCTGATCAGCCATTCCCTTGATAACAGATGGCCCAATCTATGCTCCAAGATTGTCTTTAACTCTGTCTGACCCAACATAAAACCAAATGTTCATAAACTGCAGTTCTCCATACCCCAAGATGTCCATTTTTGGCTGTAAATCTGGAGCACATGCTGTTATCTGAGATTTGTAAGTCATGTGCGATACAGGGAGGTGCATTATCTTACTTGGGGGGTGTCTGATCGACGCAGGCAGAGCAGTGCCTCCGCCAACAACTCCAGGGAAACTTTCTCTGCCAGTGTTCTCTATGTGATAAAGTCCTTTTCTTATTTCCCTGGATAATACCTCACCTTGCACCTTGGGTAAATCTACCAAGCCTATGCCACAGGAATCACACTGTGCTTGGATGGGAAGGGACCCCCTTGAACCTCACTAGAATTTTGGTACAAGGTCTGCAAGGATGAAAGCTGCTTCTTTCCATTGGCATTAGTGTCACCTCAAGGGCAGGAGAGCAGAGAAAAAAATGCCAGATGTAGAGCCTATGGAGCTGCTGAAATAACACCTCGAAGCTAATGAATTGTGAGGAATCAAACCATAGCTCAGATGTCTGGCTGAAAACATTCTTCCCCTGCATTCGTTCAGCTACTAATGGGTTGTGCCACACACTGCTGCTGAGAAAGGAACAGGGAGATATCTCCAACTGGATGCTTGGCACACCCTCATTTAAGGAGGAAAAGGGCTGGATCAGCTATTTCTGATAAAGTCACAAATTCTCTTAATCAAATGGATGCAAAAAAAAAATACCACCTTTCTTATTACACATTAAAATTTGTCTCAGGCTTCAAAATAAGAAAATAAGAGAGAATTTGTTTTTAAGGTATCCATAAAATAGACAAATGTTCAGGTTTCATTGATGTAAAAAAAAGTCTTTTCACAGGCATTATTTTTTGCAGAGCAGGGGGAAGGGGAGCTCCTAATCTGTTTACACTAGGATTAATATTAGGAGTGAGTTAGTTTTTCCAAGGTTCAGCAGAGCATGAGGGGGAAAACAAAACAAAACTTATTTTCAGGAATGTTTACCAATGGGTTCTGGTCATGATTTGTGTTTTGAAACTTGGGAGGCCAGTTTTTGAGCTTCACTGTTAGTGTTTAACTTAAGGATTAGGAATTATTGAGTTAGGTTCATTAAAATAGCTGGGTTTTGTCCTTCAGAAATTTAAGAAAACATGGTGTAAGCCTTGGAAAGAAGGTTTCTTTCTGGGTAACAACAGCCTCATTCAGCTCTAAGCATATGGCTGTCTTTGTTTTAGAAACGTGTGTTAAAATAAGGGTAAGGCATCCCATTCCAGCAGAATCATCAGCTCTGTTCTCAGGGATTTACGTAGCTCTCAATAATACTGGTTTAATCCTTGAGAAATCTACTGAGATTCCAGCATATTAAAACTACTGTAAGTGTGATGGGAGTAATTTCTTCCCTAAATTTTGTGTTCAGTTCCCAGTTTGAAGAAAGGAAAGTGTGGAGCACCAATATTATAGACAGGAAAAGTCTGGCAAAGGGCAGCTTTTAACTCTCTGTGTGAATAGAGGATGAAGATACCGAAGTAATAAAAGAAAACCCAAACCAAACCTTGGGGTGGGACTAGTCCCAGATCTCAGTATGAGGACATCCTCTTGGGAATGCATGAAGAGGCCCAAGGTGCTTGTCCTATTGCAATGGGCTGTTCTGCAACAGGCAGGGTGAATTCCCATGCCCTGGTGCAGGAGGAGGACAAGGCTCCTCCAGGGGCAAACCTCACTCCTTGCGCTTCCCAAATGATTTGCAGCAGTCTGTGTGGCTCCGTGCCCGTGCATGGCAGGATCTTTGCACTGCCATTCTCAGCAGGTCCAGTTCTGCCTTCAGCCACTTTAATGTTCCAGAATTCAAAGCAGCTGTGTCCTTACAGCGTGGACTAGGATCAGCCCCAACTTGTCTACGTGTGGTTGTGCTCACAAACGTCCCATTAATTGAGAACAGTCCTTAGTGGGTTCTCATTTCAAGAAGAGTTTTAGAAGTTTGGGTCACTGTAAACAGAACTGTGCTCTCCTCTGTTTTGGGTGTTTTACAACAACTCTGCTCGTTTTTTCTGCAGCCCAACCAGCTGACTGTAGCTGGCAGCAAGACAGTGAATCCATTTTACGATGACTTTCAAAGTTTCAAAATGTGTTTTGGATCTGCCTTGGAGTGAAAACAAAACCTTTTGAACTTTTTTGTACTGTGAAGTCATGTCAAGACCGTTTTTGCCTGGGAAGACTCTGAGCTTCCCTCTGTGATGCAGGCTGCGAAGACAGCTTCAGCATTGCTGCTGGGTGTCAGGTGGCAGCTCAGAGCCCTGGAAGCAGCAGCTCACCCATGTATAGAAAACCCTGGAAGCCTTCAGATCTAGCTGATTCCCAGACCAGTGAAGTTGTGCATGCCCCATCCTTGAATGGGCTCAAAGCCAGGTTGGATGAGGTCCTGAGCCATCTGTTTCAGGGGAAGGTGTCTCTGCCCGTGGCACGGGGGTTAGAATGAGATGATCTTTAAGGCTAGTTCTGTGATTCTGTGATTCTACTCTCTGGACAGTTTCTCCTAAGTGGAATAGCTGCTGTGACTTTTCTCAGGAATGCTACAGCTCTTCCTAATGGTATAAGGTCACAGTGACATTGAATTTCTGTGACAAGAAACCAGCCATGGACAAAGTGAGTTTGAATCCCAGTTTCCAGCCCCACCTTTCACTTTTACACATAGATGTAGACACCACTCTGCTCATCTCTCTGTGCTTAGCAGGGGGAGATACACTGTGCAATAACTATATAAAAAAGAAGAACCAAAAAAAAAGCCTTTTCAGGCTTGAAATCATCTATTTTCCCTTCCTTGTGTTTTTATATTCTTCCAATGTCTCTGCTTCATTTGTTGTTTAAGAGAGATAAACTTACTGAAAAATGCAAGCCCTGGTCCAGAAAATACCAATTCTAAGTCGATTTTTCCAGGCAGAGACCCTGACTATGCCTTATTTGTACTCAGTGGTGTATGTCAGTTGTCACATACTTTCAGACCTGTGAGGAATTACACCAGCATTGGATTATAGTGTGCTTGACTTTGAAGAGAGGAGAAGCTGTACTACTGTAATCATTATTTAAACCATATCCTTTTGATTTGTTGGATGCCAGGCTCCCATTCACACATAGCATATCATGCAGTCAAAAATAAGGGGCCTGCCTTTGAAGGGAAAAAAAATAAACAACACTTTTTTTTTTTCAGATGAATTACTCACTTTTTGCATAAAAACATGATTTCAGCTAGAGAGGGGGAGAAAGAAAATTTGAAAATGTGATCTTTCAAACACAGGGGCTTCCTGTGAAACATGACTCCATGTGTCAGGTGCTGTGATAGCACAAAGCTTCTCCCTGAAGAACTTTCAATCTGAATAGAAAACAGTTAGAAAAACACCATATTTTTAGTGTATATCCTTGTATACTCCAAATGGAGAAACAGACCAGTGAGAGAGTTGATATTTTATCAGAAATATGTCAGGTTGAAAAGGAAGCCTCTCTGGGAAGGCAGTCAGATGCACTAGCCACAAGATTATCATTCTTAGTTATTAGGTTTTCAAAAGGTTTCACATCATAATTTCTGCCATTCTGGCTAATACCACATCAAATGGAAAAAGCAAACTACTTGTCACATAAATAAAAGTCACCATAAGGGTGCACTGCCTGTTTTCCATCCTTGGTGATGCTGTGAGGCTTATGAAGCCCACGTGGCTCACCCAGGCGTTACCTCCACTCAACCTTTGCTATCTCTTTCTGCCTCACACACCAATTATTTCCACACGTTGTAGAGCTCATCTTATGTGCTAGGATTAACTAAGAGTCAGATTCAAACCCAGTACCCAACCAGCTGGACATCAAGGCATTGTCCAAAGAGCTGGCAAATGCCAAATGCCCAGCAGCCCTTCCAGATGGAGATTAGTTATTTTCCCCATCAAACATAACTGGGCACCTATGATTTCTTAGCCACAAAGTACATGGTTTATATTTGAAGAAAGGCATTTGTAAGAAAGATGACAGGTCCACGTAAGCATACAGTGAACTCATACTGTCTTCTTCAATGTTTATATTAAGTTATTATGCTCTACTGTTCTCAAATAATTACATAACTATCCACAGGCATTTCAAACAGCCCTTCAGCCCACATCAGCCTCGTGTATAAACACTGGTGCTTTACACAGTCATTTTGTATGAAATTTGTCTGCAGGGCAACAGTTTGCTGCACTCTATGCCTTTTGTGAGATGACTCAGGCAGCAGTTAAGACTCAAAGTGCTTTTGATTCCCTTGCAAACAGTCTGTCTGCCTTCCCTGCTATCTGAAACCCAAGATTTAAGAAGGGGTTGCCCAGTATGGTCTGAGTCCAGAGTCCTGCTAATAAATCAGTGAGCTGCAAATAACAGACACAAACAGATTCCAGGCATCTGGACCCCTCACTCACAACTGCAGGCACAAAGACTTCCATCATTTCTTCTAAACAGGTCCAATTTCAGCTCAAGCATCCATTGTTAATGGGTCAGATGCTGCAAGGCTGCAAGAATATGGTTCTGTGCCCAAGCAGCATTAATTTGTGTCTCGTTTGGGATCATTTGCTTGGGCTCAGCCCTGCCCTAACCATAAATGAAGGAAAACACAGCCTATCTGGAAAGATTTGATGGCTTTTTGCCCTTTGAGGAGCAGTCCCATGCAGTAAAATAAAAAAGAGCTGAAGCTCCAGAAAATGATGCAAAACAACCTAACTCTCAAAGAGACAAAGCTGCCTCTTTGGAAAAACTTCAGGCACTCTTAAAAGCAAGAGTGCATAGGATGAGTCACTGTCTGACTTCCCACCCTGCTTTTGGGCAGGGAAGGTGGTGAAACAGTCCAGCAGAAAAAAAAAGTGTCATCATGCCAAGCTTGTTCATCTCACAGTGTAAAAAGTGCCCAGGAGGCAGTGAATCCCAGCACCAGGAGCAATTAGGCACTGGGTGTAAGGACTGGCAGAAGGCATAAGCCTCATGTAATTCCAGTTTAAGACCTTTTTAAACACATAAGGGAAACCTGAGCCAACATCTTTGGCCTCAGGACAGATTTGTGTCCCTCCACCTTCATCCTGCAGTTTTATCTGAAAGGGACAGAGATTTTGGACAGCACTAGCCCTTATTACTTGAAAAGAAAACAGGGAAGAAAAACTATACAGGAAATTTTGCTGATTTCTCTCCAAATTTGAAGAAATGGACACTTCTGCCTTTCCTCTCATTGGCAGGAGGGGTTGTGATCTTTGTTCTTTGAAAAGGAGAAAGGTGAAAACCTCTGGGCTGAGTAAAGAACATTTTTCAGTTGTCTCTCAGTGACACATCCTCTTATTGTATGTACACAAAAACACCCATGAACACACAGACACACATTTTCTATTTCATTAAAAAACATTCTGGTAACAATCAGAGGCAGCTCATAAATGTCATATTTTGAAAGGCATAATGCGTGATTCCCTCCTTAGAGCAGTTTTTATGACAAACAGTATACCAATGTTTGTGTATAATTTCTAGGACTATAAAATGACTTTTTATGGCTCTTGGGCTAATATCTGAAAAGTAGAGTACATTTTTGTATGAAATTCTTTCAGAGTATTTAAAGCACAATATCCTCTTCCATTCTACCCTCCCTCTCCTCGTTTCTCTTTCTATGCAAAACCATGTGACAAAAAGCAAAGTGCTCTTAGGAAACATACCTCTGGCCTAGAGCCAGCCCCTCTTTTTCTTTTTTTTTCTTTTCTTTCTCTTTTCTTGGTTTTGCCAGTTGAAGCTGACAGATATCTATAGCTAACAGTTAACATATATAAACACGTCAGCTGTAAAATAAATACACTTTGAAAGAAAACAGAGAGCTGGAGTGGTTCATGCTGCAAGACAATGTCGGTGCAATTAGCAGATGCAGGGTGTGGGGTCTTCAGGGCATGCTAGGCAGGCCTGTCCAGGGTAGAAGTACCTTTCTTCTTCACTCTGTCAAGTCCTGTGTGGATGGCATGGAAAAAAGACAAGTCCCTGGTGTCACAGCCACCATCTGGTGCAGATGAAAGGAAGACATAAGCAGTTTTTGATGCTGAGGAGGTGTGCATGAGAGACAGCTGCAAGCATGCCTTCCAGGGATACATTTCGCAGGTCTCATGAGCTAAATCATCGCTGAATTGCAACCACTTAGAGGCTTGATCCTGCAAAGCTTCTGCCGGGTGCTGAGCCCTCCTCCCCCTGCTCCAGCAAAGCTTTCCTCTGTCTGGTATAGTGTGGCACTTCATGTGATCGTGAATGAATGGGACTGAATTAATTACAGATAGGAAAGAAAACCAGTTAGGAAAAACAATTAGCAGTGTGGCTGGTGCTGTGGTACACTGCCCACCAGTGAGGAGTCCCCTCAGCACCAGAGTCACCTCAGCAGCAGTGTCAGTGTCACCTGTAAGGTCATGGGATGTTGACCACAGAGGGATGGATACACAAGGCTGGGACAAAAACCAAAGAGTGATGACCAGAGAGGGAGGAAAGGGCATCTTGCTTGGGTCTGCTCCCTGCTGTGCTGAAGGGCACATCCCCTCACTGAGCACTGCCTTCTGTTGGGGCAGAGGTGACCGTGGGCCCAGACTTGTCGTTTTTGGCACTGCTGTTATCAGACTGAATGGGAAAATAACCATTTTAGCCTGCCTGTCAAGTCAGTGAGTGGGACTGGCGTCCTTCAAGAGTTGTTCAGGGTGGGCTTTGGTGTCCAAGATGCCACAAAAGATGAATCCAGCCTCTGCTGAGCTTATGTCCAGAGGTTCTCCTTGGTGGGCCCTATAAAGCAGGCTAGCACAGACCAGACACTAGGGTGGCTCCAAGCCCTAACAATAGGTTAAGAATAGACTAAACAGATAATTAAACAGATTAATTCAGCTCTCAAATAGACTAGGAGTGCAATTAAATGGACTCAGATTCCCCAGGCTGGGGGGGATGTGATAGAGATCACAAGACTGGAAAATATGAATAGGAGATGGCTGTTTGCTGTCTCTTCTAATACAAGAGCCAGGGGACATCAGATGAAACTAGTTAGTGGGAAGTTCATAAAAAAAAAAAGAAACAAAAGAAGAGCCATTTCCCCCAGTGTGTAGTTAAGAGGGAGAGCTCTTTGCCATAGGGCTACCACATAGAGTGGTGGAAGGAGAATAATTTAAAGGCTATTGAAGCCAGAAATGCCTCTGCTGGCTCAGGGCAGAGCTAAGGCTGACAGAGTCTGGCAAGTGCAGTGCAGGGCAGCAGTGGGCACTGGCCCTGCTCACACCTCAGTGTCTGTGGCAGGCACAGGCCAGGTCTGCCTTGGATGGAAGATCAGCATAGGACCAGTGTCTGTGTCCCACTGAAACAGCGTGAAATTCACATTTCAAATCGCAGCCCAAAAGGTTATCTCCAGCACAGATGCTGCTGGAGGGGAAGGCACACACCTCAGAGCCCTTTGCACAGTCCAATCAGCCATACCTGAGATCCTGGGAGCTGAATCTTCTCGAAAAAATTAAATCTGGGCTAAGGAGTGGCTTTGTCTTTCGGATGCCTCCCAGGGACACAGATGAAACCTTGCCTCTATTGTGCCTGGAAGAAAAGAGGGATTAACAGCAGTGATGGGTGAAATTCAAACACTTTGCAGGTTTCGTTCAATTTGGGTAAGTCTGAAACAGATCTGGGATGGAATTTAAGCAATACCCAGATTTCAGAAAATGCCTTTCATCAAAGTTATTTCCCACATGTCAGCTTGCTTTTATTTAATGCAGAAATAAATAAGGATGAAAGTAAATGTTTTTGACTGCAAGAATACTTAAGATGTGATTAACCAATAAAGAAATATTTTACAAGATAGTAATTTTTAATTACCTTTTAATTTTTACCAGAAAGGTGAGGTTTTTGGAAAGCCATTTTAAATTAGTTAGATTTTTAATTTCCTTCCTTCCTTCCTTCCTTCCTTCCTTCCTTCCTTCCTTCCTTCCTTCCTTCCGCACATTTTTATGCTCTCTCACCCTGCTCCATCTACTGCTTAAAAAAGAATGGAAAATATTTTTGAACCCTTTGAGAAAACTGCTGTTCACTTAAACCTACTGGAAAAAAAATAGAAGAAAGAAATTTAAAATGTGAAATTGTGTGGAAAACTCAACTTCTTTTTTAATGTCTTTCTACCCAAAATATGGGGGAGAAAAACGCATGCAGAAATACTTTGAAAAGTGGGATGCCTCTACTTTAGCTTTTCCCACTGCAGGCACAGGAGATTTGATAGGTCTCACCTCACTCATGGAGGGGCAACTGAGAAGTTACCCCGTAAAGGATAATATCAGAGGTGCCACGGTCCCTGGTTAGATCTGCTTTTACAGACACACAGGAAGTCTGCAGCAGAAAAGGGATTAAGAACAAGCCTTAAATGAGTGACCTCTCCCACCCCCAAGCCAGCCTCTCTCATTTCTTTCTCTTTCCCAACAGAAAACACACACTGCTGATGGGGACAGCGAAAGGGAAGGTGACCCCTGAGACCACTGAGCTGTTCTGGGGAGATGAAGCAGACAATGCCATGCAAAGCAGAGCAGCCTTGTGATTTTTTGGGGGTTTTTTTTGTCTCCTCAAATATTTTCAGCAATAAAATGAACCTGATTTCCACCCAGCTCCAGTGTAGCATGGGACCTGCTAATCCCTAATCCCCACAGTAGCTCAGAGAGTCCCCATGGCAGCGATGTCTCCTTTTCTGGGCCCTTTTCTGGTCCCCTGCTGCACAGCAGTCCCCTGATCCTGGGGCCAAATCCTGAGCCAGCACACACTGAGGTGATGCCAACTGACGCTGGCTGAAGATTAGTCCCCTGAGATTAACTGCTAACTTTATAGCTCTGGTTTCAGAGTGGGATCTTCCAAAGAGCCCATTAGGTACATATATATGTAACAGAGCAGGAGAAACTGCATAGATGGCTTTATCCCTCCTCATGATGCAACATAAACAAGTCGAGTCATTTATTTCAATTCATGAGAAAATCACCCTCCAAATAATAAAATACCCAGAGAAGCTTTCTGCCAGTTCAGCAAAGCAGCATGCTGCTCGCACTAAGCTGCTTGAGAAAAGGCTTCAACCCCAAGGCAAACATCTGTGGAAGTTTTATGAGAGCCTAGACCAAGAGCCAGCAGCAGACATCTGTGGGCTTCTTTTGGGCCAAGCACAGGAAAGCCCAGTATCTTTTTTATGAGGAAGGATTGCTGCATGTCATGGGCTTCATAGCCAGAGGAGAGGAAAGCCTCACTGCTCCCTTAGCTAGAACGTAACTGCCTCAGGTTTCTGACTCTTCCAGATTTATTTTCTGTGTGAAAACTCCTTAAAGAACAAAACAAAGGGATAGTCAATTTATATATAGATGAACTCGGCATGATTTCCAATAACCTGCCCGGATCTTAATGCCTTAAACCTTAGCAATCCTGGACAGGTGATAGCAGTTTGGACTGGCCATTTGACACCTGCAATAAAGCAGGGCACTATTTGGAATTGCATCTCAACTGCTCACAGATTTCCCTGGCTTAATAGAATCATAGAATTACAGGGTGGTTTGGGTTGCAGTGGACCTTAAAGGTCATCTTGTTCCATCTCCCTGTCATGGGCAGGGACACCTCTCTCCAGAGCACTATTAGCTGCAGGAGATGTCATACAGCCTCTGGGCTGTGGGCAGCCACAGGCCTGCCCCTAAATGTGTGGTATTCAATGGGTTGTTGTAGGACTTTTTCAGGAAGATATTGGTTTGTTTTCTCTCAGGGCTAATCCATTGTCTTTTAGGACTGAGTTCTGAGACTCTGAGATCAGAATCTCACCTGGGGCCACCAGCATAATAACTTGTCTGTGAGCTCGTAGGTGACATTGACAATGTGCTGTAAGACATTGGGATAGCTCAGAAAGCTGAAGGGTGAGTGCAAGAGAGAAAAGGGACTTGTGGCTGTTTGGAAGCTCTGGGTGCACCAAGCATGATAGCTTGGGCTGCTGAGGAGCAGCCTCATTCCTAAGAAGCCCTGGAGAAACCCAGCTGACATCGTCTCCCTGGCGCCAGTTGCTGTACCTGGGCCAAAATATAAAGTGGGCTAAGACAAGAACAGAAACTGTTCTGTGCTCTTGTTTACAAGCATAGATGTGACCAACATGTCTCACCACAGCCCTGAACTCCAGTTCAGCCGAACTGGAGACTGCAACAGCTGTGGAGAGGAAATGAGCTCGCATGGGTATTCGGCTGCCAGTGTCCCCTTTCAGCTGAAATTAATGTCCATGGTTGTTGATGATACAGGTCATTTCCTGTCTCTCCTGTTAAATCTGGAACTTCAGTGGATTTCCCAATGGTAAAGAGAGATCTGGCCAGCTTTCCAGACAGCTTTTTAGGCTTAGAAATGCTCTCGTGAGCACTGGAGAGTAATTATGAAGCAGGATGTAACCCCTGTCCCACAGAAGTTCATAGCAGAGATTGACAGAGGAAAACATGCTGCTGTTCGTGTGGGGCTCTCCCTGCATAGCAAGTAGCAAATGTCACCTACAGATAGGCAAACAGATATACAGCAAAACTCTGTCAGGTGGAAATCTTAACGCCAGGGATCATAATCCCAGGTTGCTGCCAAAGTCAAAGAGTTGTTCCAGTGCCATTATCTTAGAGGCTCAGCTTTGTCCTCTGGTTTATCTTCCAAAGCTGTTCAGGCACCTACGGACACAGTCACTGCAAGGTGAGCCTTTCCTTCAGGTTGTGGGTGTCAGCTCTGGCCTTGATGTATACTTTATGTCTCAGTGCAAGCAGCAGGACAGTGAGTGACCATGGATGAACTCATGGGTATCTTGGCTTTTTTTGTAATCAATTACCTACTTTCTGGGACTGCCTCCTCATTCAAAACATGTGGACAGCTGAAGCAGCACAACTGGGCAGCTTCAATCCTTTAAAGCACCAGCTGTTGTCCTGGGATTTCCAAATACTGCACTCAGGAGTTAACCCAAGATCTCGTAAGAGAGCCAGGATGCTGGGGCTGGGAGCTCTCTGCAGGAGTCCCCAGTGTTGCACTGAGGTTGTCTGCTGGTGTGGGGCACTGAGCTCTAGTTTTGTGGTACGAAAACCAAAGCCTGCATCCCAACACCCCCACAGACATGGAGTGGCCACTCACTGCTCACATGAGCAGCCACGGAGCTACTCACTGCCTGAAGACTCGGCCAGTCCAGCTGGATATTAAACTTTGCTAAGTTCAACTTTCATGATTTTGCTCCATGCAAATTTGAGTCATGTTCTCATCTCACCCCTCACCCCTTTTCTATCTGTTGCCTTCTTCTTCTTTTTTTTTCATAAAATTTCCTCTGTATTATGGGAATGTGCCTGTGGCTGTATTTGGAATACAACCTGAGGCACTTAACTGAGGCAATACCAATCCTGTGGCTCTCAGGCTTGCTGGGGAGAAGCTTCATGGTTTCTGCTCTGAACCTTTTCTCTCATATCTCTAGATGAGCCCATTTCTCCCAGGTTTCTGTGAAGAAGCCCTCTGAGAGCCGCTGGCTAAATCTGGTTCCTAAATTCAGGTGGGGTGAAAACTGCTGCCCTGCAGATGTCACAGGGAGTTCAGCTTGCCTGGGACAGGGAGGCACTTGTGAAAGCACAACACTTTCTGCTGAGTTCTTTGTTTGCTGTGCCATGGCCCGACAATAAAGGCTGGGATCTCTCTGTGCCAGGCACCACATAAAAAAACAGAGGGAGAAACTTTTCTCACCCCAGAGTTTGCAGTCTAAACAGAAGAATACTGCAGAAGAGTGAGCAGAGTTTGGCTTGCAAATATTATGTTAGCTCCCTGATTTCTTCACGGATGGCTGGGTGGCAGATGTATTGCTTTCTTTGAATGGTTTGGAGGGGTATCTGTGCAAGCCTGGGAGTGGAACAGGATCTTCTCTTTATGGCAAATTTGGCATGAGGAGATGGTCCCAATTAAATTTGGGCATTATCAGATGAGCACTTGCAATCATAGCAGAAGGATTTCAAATGGAGCTGGTTTAATTTGCTGGATACAAAGCATTGTGTTCATTTGAAAATGCCTTTACTGCAGAATTAAGGCATCTCTGTGTGGAGTTTTTAAGGGAGAACTATTCTTTCTTAAATCTATCCCTTCCCTCAATCTAAATTAACTTTCCTGGATAGAAAAGTGTGTGTATGTAACACAGAAGGGGCCAGGGGAAAAGCAGGAAGGGATTAGTTGAAAGGAAAAACAAAGGAAGGGGCAGAGATCTGAAGGGGGGGAGATAAACCGACAGTGAGAGGGAAGGAAAATGAAGAGCAGCTGGAGGGACAAAGCCATGGGACCAAGACCTGAGCTGGGGGATCGCCCAGCATGTGCATGCCAGGGAGCCTCCCATGCCAGGCAGGGAGCAAGGGCTGTGGGGTCCCCATCAGGATTTGCATCATGCAGCCCCCAGCTCCTGGAGACACCATTGCTGGGAACCTCGGCTCTGGTGGTTGTTTGTTTTCCTCGAGGAAAGGAATTGTTTGTATTGCAGGAAAACGTTTTTTTCCATGAAAGGTGTAAGGAACCCCAGCATATTTGATGCACTAATGCAGGTTGTTCTTTATTACAAATTGTTGCTCATTACACTTTTGGAAACAAAGGCAGCGAAGCCAACAATTTCTTAAAGCTTAAGTTACAGAAAAATAATAATAAAAGAAAAAAAAATAAAGACAAAAGTAAAGAAAAAAGGACTAATTTCTCTCTTGTTAGGCCAAGTTCATCATTACTACTAAATGGGGCAGGGGAGGCGAAATTCTCCATATTTTGCCCACAACAATCTGACAATACCATATGCAACCTGTGTCTCATGACCAAGAGCCAACGATCACCCAACAGTGTTTTGTCATGGGGCTTTCATGGAGGGGTGATTCTATCACCTGCACATGCAGGCCTCTGTCTAAATAAACAATACTGCTTGCCAGACTGAATTTCTTATGAGCAGGAATTGTGTTTGGTGTGACGCAAAAGCACAGACAAAGTTCACTTTACAAAAAAACAAAAGAGAGATGGAAAGGAATAATAACATTTTCTGCATGACTTCACTGAGAAATACAGCAAGAACACTGAGGGCACCAGTCTTCCCCAAAAGCTTTTCAACACCTTCTTCTCAATAGCATGTACTGTGGCTCCTGAATCCTTCACTTTGTTTATGCCCTAAGCTGTAAGGGTGAGTCTGAGCTCATTGGTGGGAATTTCACCATTAATCTTAATAAAGCCAGGCTCAAAAAGGGAGAAACCCATCTGGGTGCATGTCATGCAGTAAGAGCTGTCATACACAGAATCATAGAAACACTTGGATTGGAAGGGACCTTAAAGGTCACCTGGTTTCAAGCACCCTGCCATGGGCCACCCACAAGACCTTGATGTCCAAGGCCCATCCAGCCTGGCCTCGGACATTTCCAGGGATGGGCCATCCACAGCTTCTCTGGGCAACAGTTTCCATGCTCCACCACCCTTTGAGGAATGCATTTCACCCTCATTTCAGCTAATTTAAATCTCCCTTCTTTTAGTTTGAATTAATTTCCCCTTGTCCTATCACTGTCTGCCCATGCAAAGACTCACTGTCTCTCTTTTTTATAAGCCTCCTTCAAGTACAGGAATGTCTCAGTGGGCAGGGAGGTCTCCCAGTACTTAAAGTACATGTAGGGTCTTCATTTCTTTAAGTGTAAATTAGGTGAGGAACATCTCAGAGGTTGTTGTGATTCCCTGTACAGGGAATCTGGAAGGAAGGTTGATACTTTATACCTGTTCCAGGAATGCAGTTCCCCCTCGTTGGTGCTGCACATCCATGATCAGGGCTTGATCCCAGGGCCACAGGAGCTATTACAGCTGTTGAAGTTCTCTTTCCAGGTACAGAAGGTTTGTACTCCTCTATGGAGTGGTTCATTCTCCTGCACTGTCAGGTAGCATGTGGTCTCCCAGGGCTCCTAATTCATGTTATGGGCAACCATTCAGACGAGGCTCTTTGAACTTGATCTTACACTTGGCAAGCCTGGGTCTGCTCCAGCTCTCCTGCAGGCTTCCTGTGTGGCATTTGGAAATGTGTTTATCCATCCCACACTTCAGTTCTCCCCACCAAGAAAAAAAAAAAGGGAATCGTGTTCTTATCTCCCTAGGGACTGGGAGGTGAAATTATTACAGACTGGGAAATGCTGGATGTGAGGGGCAGTGAGGTATAGAGATGTCCTCTAGGTCTGTCTGTGATTAGAGTGAGCTGCACAGAGTCAGATGCTGTTGTCAGCCAAATACAAAAGCAGATGTGTGAGATGTGCAGCTACATTTTTTAAATGTTACTTTTTACCCTGCCTGCATTTTTCTTTTCTTTGTGTAAAATTATGACCTTTTAAATATCAAATGGACTATATATTATTGCAGAACAGTTGCTCGGTTTTGTAAGGGCAACAAATATGTTTTCCATTATATTCTCCAGGTGCATTCTATAAAAGGGGCGTTTATGGTAGAATCATATATATTTCAATAAAGGCTTAGTAGTTTTATGTCAGAGAGAGGTAGCCCCAAAACCAAAACCATACATTTCAACTTCACTGAGATTGCTTTTTTGTTTGAAATAATGTAAACTCTCAAATGGGAACAAAACCTATTGGGTATTAGACAGGGTTTTGAGAGAGTCACTTAGGAGTTAGGGCTGAAAAAAACCCCTGATCATTTAGGTGGGATTAGGGAAAGTTGGAAAACGTAATAAAACCCCACAAAAGTAGGCAGAGAGTTACACACTACTACAAAATCTGGAAATTGATATCCATATCCTTCACTCTTACTATTCGGAATTTTACTTGGGAAAATGGTTAATTAAAGCGAAGCCATTGAAATGGTAATTTACAGCCCCATTTGGAGCAGAAGCCTGGAGCAGGAAATTCTGGAGCAAGGCTGTGCATCACAGAGTTTCAGCACAAAACTGCTGTGTAGACATTGCTGGAAAAGCTTAGCTTCTGCTGTCTTGTGTCTATTAATCAGTATCTCTGTGTATACACAATGGTTTGAACCATTTTACAAATATTTGTCATTTGTAGGAGGAGATGTTGCCAAGACCTATCTTGATACTGCAACCATAAATGAAGTGTCTCAAGACAGAGCTCTGAATTTAAAACAAACTGCTTGAAGAAGGTGAGGACAAACATTTTTCAAGAAATATGAACAAGCCTTCAATCTTAAGCCAAACACAGAAGGAGTTTTTTGATATTCAAAAATCTAAAGAACAAGTGGAGATTTAGGGGTTTATCTATCTTCTGTGACTCCTGCAAGTGTTTTCCACTATCAGAGATTTATTCAAGTGTATTTCATAATTTTATTAAATCTTCCTCATCCTCAGTATCCCAGAGATTTCCAGAACATTAAAAAAGTGGTTAAGTTCTGTCAAGGGGTGTTTTGTTCTCAGATCCTCTCCCATCAGGGGAAACTGCCTTTTTTCAGGCAAACTTTTAGAAAAAAGTAATATCCATTGCTTATTGAGAACATCCCCAGCAGGCAGGACCAAAAATACTGCTTTTCAGAGAGGATACAAACTCCTAAAATCTGAAAAAGAAATTCCTACTAACAAAGAGACTTGAACCTTTTCCTGTGCATCAATTATTTCATGTGCATTTGCTGCGCATTCCTTACATTTTCCCCTGCAGGTCCTGGAAGAGAGAGAACTCCAGAGGTGTGATCAGGCACAATGGAAGTCTCTGGGTTCATTGGCAGACAGACTCTTCTGGATGATTGAACCAGTCAGCTCACAGCATTGGCCTTGCAGCAACTCGAGAGAGCATCTCAGACTGGTGCCAGGTGGGAGATGAAGTGACCACAGCAGTCACTACCTCACACAAATACCTCACCCTGGAGAATAAAAACCAGTGTCCCTACTGTTTATAAACCAGAGCCAACCCTGGCACATCTGCACTGTCTGTAAGGAGCAGATCCTGAAATAAATTATTCCCTCAGTCACACTTAACCTTTTTTAATTATTATTATGAAAAGTGCTGAGATCCTGTCCAAAGAGGAGCCCAGGAACAAGCCACAATGGATTTGCTGAAAGTGAAAGCAAAGACCTGGAGGCAAATGAAACCAAGGCCATAAAAGTATATTTTTTAGCATAACTGGGCTACATATTGGCTTCTGATGCTGCCCTGTGCTCATTCTCTCTACTGATTTTGCTCTCTGCTGAACTGGGCATTGGCTTTCGGAATAGTTTGTCATTCCACATCTGCAGAAGTATTGCACAACATTAATTTTCAGCAGCCTTGAGCCAGCATGTCCTTTGTGTGCCTGGTGCGTCCTGCTGGCCTTGAACCATGACAGCAAATAATGATGTTCTGTTGACTCAGTGTTTATTCCTGATAAATCTCAGCCCCCCCGTGCTTTTCTTCATGCCGAATACCTAAATGTGTTCTCAAAACCTTTAGCCAAGTCACATCCAAATAAAACATCTCTTTGCTGTTACAGTTGCCCCAATTCTCTCTGTATTTCTAGGAGAGCAGCCACAAGTTTATATCATTGCAAAAGGTAGAACTGCTCTGCGAGGTGTCTTTCAGTGCTAGACACACACTTATGTGTCTCATCTTTGCCTTTCTCTTGATTTCCTCAAATACTGTTAAAATTGGCAGAACTTTCGCTTCAAATCTAGGGAAGTTGCTCCATCTAGTTCCTACTGAATTCACCTTCTGTACAGCTCAGTGATGAAAAAGGGTGTTTAACACCCATTTTACAGATAAAAATCTATATTGCTAGATGGTGAGGGAGGTCTTTGAAAGGGAGAGTCTGGGACTCCTTGTGCTGCCTTGAGGCAGCTGGGGTGGACTGCACAGCAGCAGGTCTGGAGGTGGGGACCAGGGAGGAGCAGCCTGAACTCACACCGGTGTAACTGGGACCAGTCTGGCCACCAGCAACCACTGAGGCACAGGAACAGGGAAGTTCACATCTTATCTAAAGGATAAAAATAAGGATAAAAAGCCTTTCCTAGATTTTAGGCTCCATGCTGGAGGTGCTGCACAAACCTGGTGATTTGGTCTGCTGGGGCTGCTTTGAAACTATGATTTGAATATGAAATAAGAGCAGTCTGATGAGACCTGATTCAAATTTCTGCACTATTTGATCCAGGCCAGCATTTTCTTCTGGGATCACCCCAAGTTAGGCAGGGAATGGATTAATTCTGATTCTCCACGTTCCTCATCAGCCTTAAGTAGTTAAGTTCCTGTCAGCCTGCCCCAAGCACTTCCAGCTGACATAATTCTGTAAGATGATTCAGCTTCGACCAAGCCTCAGTTCTATGAGCAAAGAGGGATCATTACAGCCAGCACTGGCTGCAGTTTTTGACTCCCCACAGCACAGATGCTGATACCCTTTCCCCATGTTTTCTACCACCCTTGCAAAAATCAGGGTATGAATCAAGCCAGTGCTATTTTGGACTCACTCCAGTGCCTGAAATAGTCAGAACTACCAAAGTTATTTGAGTTCTTTTCCTGCCTCTTCTTCCCATGATAAAGCTTGTTCCTCCCTTAAAATATGGGAGAAGATTCTGAGTCCAGCACAGATTTGCCTGGCTGTGATTTATCAATGCTGCACATGCACTTTTTAAAGTAGGTTTAAAAATTACTTTCCCTAATAGAGATTAAGTATTGATTACTTAAGTAATAGCTCTGTCTGCAATAGGAAATAGATGTGTAGCAACCTCCACACATCAGTATGCATTATCTGAGGAAATAGCATACTAGATGAAATACAGGAGTTTTGCAAATTCTTTTCTTAAGCCATCCTCTTCTTCTGCATAGATGCATATAAATATATGCACACTGATCTTTATATATATATATATATCTACATAACTCCTTTGAATTTCCCTAGAATGCCAGCTAGCTCCTCACTTTTCATTTCACTTCCTCCTGATTACTCAGCATTTTAGTAGAGATATTAGTGCACCTTCCCTCACAGCTCGTCATACTCTGTGTCCTTATTGATTTTGAAAATGGGAGAGCCTCTGACATGGAGAGCTGAGGCTTGCCCCTGGGTGTGCTGGTGGCATGACGTGACCGTGTCCCCTGGCAGCTGCGTCAGCAGTGTGGCAATGCCACCGGTGCCAGGTCATGCAAGGAAGGGGAGGCACAGAGAGCATGTGGCGTGATATGGCCACAGTGACCAGAGACAAATAGTCCTGGGGTGCAGCAGTGAGCCCTCAGGATGTGTCTGCTTCGTGGCTTTGAAGAGTTGGAAAGAAGCACCTCATTTTGCAGGGGCAGATGGAGACTCTTTTCTTCACCCTTTCACTCCATTCTTCAGTTTAGGGTGACCTGATCCAGTGAGTGGCATCCCCACTCATGGCAGGAACTAGATGATCTTTGGGGTCCCTTCCAACACAATTCTGTCTATTATTCTAGGTGTGACAGCTCTAGATGTGACATGCACCCTGGGTGGGCTTCTGCCTTGGTTGCCACACTGAGCCGTAGCCCTGAGGTCACTGATCACTCACAGCCTGGATGCCAGTGGGCAAAATGGGACCTTTGCCTCATGTTTGCCACTGAGCTGCCTGGGTCACAGCCTTGGCTGNGCCTCTTCTTCCCATGATAAAGCTTGTTCCCTTAAAATATGGGAGAAGATTCTGAGTCCAGCAGCACAGATTTGCCTGGCTGTGATTTATCAATGCTGCACATGCACTTTTTAAAGTAGGTTTAAAAATTACTTTCCCTAATAGAGATTAAGTATTGATTACTTAAGTAATAGCTCTGTCTGCAATAGGAAATAGATGTGTAGCAACCTCCACACATCAGTATGCATTATCTGAGGAAATAGCATACTAGATGAAATACAGGAGTTTTGCAAATTCTTTTCTTAAGCCATCCTCTTCTTCTGCATAGATGCATATAAATATATGCACACTGATCTTTATATATATATATATATATATATCTACATAACTCCTTTGAATTTCCCTAGAATGCCAGCTATCTCCTCACTTTTCATTTCACTTCCTCCTGATTACTCAGCATTTTAGTAGAGATATTAGTGCACCTTCCCTCACAGCTCGTCATACTCTGTGTCCTTATTGATTTTGAAAATGGGAGAGCCTCTGACATGGAGAGCTGAGGCTTGCCCCTGGGTGTGCTGGTGGCATGACGTGACCGTGTCCCCTGGCAGCTGCGTCAGCAGTGTGGCAATGCCACCGGTGCCAGGTCATGCAAGGAAGGGGAGGCACAGAGAGCATGTGGCGTGATATGGCCACAGTGACCAGAGACAAATAGTCCTGGGGTGCAGCAGTGAGCCCTCAGGATGTGTCTGCTTCGTGGCTTTGAAGAGTTGGAAAGAAGCACCTCATTTTGCAGGGGCAGATGGAGACTCTTTTCTTCACCCTTTCACTCCATTCTTCAGTTTAGGGTGACCTGATCCAGTGAGTGGCATCCCCACTCATGGCAGGAACTAGATGATCTTTGGGGACCCTTCCAACACAAGGAAGGCTGTCTATTATTCTAGGTCTGACAGCTCTAGGTGTGACATGCACCCTGGGTGAGCTTCTGCCTTGGTTGCCACACTGAGCCTAAGCCCTGAGGTCACTGATCACTCACAGCCTGGATGCCAGTGGGCAAAATGGGACCTTTGCCTCATGTTTGCCACTGAGCTGCCTGGGTCACAGCCTTGGCTGCTATCAGCTCTGTGGCACCCAGAGCTGCTCAGCCCAGAGCTCCTCCTGAGCTTGTGTCCTTGCAGCACTGCCAGCACCTGTGCCTAACTTTAAACAGGCAGACTCCTTTGCCAACTTGTATTGCAGCACTTTGGTTATCTACTCAATTTGTTGGGAAAAGATAGCAATTTTCCCTGACCTTCCCATTGTGAGATAGCATCAAAGCAAGGTTAGATGTTAGATAAAGCCCAGGGACACAAGGGTCCCTGCCTGCAGAGTGCACAACATCACTGGAGCAGGTGAAAGTTGCACAGAAACTGGAAAAATATCTGTAAGAGCAGCGTCTGTCTAATTACTCTATTCAGATTTCCTGAATCATGAGAGGATAAGAGCCTTTTTTTACTCCTGTAGAACATCTCCTTTCACTATTGCTGTAGCCAGAGTGTAACATGAACATAAACTGCTCAAACCAGATTTTTCTGTTGTAGATGTCTTATTTGAAGTTTTCCTCATTTAGATGGAGGGTTGAAGAAGACAGCTGCCACCCTCACTCCTGCAGAGATCCCACTTTGGGTTTCCAAGGCCTAACACCACTTTTCTGAGGCTAAGGAATTGTTCACAAGGTATACCAATTGCTGACTCTCTGCAAGGCCTCTCATGCCTGTATTCCTACTCTTTGGAGTTGTGGATCCATTTCCAGAAGTTCACTAAAAATTAACTCATCTGCATCATTCTCAAAGAAATTACCACTGTCATGCCTGTAGGCAAATAAGCCATAACAAGAAAATCATTCTAAATAAAACAAACACTGCAGGAGGCTTTCAGAGGTGAAGCCTCTACTTGGTACCTGACTCCCTTTCATCTTCTACAGGAATGAAGCCTCCAGCTGGCACAGTCCACAGGCAGGCAACAGTGTGAGCATCCTGCCAGGAGACACTGAATTGCACTCAAATTGTGCAAGCCAGGCCAGTGGGCTGAAAATCCTTCATTGTGCTGCCAAATGCTTTGGCCTAGGCTGAGGTAATAACGTGGTCCTTTTTAGCACTTGTCAAGAACAATCTATCTGGCAGCAAGGAGCTCAAAGTAGCTCAGAAATGGGAGTTAAGTTTCAGCAAAAACCTCTAAATTTGAATGAGACCCAGGCTAAAGAAGGAGTTTGTCAAGGCCATACAGCAAATACACACATGGTTGCATCAGAGGAGCTCTTTCTTTACACTGCAATATTTGTGGGGAAAAGACACAGAGAGAGACAGAACATGAAATGTAGTGAGGTATGCAATTAGCTGGGGGTTAAAATTATCCTTCTGCTCTCAGTGCCTGTGGCTGTACCAACAAAACTCTAAGAGTGGCCAGAACTCTTAAAAACATCACATTGGCCTTTGTTTTGGCTGGCACGTTTGAGACAAAAGGTTTTGAGGCTCTTGCTATGAGGATGGAATGGGACTGCAGCAGCATCTACTAATTCAAGGACATTTTATATCATCAAAAGTCATTAATCACGTGATGCAAGTTCCCACAAACCAGATAAGAGCCTGTCTCTGTCCTGCAGGCATCCTACAGACCCCATGTGGAGGACTCTGACTGACGCCACGAAAGGACAAATGTTGCAGAGGCTGCAAAATAATGCAAAAATGTAAGCACAAACTTGTACATAATGGGGGTGTTTTCAAAAGCCAGGCACAAAAGTGTGAGCTGGAGATGAAATAACAGCCTTTCAGCTCAGTATGTCTGCGCATATGTTGACTTGCTGTGACTGTAGCAGTTTAATGTGGCACCATTTGTACCAGTGTGCATCTATGTCTAGGAAATTTTTATTTTTTCACACCTTTCAGAGCCATTTCAGGCCCCTGAGGAGAGCTCTGAGTGTGTAAAACAACCACCTTTGGAGCACCCACAGCATGGTCTGAGGTCAGTGGTCTTTGATGGTCTGCAGGAAAATGTCACTGCACCTAACAGGGACGTGGCAGTAGTGGTCCAAGAATCCTCTTTTTGTTATTTAATGCTCAAAAGAGTGTGATAAACACCTCCAATTGAACTTTGTTCCAAACTGGCAGGAGAAAGGAAATTCTCTCTGGTCAGATGTCTGAAAACTGATGTTTCATTAACATATTAGCTCTGTCCTAGCTCATTAAAAGCATGTATTCATCTTCATTTTATTAGATCCGTCTGTGGCATTACATCTGGGTTATGAATCAGTCATCTGATCTGCCCATTTCCTTGCTTTTAATATTTCAAAACCATCATTAAAAAGTAATATAAGCAGAAATTTCAATCTCAGATAATTATCAGTATCTATTAATTGCTTTTCAGCTGGCATATTGTGTGCCAGGTGAAGCATTAATAAAAGAGACGTTTCTTGAACTGTCCTAAAAAGTATGCTCACGGGAGAAAATCTTGATATTTTCAGCAGGACTCAAACATCAGGTTTGTTGGCTGTTCCAAGGACCAGTTATAATACTGAGTTTTAAATTTTATTTATGTTTTTAGTTAAAAAAGGCAATTCTGTGGAAAGCATGGATTATTGTGAAAAGGTTCTGTAGTGAAAAAAACCAGGTATTCTATTAAGGGAAATAGATTCATTGCAATGTTTTTAATATATCCCTTTATCCTTGCAGCAACTACTAACTGCTGTTGGAATTGAGGGAAAATTTTACAAAATAGTTATATTGTTCATATTTTTAATTGGGATTTAGTCAGACAAAAAACATTACTGGAAGAGGAAGTTCAGCATGAGAAGTAGCAAACACAAGCAAGCATAAACCATAAGGAGTGAACAGAAGTCTGACTTTTTAGAAGTATGGAAATTAATCAGGAGGAGGAAAATTGAAATTGTGACCAATCTGCAACTGCTGAAAATGCTTTTTATTCTGATGTGTGTGTATCAGATGCCCTGATTCTCCTCTCCTTGACACAGTTGTAAATTGGAAGTGAATTTTGTGGGAGTTCGCCTGTTACAGCCTGAGAACGAGACAGAGAGACCCGAACAGATTGCAAAAAATAGATCCTCTCACATGTGCATGGGTAGGAATTCTCTAACTGTGCTTAGTTTTGAAGCAATCTGTATTATCAGAAGCCTAGATTTGTGTTATCTAATTAGGTCCTATCACACTGAGGACCTGCTCAGCCCTGGGCATCTCTCTGAGGGTCACCCTCTGACAATTGCCCAAAATGGGTAAAAGCCAGTGCAACAAGTCAGTGCAAGAAGACAGTGAGAGTTCACCTGAAAACAGCAAAATAAAAGAAGGATCAGGGATTTATCAATTCCACAGAGAGAGGTTTGGCCTCAAGGAAATATTGTGAGGTAGAGAGATCCTGTCTGAAGGCAGCAGTCTTGTCTTCATTTATGTCTACTGAGATTTTGGCCATTCTACATGTTGATTTTGGGGCCAGAATTCTGATAGCAATGCTCTACTCTTTAAATCATGGCAGTGACGAGTAGGAGCAGATTAAAGGCATCAGGATTTGGCCCTTTGTAGATTGATAGAGGCACGCTGAATGGGAATTTTGTCTTTGTGATTTTCTTGGAAGTGGACGAATAAAGTGCTTTGATCTAGAAAGGGGAGTGTGAAAGGTCACTGGCTAAGCATGTGTGCTGAAGTGCCCTGAGCCATCCAACATGATTAGCATAAATTAGAATCTGGCTGCCCAGCTTTATTCATCTTTATTGATGTCTATATAGTTGCAAAGGCAGAGGGACTCTAACAATCCCAACCAGAACAGAGAACCAATTGGGGCATGCGAAAATCCATAAAATGTTTAGTATTTCCAAGTGGAAGCAAATATATGAGTGTCATTGATGCATGAGCCTCATAATTTTGGAGCGTGGATTTTGTTTGGACCTGGATCCAGACCTTTGGAAACTTATGTGAAGTTCCAAAACTCCTTGTGCTTGCAAAATCGCAGCCAAGTTTTGTGAGTTTATAATGAGATTTTTTTTCCCATAGTTTCTAGCCCTGGCTGAACCAGTGACAGTTGTTATCAGTGCCCAGACTATCAATGCTGCAGACCTATCGATATAATAAGTGCACATTTCCTCAGGCAGACTGACACACTGACCATGGCCCTAGGAAACCAGAAGCTGTATAAAATTGGGCAAAACAGGCTTATGCTGTGTTCAAAATTTCTGATTCAAGGTCACTTTGGGAAGAAAAGACATTTTAGCCCCCTACCATACCCCAAAACAAAAAAGCCATTTTGTGTGTAGATGTGCGACAGCAGCAAGAGGCAGATTCAGTTTTGTATTTGCTCAGAGAATCCATCTCAGTCCAGCTACCAGTTATACAAAATCCTTTAAAAAATGTCTTTTTTATCACCAAGCTACCAGAACTTCTTGATTCAGTCCCCAGAAGCACAGGCCATCAGTTTGAGAGATCCCCAGCCTGTTACTCAAGCTGACAACAGTCATTTCACCCCCTTGGAAAATGAAGTTCTTCTCTTCTGAAAATATTGCATAAGCAATAAGAGAGAATCTTTCATCTCTGACTACTTGATTATCTCTCTTGGACGAACAGTAGGTGATATTCAGGGTTCAGTGATTTGCAGAAAAATGCAGTCTTTGAAAGCAAAATATAAACAGAACAACATCCAAATTACATATCTCTGTTAAGGAAGTTCCTATGGTCAAGGCTCAGCTATGTAAAAAACATGTCCCAAATGACAATCCCTAAGCCAGAAATCTCAAGGTCAAACCCATCCTTTTGACCCTTTACCCTGACTTCCTAAGAAACAAACCTTAACAAGCAATTCTTGCCTCAAGCCTGTAATGCTTAGCATATATCCTCTAAAAGCTATGATTCTGAATTGAAGTTCCCAAATGATGGCAGATTCTAGCACTTATTTTGTCATTTTCTTCTAATGGCTAATAATTGTCATTTCTCAAACCAAGAATGTTCTTTCTGTAGTTGTACAATTAGGGAGCAAATGTTGTCACTGCTGTAAAGAGCTTGACACAAAAATAGTTAACTTGTAGCTGCCAGTTCTTCAATCACACTGATTTTCCTTTTCCCACTGGAGAAATATTTCCCAAATGGACAGTGAAATAGCAGAGTTACTCTAGGTGCCCAATAGAACCTAAACCGAGTATTCAAATGGGCTTTTGTTTTTAAAAGTAAAGGAAAAAAAAAATCATATTTACAACACATGCCTTTTGTTCCTCTTTAAACTGGAAACACAGTATATAATTTTCAAGAACCACAGTGCCTCTATTTTTTCCGACCACAAATTAAGCGTGGTTCAGTGCGGTGAAATGCAGTCAGACTGATGGAATGCTCTGCCTAAGGGATGCCTTGCCCCCAACAAAAATTATGCTTTACTTCCTATTTGTTGTGTTCAATAATATTGCCTCTCTAAATACTTTTGTTTCAGTCCTGACACTGGATGAAGAGGAAAGCCTCCAGAATGCACAGACATGCAGGATTATGTTTCGTTTGTCTTTGTTCGTTGTCCTAATTCAAACCAGTCACCCAACTGCTGACTTATGACTCGAGGAGACATATCATGGGGTTTTTTTCAAATGTATTTCACTAAACCACCCAAACCCAAAGGGTGACTTTCTGTCCTCAGCTACACTCCTGCAAGAGCTGCAAAGTTTGTAAGTTTGCACATGTGCAACAGAGAGGTTGGTAAAAAGTCCTGCACGTTGCCTTTTCAGTTTGTTACATTTGAAAATACAATTTTTTTACTCCAGACATGCCTGACCAGTTTTTGCAAGGGGCCAGTAAACAAAATATAGACTCTTTGTACGTGTACCAGTAGATGGGCAGATTTTTTTGGCCTTGATTAGAAATGTACACTTTGAGGATTTGTTTCCTCACCCAGTTGCTTTAGTGTCAAAATTTTCTCATTAAACGTGGAAAAACACAATAAAATCCAGCTTTTCTCCTCCACCCTCCACCCTAAATTGCATATATGCAATGAGAAATAGTTCAAAATTCTTTCCAGATGTTAATTAAAAATCTAAATATCCATTAGAATTAGCCCGTGGTACATATTTATACCCATAGCAGATGAATATGTGAGAACACACTTATTAACAAAGTACTGAAAAAAATCTGTATTCTCCATCAGAAGGTGTGCCCCTACTCACTTGGCAGAATTAGTGGCTGAGTGCATCAAATGCCTGCCATGTTTCTGAAGACTGGTGTGAACCTGTAATTCTGCTCCATGTAAATAGCTACCCCGAGATTAATGGGAGTATTCAAGCAGGCAAATGTCATGCACACTGGGTGGCAGGATCAGGCCAGCAGTTAGCACATCCCTCACAGTTACAGTGACTTTTCTTCAGATTTAGCAACAGTGATTGCTACAGAATTTCCATTAAATTTTCTCACTTGTATCCCAAAAGAACAGAGACTTAATATTACAGTAACTGTAATTAAGAAGGACTTAAGAAAACTAAGTCCTATTATGTGCAATGCCCCATCACTGGCAAAAGGAATGGTGCATATTATCATTTTATCACTGCCTGGTTTTAGCCATTTTATTTAAAATTTGATTGAAACTCTAATAAGGATTTGCTCTATAAAACCTTACCTGCTCAAGTCTCCACTAAGTCAGAACAGTGAGCTTTTTTCCCTTAAACTGTAAGGAATGAAAATTTGCACGGAAATATTTCAGCTGTCAGCAATAGATTTGAAGAAGGAATTAAACTTCAGGAACCCTTGTGAGGAATTTATCTAATGTTAATCATCCCAAAGTAGGAATCTAGTCTAAACTTGCTCTCTCAGGTGCCTCAGTGTCCAGAAGATGAACAATTCCATCTCAAAACTGTTAAAATTAAGTGAAATAATTACTCCCAGAAATGTGTTTCATTTTTTGCCTGCAGAAAGCTCCAAAATAGGAGCTCCAAGATAGGACCAGGCATCTGAGTTTTAGATGGCCAGCATCCAGCTAGGGTAAACTTCTGCTCAGTGTCCATCCAATATCTCAAGGCCTTCCTGGATTTTTGATCACAGAGGCAGTTCTATCAACAAGCAGTGCAGTTTGCATCAAGGACATGGCCTGGCACGCTGGGATGAGCTGTGCTGGTACAGATCTTGCTGTAGATATGTTGTACATCTGTACTCGCACAGTCAAGATCCCAAGTGCTGAGGTCTCAGCTGTCTCCTTGACTTGCCCTAATAAAATGTATGTTTTTGTGATGAAATCCAGAGTAACCTCTGTTCGATATTCAACTTTCATTGTAATCTTGAAGATTCAGGCTGATTTTGCTCCCAGACAGCACATTTTGATTATGCCTCAGCTGCACAGCTGGCCCATTCCCAAGTAAAAACACAGTGGTTCTGGTCAAGTTGTGTCTGGAGTGTTGGATTCATCCTGATTGTAAATCAGAGGAGACTCCAGCTCTTAATTCTCTCTTCTGCATGAATAGCTGCTGAAATCCCTCAAACAGGTAACATAATATCAGTAAGTCTTCCATAAAACTTCAGGAGAATCTCAGTTTAGACCTAAACTCTCAAATTCACACGGATCTCAACCCTGGTGCCAGCCCCCAGCTCTCAGGCAGCACAGTCATACAGAGCCAGGACATCACATGGTCCTCAGAAAAATTCACTGAGTTACTGCTGTGGCATTCTCTTTAGATGCTGGGCCATTGCCCTGCATAAATATGAAGCCCCTACCCTATCTGACAATATTTACTGGTGTACCTTGGTTGAGATATCTATGCAGAATGGAGTTTTACTATGTTACCCTCCAGGCTGGGTCCATTTCCCAGATACCTGTGTTTCTGAAATGCAAGAAGTTGTCATTGCCTCTATTCTCTTATTTCTCTGTATCTGAGTTTTCTCTTTATCCATCAGGATTAGAAACATTTATTTTAATTTTTTTAATGCTTATGCCAAGCTCAAATTAAGTCAGAAGTGTCCACTTGCACTGGGAGAAACAGATGTGAACCTTACCCTTTAAAAGTGGTTCCACAGACACCCATGTCCTGACCCAAGGACTGCACTACTGAGTCAAAGCAGATTGATCTGACAGAGTGTCATGGACTGGACAAGATATGCCTAGGAATTAACAGAAAAACGGGTAAAAATATAGTGATATTTTATTCCAAACACTTTCCAAGCAATGAGGGATTTGTGGCTCTTGAACCCAAAGTCCTCTGGCATTTTATAGTCCTCCTTGCCATGGTGCTGCCCAGTATCAATCAGTGTCTTGAAGCAAAAATAAAACATCAACACAACACCCAGTGTCCTCTGATACTGCAGAACTCAACAACCCACAAATGATGGACCACCTCAGCCTGCTTCAAACATGTCCCAGGTGGTTTCATGTGGTTCCCTTGTGGGAGGGGATGGACAAACAATAGTTTCCTCATCTTCTCCATCACATTTTTGATTTAAAATCCATCGACTGGTTTGTCTTTTTTTTTTCGTTTTTCTGGATAAAGAGTCCTATTTTAATTATCCTTTGCATAGACAGTAATCCAGACTTCTGACAATATCTGTTGCCCTCTCTGTATCTTCTCCAGCCCTGCTGTGGCTTTTTCCTGAGGCAGGGAAACCAATACTGAGCAAAGGTGCTGGCACACTATGGATTCATCAAGGAAAAATAATACTTTATTTTCTGATCTCTATTCCTTCCATAATAATCAAGCATTCACCCAGTGTTTCTCATTGAGCTAGCTCTTACAACCCCAGATATCCTACCTGTGTCATAACTCAGCTTTGACATCACCGAATATATGATGCTGAACCTGTGGGTAACAGCCCAGACTGCACAGGATTATTTAAGAATGGGCAATGTGACATTGCCTTTAATTGCCCTCCATGAGTACTAAGGACAGCTTCAGCCCTTTTCTCTGAAGTGCAGTCAAAGCAAGCCTGCTCTGAGAGAAATATTTCTCCTGGTCAGACATGGAGGAGAGACTGAAAAGTTATGGAGGTCTCCTTTGCTGTCTTGTACCTCCACGACTTTCAGCTGCAGTTGTGCTGCAGTGGATCCAGTGGCTGCTGAGCCCTGGGAAGCTCAGTCCTGACTGCATCCACGCACAGCTCTGGTCCCTTCAGGCCAGAGACAAGAGGGTGTAGCTCAGGAAAACCAGCAGTCTGGGATAGAAGCTCTCAAAGCCTATAGGCTACATTAAAACATCAGCTAAGACCATCAGCTGTGGAGGAAAGAGAACCAGAGGCTGAGGTGATCACAGGTCACCTCACCTCACAGGTCAGATTTATTGGAGCACTGTACTGGAGGGAGCTGCCTGCCAGCTCTCCCAGTGGGGTTCATGCCCCTCTTCTGCAGCCACGTCCTGCATACCCCATATCCCTTTATCCCCCTCTCTCTGCTGCAGTCTCACTCTTCTTACGTGCTTCTATGAACTTGCTGCTTTAACCAGGAGCCCGACCAGGCTTCTGCATCTTGCTTCTGGTCTGCTGAGGGAGGGAGGTGGGAGCTGGGAGGAAAACAGCAGAACGATGATTCTCTGTTTTTCCTGGATGTCTTTCATTCGCCCTCAGCTGAGTTTTCTCTCCATTCAGAATAACTAGCATTCTTTGGGGCACATTTCTCCTCACAAATCTCGAGGAGGCGGAAGCGCCGCAGAGCTGCTGCCTCACCAAAGAGCACGTAATTCCAGGGCTAAGATCTTATTACAATTCCCTTACTACAGCAACACGTTTTTTCCACTCCTTTTCGAAACCTCAAATGTTGTTATGGCGTCAATGGTACAGAAGTTTCGGCTTGCTTGGATTTCAGTCTCCTGGCCTTGCATGGAGGGGAAACATTATTTCTCTAAATACACAAACCCTTGTGCGCACACACACACTTGCATGCTCCTGGACCCCAATCTTGCAGTAGGATCTGCTCCAGCACGGCCTTCTGCCTGTCTGGAGTTGTGTTGAATGTAAATCAAGCACATCTGACAGCTCAGGCTCTTTTAATGTGGTGCTTTGGTAATGCTGCTACTGATGTGATCCAGGAAAACAGCAGCATGGATCAAACCCAGCCAGGCAACTGTCCCAGTATTGTGGCAAAGATAAAGTTAATAGAGACCCAAATGATGCTGCAGAGACTTGTACATATCCAGGTCTCTATTTCAGCCTGGTGGGGGAAAATGTGGTTTGTGCTCCCCATGGTAAGGCAGAAGTGGTTGGAGGTGAGAACCCACAGCTCTCGCTGCTGCAGCTCTGGGCAAACAAGCACCACAGCACAGGGGCCCAGAAGAGCACATGATGGCAGCCTTCCTCAGCCCCCTGGGCTTCCACTCTCTGCTTATCTAACATGGGAGGGAACTGTGGGGCACAGAAATTGGTAGTGGGTGTTGGGAGAGATTGTGATGCTGCTGTTTTCTCGCTGGGCTCAGTTTTGTGCCCTATACACAGCCTGCACCCCCTGGCACATTCCATGGTGGCTGAATGGGTCTGTCCCATCTCAAAAGACCAGTACAAAACCCAGCCCTCCTTGATGACTTCCTCAGCAGCCAAGGCACCTGGTCACCAAAAGCATCTGGTCACCTTCTGGCCTTCAACACATCTTTTCCTTCAGCAGCCCAGGGACAGGAGGGTCTGTTTATCACACTTGAAAACAAGGCATGGAGCATAGCCAGATTGCTAATGTTTAGGTGCCTGAAGATGCAGATATGCATCTGGTGGAATTGTGAGGCATGTGGAGACACTTCCTTACCACTGAGCTTGAGCCAGGTCCCACAGTGGGTGTGGGCTGTATGCAGGAGGAATAGGGCAGAGTTTATAACAGACTCTGTTGATGAGACTGTCAAATCCCCCTATACACTCCAAGAACATCTTGTTTTCCACCAGTGAAAATTGTTGTTCTCGCACTGTTGTTTCACAAGTTCTGTTTCCAGCTATGCTTGATCACAGATGAGAAAAATGTAATCTCAATATATACATCTCGGGCTTTGTTTATCCAGGACCAGATAGGCATTGTGGTGGGAAGAATGACATTTCACTTCTTTCTCCACACCTTCTTCATTTTCTTTCACTCAGGCCTGAGTTCACAACAACACTGCAAACCACTGGAATAGGATAATCCCCTGAGCTGGGATCAGTTTCAGTCTTGCCACATCAACAGGTACTGGTGTGATTCACAAACAAATCTGCTTTTCTTGCAGTTTACACTCTACTAGTGGCTTCCTGCAAGCTCTTGATATTGCTTAACACCTCTCATAGAAAAGGTAACTGAGCCCAACACTTCCATCTCAGCTTCAAAGCATCTGGGATGCCTTGCCACAGCAGAGGGGATAAATAAGATGCCTGCGAGTTGTCCTCTCCATGACTGCCATAACAATGATAATCTTACCAGAGGATTCAGTGGTGTGGCAACAAACCTGTGACTGGGCAAGAGACCTTTGCTACCAACAACCCTGGAGCCCTAAGTGATGAAAGAGCTTGTAGAAAGAGCACCTGCATTTCTGAATCTCAATCAGAATTACCTTTTTTACAAATTAAATAAATGAGAATGACAGCACCCAGGTTCCCCCACTCTGAATAACAAAGGTTCAGGAGATTGGCTGGAGCCTACAGAGAGGGGTGACTGTTTGGGTGAGGTGTGGATTTCATCTCACACAGGTTAAACAGATTCAGGAGATGAAAGAAAGATAAACAGAAATTTTGTCTTTTGAGCTAATTCTCACTGTTCCTGTGAGTCTCACAGTTGGATATAACACTCCAAAGTAATAACTGGTGGAGTGGTCTTTGCAAGGATGACAACTGTTTGGTGAATCAGAAGTCATTTACATGACTTGTAAAAACCTGGATATTATTTTCTGCCAGTGCCAACCTAAGATGGAATAACTCAGACACAGGATGGCAAGCCAGAGTAAAAACAAACCCATGAGGCAGGCATAAACTGTCATCTAGCATGGCCAAGCAGCATCTGTGTCATCCTTCTCACCACAAAAATTAACCTGATTAAAGGCAGCACAGTGCGAAGCAAGAGTTAAGCCACAGTTACCTTGGAAGAAAGGCTGGACAGGAATTGTTTAACCCTGCCCCTTGACCTGATTTCTGACAACAGGAGGCAAAAACCAGTGACAGACAATATCCCTTTTATCACAAAAGATGGGCTCACTTTCGCTTCTCTGATTTAGGTGTCGCAGACAGGAGGAGATGGAAGGGAGCAGCCTTTGATGGGTTGCAGGTTGCATAAGTCTGCCACAGTAAGAGGCTCTGTGCCTCCCTGGGACCAAAGCATGAGGGTGACACTGGGATGGAGATGCCTACCTCATGCCCTGCTTCCCTAGAAGGGCAGCATCCCCCAGCCTAGCTGTCTTTTTCTGGTTCTTTATTGTATGGTCTCCAGGCACTTTTTGTGCCTAGTCCCTCTGGTCAAGGGTCATGTTCTTAGCTCATGTGTCCTGTGATGGCTCCAGGACCTCTTTCTAGTGGTGATGCCCCTTGGGAGCATCCCAAGCCACCAGAACTTGCGGCAGATATCCACCTCTGTGACAAAGCTTGCATTAACCTGGAAATAAACCTTAAACCCCCGTGATCTGGGAAGCTACAATGGTCCCCAGAGGTCAGGACCTCCCTTCTCAAAACCACAGCCTCTGACTGGGCAGAGCAGGCTAAAAGCAAGCCTGAGAAAGGGAAGAAAGAAGTGAAGACCTTTAGAGAAAAAGCATATTTGAGTGTTTATGACTGGTATTCCCTCTTGTCCTCTTTTTAATTTATATCAAAATTCTCTTAGTTAAATCTCTTCTGGCAGGCTCCTGCCTTGACATTGGTCTGCCATACCTGGCCATCTGCTTTGTCTGACCTCCTGACATGCAGAGCGTCCCTCTCCAAGCAAGAAAAACTATCTCTGCCGACCTGCCAGGCACGTTTTCACAAATCCAGCATGCTGGGAGGGAATATCTCCATACACCATGCAAAATGCCTGAGAAGTCTGTGAGCCTCAAGGGACATGGCACAGAGGGAGGGCAAAGAGGCTGGTTTCCCCTGCTGAATCTCAGAACTAATCCCCAGAGGAAAAAAAACCCTCTGTAGTCCTCATGAGGGCTGTTGTTGGCAAACTTTGCACAAACAGGACTCCAGCAGACACTGCCACAAGGATCCTCAGTGTTTCCCTCCCCGTGTCTCTTGTCGGCTGAAGAGCCATGGGATATTTGAATGTGAATGGCCGAGAAATGGGCATTAATCACCAGCCTCTGAACCGCAGCTCCAGCAGCTTCCAGGCTCTCTGCAGGAGCTGCTCAAGAGCAATGAGGGGAAAGTGGACTCAGAGGCCAGCCCTTGGCACAGCAGAGGTGATTGAGGCATGGGGAAATGGCTGCAGCAATCAGCCGAGGGGAATTGGTTCATAGGATCTCCAAGACCCTTAGGATTCCTCTCCTTCCAATTATTGCTTATGACAGAATTGATAAAGCCCCCCAGAAAAACCACCAGGCAGCCATTAGCAGACAATCTTTCTAATCTTGGTTTTGGCCCTGAGTGATTGAGACCAGGTTGGCGATGGAATACAAATCAAGAACACGTGAGTTTTGGGAAGAACGAAATCCAGGCAGCAAGCTGTGTCAGAGGAATAATAACTCTTAGCCAAACCGACATGTATCGGACCTGGCTTCCACAGCACGGTCTCAAATTGGATTTCTAGTAAATATAAATCAGTGCAGCTCCACTTAAATACGGGGTTCTACATACCAGATAAAGATAGCCAGGATGTCAGAGGTGGCTTAGTGCTTCTGCCACCAACAATAGCCCACGGATTTCAAATGCTGCTGGGGAAAGCAGGCATCCACCTGACAGTCAGATACCCAAACCTCTTGTTAGTAAAGCCCTCTGGGCTTTGGATACCTGTTACCTTCCAGGCTTCTTTCTCCTAAGAAATTTCATCATATGGCACTTCAGGGAGGGCTACTGGTCTCTCATCTCTGCCTCTCTGCTGTGGTCACACCGTGGTTTGGCTGTGGCTTCCATTTGTTCTTCCTGACAGAGACCACAGCTGCTTGGGCTTTAGAAAACTCACCTAAGCTCATATGCATCAATGGAAAACATGCAGGTGAATTAAGAGCTTGAAGGGTTTCATCAGTTCATTGTCAAATGTTTCTAACCCTCCTTTTAAAATAGGTGACTAGTGTAAGGTAAGGAAGCCCAACTCCTACCAGAGCAGGATTTTATTACAGGCAGACTTAAAGCATAAGTCTTTAATAAGGCTGCATACAGCTAGGACTAACACAGTCATGTCTCAATGGAGCTGCTTCCCAGATGCTGACAAATCAGACAACTTCTTCTTTGGCTCAGAGATCCTATCGAAGTAGTAAAAGTGCTTCCACATGTTTGTTATATAGTGCAGGGTTGCTGTGTGGTTATTAATGTATTTGCTGTGCAGAGCAGAGACCCTGGCCTGCCTAAAATGTGGATGTCCCCTCACTGCTCGCTGTCTGTCTCCAGCAGCAGGTCCTCTGATGTGGAGAGAGAAAGACACAATTTTCTACCCCATGAAATGAGTCAGATTCTTAAATCACTTCCAATCATTTTGTAATCCTTAGATTTAGGGCATACAATATTCTGAGTTAAGCAGAAAGGGTCTGCAGAGGTTAAAGACAATAAATCAGAAGACAGGAAAAAGAGACCAAGAAAAATTAAAAGGAAAGACAATATCAGAGTTGAAATAACCATTTGATGGTGGTGAACAGAGTGGGTTTTCTGACAGTTTGATGGAAAGAAGTATTAAGTAAGAATGTGCATATAAACTCATGTGGTTTGCTTTTTTTTATTCAGGTGTTGAAATTTGCAACAGAAATGTGGCAGTAACTCACCAGCAAATGTACCTTGTACAATGGTGATTACTCAGTCCCAGCTTATGGCTGCTTGGGCTTTGTTCATGGCTTGTGATAAAAAACTTGATAGGAAAGCTGACCTCAATTATTCCTGTTTCTGATTGCAACTTCCTTCATCAGCCTGGACAAACCAGGTAACCTCTGCACCCCAGTTTCCTCCTGAGCTGTGCACCTGTGGCAATAATGGAGTTTTAATGTGGACATTGCTTGGTGAAATATGAGCACATTCTGAGCCCATGAAGGAAGGCTTTTCCACATAAAATATGTGGGGTACCTGCAGTGCTGGTGAGACCTCTTGTCTTGCAGCCATGGTCATGGCTGGGGAGATGGGACAGCAGCACCTGGGAACTGGATCTGCTCTGGGTGGTTTGTGTAGCCTCTGTTCAAGCAGTGACTGCTAGGAGAGGGGAAAAGGCAGGTACAGAGGAGCCATGTAAAAAATAAACAAATCAAAGATCTGAACCCCTGTGACAGAGAGCAGGGTTTGCATGCAGCTCTGTTTGCTGGGGGGGCTCCCCCTGTCCCCATCGTGTTTATTTGTGAAGTAAAGGTGAAGCCATTGAAATAACAGCCTGCTGTAGAGTCCACCAAAATCTGTGCACTGTGGGAAAGACTCCCACAGTGCTCAGCAGTATTTGGCTTAAGTCATAAAAATGTCATGTTCACAGTGCCGTTTTGCTCCTCTGTTTTACAGCATTTCCCAGACAGGAGTGGTGTCCATCCTTCACACACCACTGGATGAGAGAGGGAAAGCTGTACATGGCTAAACAAAGGAATTTGTTAGGAGGGCAGAGAAATGTTGCAGGCTGACCCAATTTGTAACTTCAGGTCAACACAGTGTGTTAAGAGCCAAATAATAGCTTGGCTGGGAAAAAGAAAAATAAAAAGAGAGTGTTCAGATATATTAAAAAGAAAATGTTTCATTTGAAAAATGTTATTTAGATGAATACCTGTGTTTGCCTTACTTTAAAGGTTAAATATAAAGTCAGGAAATTAACATTTAGTTTGGGGTCAGATTTTGCATCAGTTTGACTCTGCTTTGGATGAATTTCATCCAAATTTTTTTTCAAGTGTTTCATTTCAATGTGAAAACTACAAAGCCAGTTCTGTTTCAGGACAACTCCAACTTATATTTTCTGTTCTGAGCTTTTCTTTCTGTGGCTGCTCTAGAAAAGCAGCTATTCAGAACATCTTAATTATAGATGAAACCACAGTCATCTCAGTGCCAGTAATGAGCAGATAACTTCTTGGACCATTCTGACTGGCAGTACAGTAGGAAGCCAATGCTGTGCATTTCAAATTTTATTTAGCATTCCGTTATAAACCCATTTCTCCTGCTCCTCTGCTGTTTCTCCAAACATCACTGTGGTAGAATAGGAGCATCACAACAGTACAGAGAAGGACAGTGGAAGTTTTGGAAATACAACACACACACAGCCCCTTCCAGGCACAAAGCAAAAGCCAAAGACTGAGCAGATGTATATGTACATTCTTACTTAGAAACTCTTAATATTAAACTACAGCCCCTCATTTCCCAGCCATCCACTGCTTCTTTCAGGGTTTATATTAACGTGCTGATACACACACAAATCCTAGAAATGAAAATGATGCAATTGCCTTGCAAAACTTATAATCCTGTACTCCTCCCCAGCCTCCCAGCATGTGTGCAAAGATTTTCTGCACACAGTAATCAGCAGTGAGAGCACATCAGGCACCTTCACTGGGAGCTGTCTCCTGGGTCTGTGATGCTCTCTGTGAAGGCAGGACCCTGCCAAAACCACCAGTAATAGAGCCCATAAAGGATCAGTCACTTGTCAGCTGGCAAAGGCAGAACAGGTTCTCAGATGTATTTTTCCATGCAAAAATAGCCATGTTTTTAAAAAATAAAAGATAAACACACTGGCATGGGGAATGTGAGAACAGACTCTTTGGTAATCTCTGTTGCATGTATGAATGCTCAAGACTCATGCTGGGACAGGATGACAGCGCAGGGCTGCAGCAGTGGCCTGGTTTTTTTTAGTAGCTTCATTTGTAATCAGAAAAGGTATTATAGAAAGAGATATTTATTCAACTGTGAAACTGCTGCCATATAAAAACACTGACAGATCTACGTAGTGTCAAATTTAATTCTTTTTTTGTAGGTTTATGGATATGTTGAACAGGTTTCTTGCCATCCATAGCTGCTAGAGCAGTAAGACCTGGATGCACAATGTGTTTTGGAAGAGATATGATCCTTTAGGCTCAGGAAGGTCTAATTACCAGCTGTAGAAGGACATTTTTTCCACAGCAGGTCAGTCCAAAATTGCTTTCTTTTGGAGCAGTCAGAGATGGTTGCACTGGACCCCAATGGCTAGATGCCCTGACCACTGGGCTAGCACAGCTGGGTCTGATTCAGTCTGGCAGTGTGCCCACTGCATATGCTCAGCTCTTCTGGAGTGGAGTATCCCTTTTAATAAAAATGTTTCTAAACATTTTATTGTGGGTATTTCTTTGGGGGCAGTATTATTCTTTGGACTTCACAAGAAAAAAATCGCACACACCCTCCCTTCTGGTTGTTTTTTCAAAGTTTATTAAGAACATAATTGGAATCCTTGTACAATGAAAAATATTCCAGAGATTGATAATGGCGTGCAGACTAGGGATAAAGGCAAATTTAATCACTGCTTTTATTATTCTGTTTTCCTGTGTAGGGTAATTTCCCATCATCCTGAGTGGTCTGAACAGCCACAAGCTTGAAATAGTGATGATGGAATTTCCTGGGAACAAATTAATGGGGAGGCACTGGGATATTGCAGTACTAGTGTGGTGAAGGAATGTGCCTTTTACCACACGCCTCCTCTGTACTGATGTATATTTTGGCTAACACCAAGTGTCACTTGCAAAATGTGCACCATGTTGTGGCCCGTGTTTTCCTGGCCTCTCCCAGGCCAGAGCAGGGAGCTCTATTTCATGTTAGTCACTCCTGATCGTGGTCCTGCAGCTATTTCCCATGCAGGCACAGCTCCCACTGATTTCCAGACGGGCCTGTGCAATTTAGGGCTGCTGGATCTGTCCCTAACATAGTAAAAATAGACAGTTACTTGGTTGTTTTTATTAAAAGGAGAGGAAGGAGGGCATTATATAACAGGAGGGTTTTTGGGGGTAGAGCTGGTTTATTTAAAACCTCCAGTGATAGCTGCTTTCCCTGACTGGAATTGGCTCTGCAGCAGGGCAGGAAAGCTGGGATCTTGCCATCGCTGGAGAGCAATGCTCTTTTCTTTATTAGCAGACAATAACCCACATTCAAGACATGCTAAAGAGCTGGAAGACAAGCAGGCAAAGCAGAGAAATTCAAAGTGAGGGCTGGTGCTTGGGAGCCTGATGTTTGCCTTTGCCTGCAAGGGAGAGGCAGACACCACTGAAGGTGCAGCAGCTCTTTGCCAGTGCTCTCAGTCCTAGCAGGGCTCTGGAGGCACCAGTGGGTTAGTTTAATGGACACATGTGCAAATTGCTTGCCTGTAGCAGGCAGAAATCCTGCAGGACTGGGGCCATTGAATGAGTGTAGCAGACAGGGCACACCTGGGAGGAGATGGCATTTCTTAGGGCTCTGAGGGAAATGTAAGGACCTCAGAGCAAGCGTGCACAGGGGCTGGAGATTCTGCTTTTGGGAGTTTGGCCTGGGGCCATGTGAGGAAGAGAGATCTAAATGCTTGCAACCTCTGTCCTGGCTCTGGGCACCATCATTTGTCCCCTCACAGACCAGAGCCAGGTGTCACCTACCCACAGCACATGGCCACAGAGCTGCTGACAGTACATGAGCAGCCCAAAGGCTTCTGTCTTGTCTCTGGTAAGAGAAATGCCTGATGAGAGTGAGAACAGAACTTATCTACTGCGGCCCTAGGTGTTCCCCTGGCTGGCTCCTCTCCTGATCCATGTCTTCTTGGGAGAGGCATGGAGAGGCATGGATCTCCAAATACCTGGAGGAGGTTCCTCACCAGTGGCCTCCCAGCAGAGCTCCATGTGCTGTGGGACATGGGAGCAGGTCTGAGGCACAGCCATGGAAGGGTGCTGGCACACCCTGAGCTGGCTGCAGGCCTCCCAAAGGATGCCAGAGCTCCAATGACACCATGCTGGGTGTCCTCAAAAGTCCTCAGAGAGAAGGGTTTTGCATTGTGCATGAGTTGATCCCAAGCCCAGTTTTCCTATTGTTTTCAATGGAATTTGTTTTGGGCCACAAGTCCCTGAATCAACATAGTGTTGAGCCTGACAAGTCAAGGGAACTAAAACACCTGATTAGGAAAAGGCGCATTTTAAAAGAATATTCCGTGCCTGCAAAACTTACACATAGATTTGAGCTTAGAAGGACAAAATGTTGTCACTTCTGTGGGACCTCAGCAAATCCTGATGTGCTTTGCAGAGCACCTGGCTGTGAAAGTGAAATACAGAATATTCTCACTGAGAACAACTGTGCTCATTCCTTGAGCCAGTATTATCACAATACTGGGGCTCACAACATGCAAAGGCAAGGAGAAGTATCAGAGTCCTGGTGAAAAGCCTCATTTCAGAACGATCACTAAATAAAAAAACACAGGAACCTAACAAAAATGTATTTCAGCAGTGAGGCATTAATTTTCAACATTGAGCCAAGGGGCATTTCTCACATGTAGTTTCAAATGAAAAAAAGAGGATTGTTGGCACAGCCTTTGCTGCAGCGGTTCCAGAGGAGTAATTAAACAGGAGCCACCCTGAGCTGGCTCGGGGGAAAGCGTGCACCATGGTCTTGGAGTAGGAAGGACTGTGTGCCTGCCTGCTTGCCTCTGGGTGTGTGTGCATGTCAGGGTTTTTCATTTTTTAATCATATTTGTGCATTATTTTCCTCTGCATCCATGGCACCTTATTTCAATGAACAGTTTGAAAGGCATATGCTGTTGAGCAAAGGGGAGAGAAACTCTCCTGATCTTTTTTTTCTCTTGTCTCAGGGAACATGCCATTTTTTGATGCTTTTCCTAGGGCTTCTGTGACCTATGCTTTACACCACCTGGCTGGTTTAATTCATGAATCCTCTATTAATATGACAGGCTCTGCAAAGGTGACCAAAATGTTAAGGAGACAGATGTCATCAATATCTCTCAAGGGTAAATACTGGAATTTTGCTCCCTTTTTGTGTGGCTGTACTACGTTCTGATCTTGGCACTGTGGCTGAGCCACTGAGAGTAATTCATTTTTGTTTCTCCCTCAGATGCTCTGGATGAATATTAATCATAATTTTAACAGTTCCCTGTGCTTTCCTCAAGTCTCAAAGCCTTTCCTTTCTGCCACTTCTGCTGGAGAAACCCCGTCTTACGCAAATGAGCAATGTAGATGTAAACATCCCTGCAACTCAAAAGAAGTCACAGGGTGCTTTCTACTGCTACCAGGGCACATATTGTCCTTTGGGCAAGAAAATAATTCTTTGCTAAGTGTAGGGCTAGCTCCGTGCTGAGTCAGCTCAGCATCTTGCTCTCATAGAGGTCTCATCTGGAAAAGTATCTCAGGATCTGATCTGGCTGTCCCAGCGGGGACTAAAGTGGAGGCTGGACCAAGCAAAAGTAGGTCTGGGGCAGATATAGCACAGGGAAGGGAGAAAGGGTCCCAGTGACACAACCAGAGTGTTTAGACAGCAAATGGTTGTCACCGGAGGGGCTAAGGAGAGGATGATGATTTCTGGTGTGGTCTCAGCATTAATGGGAGATACCAAGCGTAGAATCAAAACTCTGCTTGTGCTTAGAAAGCAGCAAAAGCAAGGAAATGAGTAAACCTCTCCTTTTCATTTCCTTGCAAGTTGCTTAGTACTTTGGATCACAGCTAAACTGCCCAGACTGAGCCCATGTAAGAAACCAGATGTCAAACCCGGATACAGCCATGCTCTTGGGTCCGGGACACAGTTCATATCTGAAGCTGCTCATCGTGGGCCTGTTCTGAGCCTGAGCACACTGCACTCCTCCTCCCAGACAAAATCCCATATCTACGCTGTCCACATCATATTTATCCCTGGGAGACCGGAGCAGGAAGATTGTTTCATCTTCGGAAAAAACCTTTTGCAAACGGGCATTGTGCTGGTCTCATCTCTCCTTTCACACTCCTTCCCAAGGCAGTTACTTGTCTGCTGTAATTTACTCTTTAATGCAGCACTTTCCTATTCTGTGAGACAACAATCATGAAGCATTTAAATTCCAATTGAGTAGGGCTGGAGTGCAGAGGGGCTGCGGCTTGTGCAGCGCGGACAATGGGAACCTGAGACAGGGGACACCAGTTCAAGGCCCCCCAGGAAGGAAGGCTACAAGCTTCTCCCTCACATTCCCATCTCCCTAGAGATGTAAATCAAGAAAATGAAGGGAGGGGAAGAGGAGGAGGGGGGGTGTTTATAGAAAGAAAAGGGAAAATGGATTGAGTTGTGCTGAATTCTAAGACAAGGATCAGCTACACAAGAGAACTATTGAATAGCTGTGAAATCTGGAATTGAGCCATCAAAAAAGCTGCTGAGCTGCATGTGAATCAGGTTGATTGTTTTTGAGAAGCACCTGATTTTTTTTTTTTTGCCCCTCTCCCTCTCCCAGGCTCCGTGCTTAGCCTTGGAATTTGAACATGACTGCTGACGTGCTAAACTGCTTTTCCTTGAGATAGAGACATTTTAGGGAGCGGGAAAGGAGGGAGGGTGGGGGAGCATCCCTCTGGATGTGAAAGCCATGGTACCCGGATTGTGAGCTGACAGGTTTCCCACTGCTCTGGGGAATGGCATCGAGGAGTTCCTGCTGCTGGCAGAGACCAAGCAGGAAAAGCAAAGAGCTGTAACTCTGGGACAAGGACTTCCAAGGGCTGCTGGCTACCCTGTAGCTGGGCTGCAAGTTCATTTAGCCAGCTCTTCACCAGGTTTGTGCTCTCAGGAATTCACATTTCCTATCTTGTCTCCCAGGACAGAGACAGCACCTATTTCCTGCTGAGGGGTCCCTGCTGGACCTTGGGAAAATGAATTGCAAACCCCCAATTTAATACTACACTTATCAGCATAGTGTCTGATTCTCTCATGAGCAATGATAGAATTATAATTTCCTCTGCAGCATCCACTAGTGAGCGAAGCAAAGCACAGTGATGCTATGATGTTGTTTTCCCAAAGAGGACTAATTCCAGAGTGGCCTAAAAAGGCACACTGAAAGAAAGAAAGAAAAAAATTACGAAGGCTGCTTTTAAAAATCTAGCAGTTTGCCTAGGGTTATGGAATGAGTTGGAATTGCAAGAGTGAAACCTTGCCTTTCCTCATTTGGTATGTCTGAGAATCGTCTCTGTTCTAATTTATTATTATTGTATTGCATTATTGTGTAATTTTATTGCATTAAAAATCATGTGAATAGCACCATGGTGCTCTGCAAACGGAGAGCAACACAGAGCCACTGCTCCAAGGAGCCCTGTTAAACTGCTTCCAGATTTGACTCAAGAGACCTACATTCTATTACCTTATGCATAAAAACATCTACATTGTTTTATTGTTTATTTACTGAGCACTGAGGGCAAGCACTGCGCTGGGAAAACTTGCACAGTCTGGACAGTTCTTTCAAACCTGAGCTCTTCTGCAATGGGATGTGCTCATGTGGCCTCTTCCTTCTTCCCTCTGTGGTGGTATCCCCCTCAGCCCAACCCCACAGCCTCTGCCTCTCCAGAAGTAGCTGACAAGACTCAGTTTTCCCCCAGGCCTTGGAAGGGTGTTTAGATTGTAGACCACCTCTGCCTGTAGACCACCCTTCTCCTGCCCATGCTGGTCACACTAATGGCTGAGAAGCCGCAGGTACCTTGGAGCAGCCTTGGGGTCGGTCTCAGTGCCACCTTCCCTCCACAGGAGCATCTGTCTCTTTAGAGCCTGTGTAGCACCCACACACCAGGCCAGCATTAGGACAATCTTCAAGAGCTGCTGGCTGTCACAGCAGCTCAAAGCAGCCAGGATGCTGCTGTGCTGGTGTCTGCAATGACACTGGATGCACCCAAAGGAGCTGTGGCTCAGCTCTGGATTCAGGGAAGGCTTCATGGCAAGAGGGATCCCAGCGCACCCTGCTCATGCAGCCCTGACCCCAGTCACCAGGTGGGAAAAGGCTCACTCCTCAGGGGGTTATTTCTTTCCTTTCAATGGAGAAGGCCCTCTCATGGGATGAAATACGCTTCTAGTAGGGGGGGAGGTTACGATGTGCCCCAGCATCCCCCCAGCATCCCCTCTCAGCCCCCAACCTGATTTTGTGCTCTTGCTCCCTGGGCAGACCCCCATGCCCCACCGCTGGTCACGCACAAGGTGCTGCCCTGAGAAAAAGCCCACACAGTTACCAGCCATCCATCCACGGCTGAGGGGCTCCAAAAGGTCCGTGGTGGCCGTGCCTCAGCTCTGGTGGGAGGTCAGGGGCAGCAGGAGGGCAGCAGGAGGGCAGGCTTTGTGCACTGGCCACTGCTGCCCGCTGCGGACCCCGGCCATTCACACGGGGCTGGACTATGGGCCCCTTGAGATAATGAAAAGACTCTCTGGCATGTCAGGGGGTTTGGGGCTGAGCCCTTGGTGTGCAAAATTAGATCCACATCCTCTTTAACTCAGCAGCACTGTGAGCTCCAGGAGCAGCCAGAGATGCCCAGGCTGAGCGCTCTCAGATAGGTGCAGGGAGCATCTTCCCATGACAGTGGCTAAAGCACCTCAGGTTCTTTTCTTCTTTTTTTTTAGGGGGAAAAAATAATTAACCTTCACCTCAGGTCCCAACTTGCATAACCACAGATGAGATTCTACTAATAATTTGCTTGCTTAAGTGACCCATAATAAACACTGTGAGTTTGCTTTTGCTTTGAGTAAATGATGATCTTTGGAACAAACCACCCACAGGCGTAAAATCATGTCACCCATTTGCTGATTTAACCCCCTGAGTGCTCTCACATCTGGAGATCCTGCTAAACTGCTGCTTGCAGGAAAGCCTGGAGTCTGGCAAATTTTGTCATCAAATGTAAAATAATATCCAGGGAGGATGAGATCTCTTCCTTACTGGTTTCTGACTGGGATGTCTTTGCTGAGGTCCCCACATGTGGGTCCAGGGATGAGGGTTGAGGCAGGGACTTCCTGCCCCATCCAAGGCTGCTGACCAGCTGTTTATTTGCATTTTCTGAGGTGGAATATTTTTCATATGACAAGTTCTCCTGAGGATCCTTTTATCCATTAATTAGAGATGAGCATGTTCAGCCTTGATTCCCCCTCAGGGCAGCCTGAATCTCAGCAGTGCTGATAGGGGGTTTGGAAGGCACCAAGGCTCACCGTGACTTCATGCTGAGCATGGGATCCTGAAGGGACATCACAGAACTCCTGGGCTAATGCCAGTCCCAGGGGGACACATTGCTGCTGTAAATAAAAAGAGGCAGGGTCTGTTTCCTCCAAAGCACAGGGTGGGGTGCCCACCCTCACTGCCTGCACAGAGAGCCCTGCCTTTGAGGCGCACAGACCATGTTTAGGAGGAGCCTAATGGAAATATCCTGACCTCTCCTGCAGTGCAGAGGTGACAAGTACACACTGGCCTGGGTGTGCAGGCACCTGTGCCAAGAGCAAAGCACCCTCCCCTCTGCAGGGTGTGACACGGGCACCGCTGGTGTCACGGCCGTGGTGCAGGAGGGACTGTGCCCTGTTCTGCAGGGGGACATAACCGAGTCTGAACCAACAGAAGGGCTTCCCCAAGGTCATACAGAAAGCCCTGCCAGAACATGCCCTGTAATGTAATCTAAACCTCAAAACCCAGCTGGTGGAGCAGGCAATTGCCCCTGTGCTGTGCACACACGTTCCTCTGCCCTCTGCTCAGCACTCGATGCAGGGAAGGTTTGCAAGAGCAGCAAATTGGCCTCAGGCTGCTGAACAGCAGTTTTCTGTGGAGCTCTCAGGCTAATACATTTTTGGAAGAGAATTTTATTTCTCTTCATCCCCAGCTTATGATTTCAGCTAAGCAAAAACCTGCTTGACCTAATTTCTCCACCTTGCTGATCAAAGGTCATGTTTACCCGGATTATTTCGGTCTTCATTGTAGGCACAGCTGGTAAACAACACAGAGATTTTACAGTATTTAACTTTCTCATCGATTCATGGAGGCTCCCTGCCTGACTTCTTTTGCTTCTTTCAAAGCTCTTGCACTCACCCTTCAGATGATACCATGCACTGTGTACCTTCAGGCCCAAAACCCAAGCTGAGCGAGAGAAAAGAGCTCTGTGTCAGCAATTATTCACCCTCCCTCCCCAGAGCCTGCCCCAAGCCTCCACTCCACAGTGGAGGGTTCAGGCTGGATTTTCCAAGTTGCAAAGCCTCCCACTTTTTGGATAAGAGGAACAATTTCTTCTGTCCCCCAGGTTAACAGCTCCAGTAGAGAGAGCGGAGGGCAACAGTCCAGATCTGGGGCTCCAGCCCTGCATGTGCCTGGTATCACCTGGTGGCAGAAGGAGTAGAGGATGTCCCTGTGGGCACCAGGTGTGCCCTGGAGTCACTTAGCAGAGGACAGGGACCATCCAGCTTCCCAGATGAAGATGCTTTCCTCATCCTTCTCCAAAGAAATCCCTGGCTTCTGCAGCACCTTCACCAAAGCAGTGTTTGCATCACCAGTTACTCAGGGAGGGCAGTTTGGGAGCTTCTGCTTTTGCCAGAATGTTCATGCCAGCAAAGAGATTATTCAAATCCTCTCCTGAGGAGTCAGCTGGGGGGAAGCTGTGCTACGTGCAGCTATTGGCTCTGTACCATGGTATTGATCCTCAAGCAAAGTCAGTGACTCACAAGGAAATATTATTTCATCTACCAAACAATGGTCTAAATATATAGTATTCAGGGTATTTTATCTTCTTTACATCAGTCTCCACAGGGTAACATATCTTATTCAAACACCATGAAGTCATACTTCCCTGGTACAACCATTTTCAATTATTTATTGAACAATGGAGGTTGGAATGGACTGAGTCCTTCTATGGTCAATCATTTCTTCTTTTTCTAATAGATTCAGCAAAAGGTGGTTTAGGTGTATAGGGGTAACAACTTGTTAGTTACTGCTTTGGAAAGGTTTTGGACCAGGCTCCCAAAAAAAGGGCATTGCTCCTTCTTCAGAGGCACTACCCTCGCTAAAAGTACTCAGTGCAAGTAAAGCCTTGCCCTCTTGCCCTGGGGAAAAGATGCAGGCCTGTACTTTTTCATATGTTTTAAGTGTGAGCTCTTTTATTTCATTTATATCATGAGGTAGTCAAAGAATATGCAGAAAAGCTCTGGAAGTATCAGCCTGTCTGCTTAAGGTTTCCAGGAACCTCAAAGCAAGCTCTAACCAGTGCATAAAGCAAAGCCCAAATCCAGCTGTGAGTCTCTTAACCCTAGATTTCCTATAAGTGCCACAGCAAATCAGCTGGGTAAGAAGTTACTCTGCACTCCCTGAGAGAATCTTGTCACCCTCCCCACGCCTCGTGCATCCCCCAGCAGATGGGGGTAGCTGCTCTGGCAGCTCAGGTGGTAGATATGTGCAAGGACCAGATTTCCAGCTTCAGAGGGAAAGCTTAAATGAGACATGTGAAAAAATGTTTGTCTTTTTTTAAAAGAAAATCCCTTCAGAAAATTCTGGCCACTGATGAAAAAAAACCCAGGCTTTTTTTTTTTTTTAGAAAATTCTGAAGCTTTCTGAAGAGCATAGCAGCCAAAAAGCATTACCATTACTGCAAGATAGGAGGAAAGTCTTTTAAAGGAAAAATATTTATTAGTGTGAGTTAAATTCTTGGCTTTCAATAATCTGCTGATTGCAGTGGTAGGACAGGAGATGGGGCCTGTTTGCTTCAGGGCTTTTACAAGGAAATGGTGTAAATGAAGTTAAGCTGTAGTTTGTGGATAATTGAGTGATCAGTGACAAATGTCCCTGTGACACACAACAAGCTGTCATGGAAAAACTATGCTGCTACAGCAACATGTCACATGTGGCCTTAAACTGATTATTCTAAATCATCCAGTGTCTCTGCTCAATGTTTGCTTAAATAAAAAAAAAAATATCCCCCAATTTGACCTTTACAAGGTTTAATTTAAAATAAAAAAATAAATAAAGGGCATCCAGAGATAAGTTAGAGAAGATTTTGCTGCTGACTCGAGTGGACTCTGGCCAGGAGGCTGAACTGACCACTAACGTGGGTAAAGTGAGATGCTCGCCCTCTTCACTTGCAGAAATGTCATGCAAACAAACATTTTCAGGTCAAAAACCCAGATGTGTAAAATAATAACCAGGTGTGGAGAGCTGGTGTTGCAGCTCCAGTTTACACAGATAGGCTGAGGGTAGCCTACAATCACAAACCTGAGCCTCCCCAAATATGCTCTTTCTGGAACATTGTGCCACAGAAAATTAATTGCATTCCAGCTCCAGGGAGCATTAGCACTTCTCTGAATTCAGGGCCAGCCTAAGGAGCAGCCATGCCCTAGGCAAAGAATCCAGCCCCCTCCTGGCCTTTGCCCCTTCCTCCACAGGACTGAAAAGGAAAAATTAAAATAAATCACAGCCTTTAGAGACACCTACTAAACACTGACTGGAATATAAATGTATAAATAAAATAGGAACTGAACGTACTCATCTCAGCCCTCGACTGTGGCTTTTCTTCACTTATCACTTTCATTTCTTCTTCCCTTTCTTTCACCTTTGTTTCACACATTCTCCTCTCCCTACCCCCTCCCCCTCCCCTTCCTCAGTTTTTCCCCTCCTTTGTTGTCTTTTACTTTCTAGCCCCTTTCCAAGACTGTCCTTTCTCACCCTTTCTGTTCATCATTCCCTATTGGTAGTTAGATCTATTTCCTTCTTCTTCAGCACTTTTTTTTGACTCTTTTCTCTTCCCCAAGAATGTCCTGAAGATAAGAAAACAGCCCACTGCAGAACAATCTGTATCTTTCAGAGATTGCATCCTTATCATTATTTTCCTTACAAAGAGCAGTTCCCATTTAAGATACCTTATAAATTTTCTCAGGGCTGGCACTTAGTTATAAAAGAATCCAGAATCATTGGTTTCCTTTGGAAAGTTTGGCATATATGCTGTGCTTCCTTTAGATAATATGTTATTTAGGAGCAAACCTGTTACCCTTGTGCAAGATTTCTGTGACTGTGAAAGGTTCAAGCATGCAGGTAGTTAAAAACTACCAAAGGGGCTTAGTTCTGGCCAATTTATACACTGTTATTCTTACAAGTTTGAGTTACTGTGAGTCATGTAGAGTGCAAGGAGTAAAAAAACTAATTCATGATCCTACCAGCTTCTCTATTCACAAGTTTTATCACATTAACCATCTAAATCTCTCTAACATGATAGAATGCCCCCACTGGGGATGAATTATGTCAATATAAAGTTGCTTATGCTGCTCCAGTTACTCTGTCAGGGGAAGGGAAGGAAATACGTACAGACAGTGCCTTTATGTTGAAGTGCCTGATTCTGCCTGAGCAGCTGCAGCTACGAAAAGCCTCACACTGCTGGTCAGTGGAGCTCTGGCAGTACAGAAACTATGTGTAATAACCCTAATATGAGGAAGAAAAGCTACTTTGTGAATGAACAGTTCTGCAGCAGAGAAGCTGTGTGGTTTTTCTGGGATCCTGTGGTATCCTGTTCACATCTGAAGCATTGTATCTTTGTTACAACACCTTTCCAAGGGATCTCTGTTACAACACCTTTCCAAGGGAAGCATTTTTCTCACCGTGTTTCCCATGAACTCCTTCCCCAGTATATCCTTTTCTCCCCTGCTGACTCCAGCTTGCTCTGTGTGTCCTCAGGATTTGTGTTGTAGAGGCACTGCTGGAAATGAGGAGGCAATTTCTGCTGCAGTTGGTGTTAGGGTCAGCCCATCTCAGCTGCTCTGCCATGCTCAGCTCCTGCATCCCTGTCTGTGTTGAGAGAGGTCTCCATGGAGGAGTATATGAAGGTGTGGGAAATCTGACATTGGTATTTCCCCTTGCTCTATAACCATATATACAAAACAGTGATGCTGATTTTTCTCCACCAACTCTCCAGCAAACTTCCCAGGATGATGACTTGGATATGGGGAGGTATGATCCTGTAGCCATAAATTCCACAGCTGTGTGTACCATAGCTGTGACCCTCAAATGCTGGCTCAGGGATCTGGCCAGTGTACCCCAGGGCTCCTTCCAGCCCATGGAGAGCCCACAGGGGTGAGCACTGGTGCATGCCCACACTTCATCCCAACAGGCAGTAAGGCAAGTGTGGGCACTCCTGGTCATGGAAGTTGATAAACATTCCTGCAGCTGCTGTGGGGATATATCAGAGGTCTCAAGAAGAGAAATAAAGGCTTCAGACTTAAATACTGATCAAGGCTTGCCTTGGTAGTATGAGGCATGGTAAGCATCCTAGCTCAGTCTCTTGGAGCTCAGTGCAAACTGACCCTGCCAGGAATAGGGTTGTGACTGAGCTTCAGACATATTTCTACAGCTTCTGTCAGCTGTGGTCAGCTGCACTTGGAGGTCTGATGGAGACCCACTCCCTCATTTACTAATTTGTGTGGATGGTGTATCAGATGTATGTTCCTGGCAGGCTGCAGGCACATAGACAGAGATCCAGTGTGATGTGCTGTGCCTCAGGAGAAGTGTGCTCTCTAACTCCCAGCATGACTGACCTTATGTCCTTCTTTCCTTGAACTGCTCTGCAGAGCCTTCTCTCTGGCTCCAAATGAACTTCCTGAGGCTGCTGCTGGTGGTGGTGCACCTCCAAAAGCTTGCCACAGGTTAGTAGTGCATTCAGACAAATCAGTGCAACACCACCTGACACACACACACATACTGGATGTCTCAGATGTATCAGGGAGGAAAAGCATGATCTTATCAACTTCATAGAATCACAAAGTTGTAAGGGATTTTTAAAGGTCATCTAATCCAACGCCCCTGCCATGAGCAGGGACATCCTCATCTTGATCAGTTTCATATTCCAGGGCTGCCCTGCTGTCTTTGATCCCTGCTCCATTCGAGTCACAGGACATTTTTCCATCACTCTCAGTGAGCAGAGCTGGGAGTGCTCTTCTCACCAGAGTTAAATGCAAATACAACACTGCTAGTGAAAACAGGGAGACTTGTTTAAAGTATTGAAAGCATCTTAATTCCCCATCTCTGTTCCTCGGATGGAATTTAATGTTCTGAGAAAATGTGCATATTTTCTCACCAGAAGAAAAAACTTAATTGATCCTTTCATTTTTAACTCTCTGCCCGGTGGCAATTGGTCACCTCTTTGCAATAATAGCTGCAAAGAAAATAATCTGCTGGATCAGATGAAAAGGTGGAGAAAAAGTCACAGAATTAACTGGCAGAGCAATCTGGTTGTTGCCCTAACATATGGAAATAATAAGTGCCAGCCAGATAGAGCCTGAACACTGAGCTTTCATTTTGTTATTCTAAGCACAAAAATAAATATTTTTATGACTACATGTAAAGAGTAAAAGCAAATAGAGTTAATATGTAAAAATATACATTTTTCTTCATTATGTGTAATAATACATATTGATTTCATTACAATATTTTTGTTAAGATCAGTTTGCCTGGGAATAGTGGTCTATTCTTAAGGCACAGCCTGTCTTTTTCAACCCATCTTTCTGAGGTGTTGTGCTAGTATAAAATGAAAGGGAAATATTAACTAGGCTGTATTATAAAGAGTTATACACTAGTTTGTGGTGGGGGGAGGCATTTGGAAAAATGCGAACTAAAAACATTTTTATTTTTACAGTTGAATGTGTCTGTCTGCTTTTCAGTCATGGACTACTATGGGCATGAAAGAAGACATAGAGAGGGAAATGGCAGCAGTGTTCCAACTGTGAAACGTTCCAAGGTTGCTTTGTGGCATCTCTGCAGCCCTTGTAAGATGAGGGCAAGGACACTGCTACAAACCTGGAGCTCAGACCCAGCAGAAACTTGGAGCCAGGACAACCACAAAAAAGTCCAACATTTTGCAGCACTGCCCAGGCACAAGCAGAAGTGTAGTCACCCTTGCCCAGGGCTGGCATCGTAGGGATTCTGCCAGTCCTGCCCAGCACCTCCACTCACCCAAACCCTGGGTGTCCCACCCTTGCCCTGTGTATCTCTTGTGATGTCTGAGGATCACAAAGATCTGAATTTTGGTGAAGAGATGCCTTCTGCAGCCCAGCACTGGAGAATGATCTCACATGCAGCTGTGTCATTGGGAGTCCCATTTTATGCCAACTCTGCCCACCTACCCTCTGAGTTAATCCAGTTTATCACTGCCCCATCCCAGTCTGAGAGGCTGGCAACTGAGCAGCTGACAGGCTCCAAATGTCCAACCACATTTCATACAGCACAGGGGGAAAGCTGTGAAAAAAACAGCCACAGTCCCTTAGGATAAGGACATGGAATTTTACAGCCACTGTGGAGGGTAACTGCTGCTTGCTTTTATTATCTATGACCTGGTTTAGCCCAAGAGAGAAAGTGATATTTATGTGGATCTTGGGGGAATTCATACAATAAAAAGATAGAAAACAGCAAAGCCCAAAACCAGGCAGCCTTCTCACCATTACTCAAGGTGCAAAGACTGCAGTACCTGCAGTGGTTTTGCTGACACTGAAGGTGAACTCAGCTCCTTCTGCATCCACTTCCTGAGAGCTTTATTTCCCACTCCAAAAAGAGAGAACCCCCCTCGACCAACTCCAGGTTTCTTTGGCCCCATGCTCATACAACAGCCCATCTGTCTGTTTGAACTATGGGCAAATGGTCCCACCAGTGTCATACTCCTCTATTGATTTTGGTCTGGGTGATGACACGGAGGTTAAAGATCAGCCTATATGTACATTATGCAGACTCTGAGGAATGCTGACATGAGGTGCTTGCAGCAGCAAGAAAGTCAAACCAGAGAGCACATTCAAAACAGCAAATCTTGGCTTTGCAAACGTTAGTGCTGGCTGCATATGGGAAACTTAAGCTTTATATCCAGCAAGTCTATTCTATCAAGTATCACTTAGGCTGTGGGCTGATTTACCACACTTCTGTACAAGTGATTAGGAGATATGGATTCTTTTTAAGAAATGTGCTTATTTGTTTAAAAGCCTGTTATCATGTTGTGGATTTGGACTGAAATGAATTTTTTATTTTTAATCTAGTGAGTGGGTGAGTTTGGTGAATTTTTTTAAAATCTAATGAGTAGGTGTATGTATTGCAAAATATTTCTGAAAGTGGGCAAAAAAAAAAAATGGTTACAGCAGAATTCACTGTTCCAAAGTCTGGATAAATGAAGTGATATGTCAGCATTTGTTTTCTTAAGGGAGCAAATAAATTGTACCTCCTAAAAGGGTAAAACAACATGTATGTTTCCATTTGTTACAGTCCCACAAACTAGAGAAAAATCTGGTAAAAAATCTCTCCATAAGCAATGGATGACAGTGAAAAAATTGTGATATTCCCAAAGAAGGCTGAAGTGCTTAAATGGGGAGGCAGAATGGGAATGGGTTGACTCTGAAAGGGGAGGCATTAGGGTCGGCCAGAAGAGCAGAAACACAGGGCTATAGTGCTGGGAAGAAATTCAATACTGATTTCATTGCAGCTTTACTTACATCTTAGATTTTTTTCCAGAGTTCTATCTGAATGCCTTGAATCTCCCAAATTGGTTGAAAACCATGAATGGGGCAGTCTAGTCCCTGTGTTTTGTCTCAGCTAGAATTCCACTTGTATTACACTGCTTTTAATTCCAATTTGAGAGTAATCAAAGCACAACCAAGCATCTAAAGAATTTCCAAAATGGCTCATTCCAACATGATTTTAAGACTGGGTAAGGATAGGATACGGTTATTTTGGGAAATGGATACTCTCACAATTGCTGAAGAGCTGATTACCTCAAGGAGACTTTGTTTGTCACTTGGATGCCAGAGTGTGAAACTTTGGCCTTCTTTTTTTTTTTTTTTTTTTTGGTTGTTGGTGGAATTGGATTTTAATTCAATAGGTGATGAGAGCTGCTTACTAAATACATTGTCAAAAAGTCCTTTTTTTGTTTTTTATTTACTCCCAAGAGTAAATAATAAATTTAATAAAATAATAATTATAATAAAAGTAGAAACTTTCTGATAACTCCTATTGCTAAGTACAGGTAGCATAAGAGGACCAAGAAGAAGACAATGGCAATACAGATCTTTGCTGGGTACCACCACCCTTCCTTCTGCCTAAAATATACTCTTTTTTTGTTTAAGTTTTCCTTTGTTTGGAAGTTCTGTGTCTTTTTGCTCTTTCTTGGCTTTCTTTTGCAGTTTCTTCCTGACCTCTCTGCTGTGACTAGCTCTTCTCTGGGCCACATGCAAATACTCCATATTCTCATGCCCTGGCTCATTTAATGATGTTTCATGTTGTTTTCAAAGGTCTGCCCTGAAATCAAGTCATTGTGCAAGATGGAGGTTTTGCTTAAGAGCAGGGTAAATACTAACAACAGAAAATACCTTCTGTGAAAGATGAAGAACCTCAGCTATTTTTAATTTCATCACCTTCAAACTACATCACGTCCAAATGTCTGCTTGAAATAATGAGAATTAATCAACACAGAATTTTGGCTCTTCTTCCTTATTCCACTCTAGCTTTATATCTCCTTTCAAACAATCTTATTCCATGTCTCCCCACAAAGATACCTCTTTTGGAATCATTCAGCTCCGTGGCCTCATGCCATGCTTTGTTTGCTCTGTATTACACCACTCTTGTGCAGACTTTCTTTGGTGCAGGGATGTGCAGGGATTTGCTGGGCTTTGGCAAAGCTCTGTTTCTGCACGACTTCCATGACTGGGAAGCTCTGTGAATAAATAGTCATGAGCACCTTTGCAAATTGTGAGATGGATGATGTCCTCCTGTGCATTTGATGTAAGGGCCCCAGTCCTTTGTCAGAGACTTAGGGGTTGGACTTGATGATCTTAAAGATCTTTTTCAGCCTAAATGATTCTATGACTCTCTGACAACTGAAGTTAGTGGAGATGCATCCATTGACAGCACTTAAAGATAGGTGATTTAGTTACTAAATCTTCTCTTGGATGGTCAGAGGGTGGCTAGCTAAAAGCAATCTCCCTTGGTCTATGTTTTTCTAAAGTTGCCTAATAAACCACATTGCTTATTGCTTTCTACAAGCCTTGTTTGAGGAGGCTTTCAGTCCACATTGTTTATTGGTTTCTACAAGTCTTGTTTGAGGAGGCTTTCAGTCCTGTACCCTTGAGTTTTGTTGGTGCACCATGTGCTTTTGACGAGGAAGATGGTGTTCAGCAGACCCTATTCTCAACTAGAATGAAATCACTGAAGCCCAGCAAACGTGGGGATGCTTTCATATCAGGTGAGCCATTGTCCCAGAGTCATCAGAAGAGGGATGCAGCAATGGACAAGACAGGCTATGAGGAAGCCAATGGCAAACCTCTTGATGACTTCCTCAGAGCCGAGACTGCGCCCGGGTGGGTGTGTGACCTCCCTCTCGGGCCACATGTGCCCTGCAGCGTTCTGCAGACTAATGAAACCCCATCCCCGGGCTGCCATAAAGCACATTTGTGGTCACGCATGCAGCTCTTGGGACAGGCTTTATCTCCTCCCATTGTTTGCTCTGTGTGTTTTAACACAGAGCCTCAGGACACAGCTTGGCTGTGGTACAGCATTTTGAATAAAGCCGTCCCGTAAGCCAACCACAGCTAAGACGCTGTAATTCTCATAGAGACGCCATGTACTTTTTATGCTCCTTAACTCAACTGTAGTCACAAATCCCTGTTTGTACTGGCAGATCCTGTGAAAATAAGCTTTAGGAACTTCTTGAAAAAACTATACCTCTGTGATGTTTAGCTGCATTGCCTGGTCTTGCCTGCTTGCTAAGAGTAGCCCTGCATAACTTGCTTAAAAAAAACCCACAAATCTTTCAGTACTTGCAATTCACATTATGTAGCATTCTGTGGAGGCTGTAATTAAAATTTAAAAAAAAATCAACCTATTAAAAAACAGCTCTGCAATGATTTTCTGAGTACAACCTGCCTACATACCAGTAGCTGGTCATTCTTGCCATTTGTACATCTCTTTTAACTCATGACATTAGAATCATAGGATGGTTTAGGTTGGAAGAGACCTTCAAGACCATCTCATTCCAACCCCCCTGCCATGGGCAGGAACACCTTCCACTAGACCAGATTACTGAGAGTCCCATCCAGCCTGGTCTTGAACACTTCTATGGATGAGGAGTCCACAACCTCTCTGGGCAATAACATTACTAACCACCATGTTAAAAAGAGCTCTTTAAAGCTGCTGGCTGAGACTCACAATGGGGCTAAACACAATTCAACCTGCATTAAGTTTCAGTAAAATTAATTGTTTTCATGAAGGCCCCAAACTCTGAGCTAGGATGATCCAAGCTACTTCAAAGGCATGATCTCTGCCCAAAGGAGCTTTCAACCAGACAGAAGCCCTGGAGGTAGGGCACTGGGGCAGCCAGGGAGACAAAGGGCAGCTGAACAGCATCAAGAACTCCCAACAGTACAGGACAGGTCTTTATGCATGCAGTTCTTGTAGCTCACTGAATAGATTTATAGTCCTGCTTGGGTAATTTATAGTTGGCTAATTAGATATAAGATTAATTAAGTAGCTCACTGGTCCTTAATTACAAATTTGATACCTTGATTTATTGTAATTTCTTCTAAATAATGACTATGCTCAAATAATGCTGATTTATATTAGGGTAGGGTGCAAATACAATGAGCCCGACTCTGTGTTGTGCAAAAGCCTCTTTCACACTGCTCCCAGGGCACAACAGGGTCTTAAAGCGAGCACAGACATAATTCCTGCCCTCCAAGGCGCCTTTAGAGCACCAGCGAGCTGTGATTCACCGTGAGTCAGCAGCAAGCCACTGTAAAGGCCATGACTTGCACAGCTGCTGAGAAATTGGGATCAAAGGAGCCGGCCTTGGACTGCCATGAGCCTGCCCTCAGACAGGGGAGCCCCGAGGGCAGGCACTTGGTGTTTGTGTAGCACAACCAGCTTGAGCAAGTGGGGGTTGCTCCAGCCTTCATTATTGACCTGATTTTGCCTGCCAGCTCCCTCTCCCAGTCCTTGCTCTGTTTTGTGTTGCACTCTGCAAGCCTGGGACAGAGCAAGCAGAGTGCAAACCAGAGCTGGGGAAGGGGCTCAGAAAAAAGGATACGGAACATTGGCAGGAGTAGGGTGGCTCTGGACAGGGGAAAGGTTGGATGCTGAAGTGTGCAGGAGGAGTGGCAGCCTGGACCTAGGTGAAGAAAGGCATCTGAAACACCTGACTCACAGCTCCCAGGGGACATCCTGACAGCAATTTGGGGTAAAACACTGTTGGTTGCAGCTGCAGCAATCAGGGTTAAGGTAAAAGACTTTGTTTACGGGCGTGTTGATTTTCTTCCACTCCTCCTTTTCTTCTGCTTAAAACTAGATCCCTAATGGAAGGAGGAATCAGTACAAAACCTCTGTACTCTGTTGAAAATGCCAACTCGCATGAAAATCCTTGATTCATTCAGAAATGACTAATCTTCCTGAGTATTTTGCAGTGCCTGATTTGAAAAGCACTTCCTCATGCAATTTTAAAAAGCTTAAAAGTATTCCTGGTTCCACTTTGTTTGCTCAATTACATCCTGGAGAAGTGAAAAGCAGCAAGTTCACTTTCCTAGATGGTACATAAATTAAGCTGCAGACCAGTCTACCAGCAGCCCCTTGATTTAACTTTCTTAGTGCAACAGCATGTGGTGATTACAGCAACTCTAACCAAAAATATCAGTCATTACTCTACAACAGGTCCTATGAGTCTTGCAGCCTCCTCTACCATTTCTCACAAGATTTGAATGGTTTTTTCCAAGATACCTTTTACCCTTGGCCTTGGAGAGGTAAAGGAAGGGTGCTAACATCATCACCTACAGATCTGGAAGTCTGGTCCAGGTATTTTGTATTTCTTTTCACTTGTTGAGCTCGCCACTCAGAAGCAAAAAACTATGGATGAGTGATCTGAATCCTTGCCCATAATCTTGGCCACTGAAGGAATGACAAAAATCATCATTTTCACTCCTTGGTCTCTGAAATACTCACCCACTGTGTTAGTGAGGGGTGTGTTTGGACCCAGCCCATGCACATCCACAACTACCTAATGAGACAGATTTAGCACAGATTGTCTCCACCAGACACCCTGCAGAATCCTTTCTCTCTGCTTGACAATGCCTTGGAAGTGAGTTTGGGTCTGAGTTTATGACACGGATTAGTACCCGTGTATCAGGCCCAGTGAAAGCAAAGCTGCATAAGGATATGATCTAACCCCAGAGTTCCCTGTTTGGATTAATATTTATGGAACCTGTAACCCCAGCTTAAGCTTTGGGCTCTGGGGCAGGAATCATGTTTTCCTGAAGCACAGCAGAGCCACATAAATGTCAGAGGGATGAAGATAAGGCTTTAGCAATGTCCCTGGTGCTGGGATGAAAGTTTTTGTACTGGAATAGAGCACGGAGCACCCACTGCCAGGTTCAGCCTGGGGAAAGAGCCATCCTCTGCAGCCCCAGCCACAAGAGCAGGAGCCATGCCAAGGTGAGGGGCTGTTAAATCCAACAGGACTACCTTCAGAAAGGATCCTGCTGAGAAATTTGTCTCTAAAATTATCTTGACCCTCTGCCATATGCACACACACAGTTTTTAAAGGGATATGAAATGAATCTTCTCTTTATCCGTCCCCTTGTGAAATATAAACAATTCTTGATGGATTTGCAGCTTACCCTAGTAACTGACAGCCTGCTAGCTGCTGGCATGATTACTTACAGTCTGGCAAGCACGAGATGACTGCGATGCCTACAATGTGCAACCCTCGAAATGTGGTATTTTTCAATGTTGCTAAGGATCAGATCTTCAGATCTGCTCAGTTCTCACCTAAGCAGCAAAACAACTGGCCTGAGAGCCAGCAAACTCTGTTTTGAGACTGATCTCTGCTGAAAACCTGGCCTGAATGGGTATATTAAAAGGGACAGATCTCTGACATGTTAGTCTAAGTCGTGAGTGCTGAGCACTTGGAAACCAAGCCCTGAATGTGCACTTGTGTAAGCTGGGTTTTTCTGTATGAACAGTTAAGCAGACCCTGCCTATGTCCCATTCCAGGGAGCTGGATGCCTTGATGGGATTCTTTCTGAGTGAGAGTTTAGATCACAAATAGATGGAGGACTGGCTAGGCACAGCAAATAAAATTCCTTATTTGCTCACATAAAAGCTGCATTCAAAAAGTAGGGCACCACCATTGCATACATCTGCTCTCAGCCAGCTAGCAAGCTGGAGCTCACCTCCATGCCAGAGAGAACTTGGAAACTTGCTCAATATTAAAGCAAATCCTGCCTAGACCAGTAGAAACCTTTGTGGGTATAAAGGCACACACTGGCACTAGCCTCGTGGGGAATAGCCCTACTTCGGAGAACTTTTTGCAAACAAAGGTGATTTGAGCATTCAGGTGCCCACTCTGAGCATTCTGCCCACCCATCTGGCAGAGATGAGGCTGCATCAAACCTTTGCTCAGACACCTCTGTGGGATCACACCAGTGACACAGGGCAGCATGGCAGAGTAGGACTTCTCTATCAAACATGTGCTGAAGGCTGGGGTTTGACTGCCTGTGGCCATGTACCTCGGATCTGCCACTGGAAGATGCCAGGGAGGCAAGAGGGCCACTGCCTGGAGACAGGCAATCAGTTCTTGCCCTTACAAAGGCGAGCTGATGTGCTCTCCCAGCAACTGGACACTGAAGTGATGACCAGCCTTTCTGTCACCACCACCTCTGGGAAAGTTTGCTTCATTATTTAGGAAGGAAACACACACTAAATATATCCTTGGGAAAAAAAAAAAAAACAAAACAAGCCACAGATATTTCTGTGATGAAGCAGAGCAGACCTTCTGCTCCCACCTGGCCTACAAAAGGTTACAGTATCCAAACGAGCTTAGCACCTGAGTTTATAACAAAGTGAAGGTATTAAAGAAAATCATCAGCAGCTGAAGCAAGAGAAAAGGAGAGAATGGTGTCTGTGGGGGGAAAAAATACACTTTGTTCTGTCTGCTGAGAAAAGGTGGGAAAGAGAACTTGTCCTTAGAATGTGTGTAATTCGAATTGAAAATAGGAATGAAATTCAAAATCAGGGACAGCAATTGGCATTTTTGCTCTGACCCAGAGTCTGTTCTTAATGCCTGTCTGTTATAGAAGAAAACCTTCTGGAGACTAAGTCTGCAAGTACCAGAAATGTGCTGGAGATGCTGCTTTGACAGGTGGTCTGTGAACTGCTCTGAAAATGCTGTTAAAGAAAACAGCTCTCTCAGAGGACACCATCAGTGCAACACTTCCTTAATTGTCACATTCAATGTCCCAAATGCCCCTTGCCTGTGTCATCTCACTCATGAGCAAAATAACTTATTTTCTCTGTGTTCTGTGTTTTGGGGTGCTTAGCTGCTGGCACATTGTGTCTGTTACCTGTAGGAACACACATGGCTTGCATTTTAAATTCTTTTTTAAATGGTTTGTGAGTCACCTGAGCCCTTTCTGTGCCCCCACATCACCTCCACACACTGAGAGTCTTTTGGGCACCATGGTAGAAGCACACCACAGGTGCCCTGTTGTTCCAGCCCTTCAAGAAAGGAAAAGAAACACTGGACAGTTTAGGAACAGTTAATAAATGGGAGAATTTTCTTTCCTACACTGCTGGTTGGCATTTGATGTAGAGCCTGAGGCATGGGTGCTTTGACTCCACTGTCAGAGGATCCAGCTCAGCGCTGGTGTTGTGCTCACGCATCAGGGAGGGCTCTGGCCCAAGCTGGAATTTGGGTATGAGCACAAGCCACTTAAGGCTGGCTGGGAGCACATGGCTCTTTGGTAGGGACTCAGTGCCATGGTTCCATGCCAAGCCCTGATGATGCAATTCTCTCCTAGCCCTCAGTCTTTTTGTAATCATGAGTGATTTTTGTATTGGAAACTTTCAAAACAGTTGCTTGGTTCAGTCACCATTACAAAACTCCAATAACCACTGAAATCATGGGATCCTAGAAACCAAGGGAAGAACAAATTTCCCTGTATCTCTCACATGCAACCTGTTCCAGAAAAGGAGATGTCACAAGCCTGTTTCTTCTAATTTTAAATATATTGTAACTTTTCCTAATATCTACCCAAAAGACTCTGGGAGAAATTACTATATCCCATTACAGCTCTCTGGTGCTCCAGATAAAATTGTTTTTTTCTTACTAACCAGGGCAAACAGGTTTGTGCTCATGCAGGGAGCAAGCAAATGTGAATCCCTTCAGCATCCATCTGCAAGATACATGCACTCTATTCCCATGTTCCCATGCCATGCTTTACAACAAGCTGTTGTTTTCTATTCTTTCCTTCCTATGTTTTCTGAACTGGGCATTGCCATTTCTTAGCAGCATGATTTATGAACAAGGTACATGAACCTGGGTAGTGGCCTTTTTGATATTGTTTTCTCTTTACAGAGCAATAATTAGCAAAGATTTAAAGCCAGGAGCACACAATTTTTCATGATTCCTGCATCAGATCTGCGTTTCTGGAGGAGCAGAAAAAGAAATCTTTAATGGATTGCCATGGCAGCCTAAACATGTGATTGGCTGTGCTTCATTTCTGTGTTCCCGCTAATTTGGTCTTCAATTAAAAAAGCAAAAACAAAAACCAAACTAAAAACAAAACTAAAACCAAAACTAAACCAACCAACAAACAAAAAATCGAAGCCAAACCCTCCTAAAAGCCCCACACTAAGGACTTATCCTCTTTTAGTGCCAAGGAAAAATAGTGGTTTCAGGTCAAAGTGGTGGAAGTTGCCAGTGATCAATGACCTGCATCATTTCAAAAGAGAGGACCAATTTTGACTGAGGGCATTACAATCTAAAGGCATTAAATTTCCTTTTCAGCTTCCAAGCTTGACTGCATTTTCCAATACTGCTTCCAAGAGGTCCTTACTGTGTCCTCTCCAGACACTCCTACCTGGGAGATGTGATCCACAAACATTCATGCAGCTGCCATACCCTGTCTTGCCTTGGAGCTACTGGAAGGTAGAGACCATTCCTAATCCCGAGGAGATTTTGTCTCCCACCTGTGTCAACCTCACACTTCCAGCATGAATTATTTGTGGATAAGAACTGCTCTTGTTTTATACATCTCAAATTGTTCCTTTCACAATTGCATTCAGGTTTTTCGATAATATTATGGTAATTCCAGCAATATGTTACAGTCATTAACAGGGGGAAATGACAAAGTTGGGTGCTTTTTATCAGACATTTGTGACATCCCAGCATCACTTTGTCTAGCAATCTGTCAATTTGCAGCAATGATGAACAATACCTTTCTACTCTGTAAATCATAACAATTCAACCAGCATGTGCTGCAGAACTTCATATTGTTTGCAAAAGAGCTTCTGAAATTCATCTGTGTTTGCATCCTCTAACCTCAGTATCTCCAGTTACAAACGTCATTGTCAGCAAAAGAAATTCTGCAAACACTTCCACTTGCCTTCCAGGACTACTGAGCCATGGCTGAAAAGCCAATCACTGGAGTGTTGGATCTAAGAGCAGTTTAACACAGCAGTGCCTGAGTCCTCTCCATAGCTTCCACCACATTGTTGCTGTAAAAAATATGGTTCATGAAATGTTTGGCTGGAATGGTGCCAGGGAGTATTTTTTTAGGGCCTCTCTGTGTCCATCATTATTTGTGGTTTCTTAAATTCAACATGACCCTGAAAACTAGAGGGCAACTTGACACCTCTGAAATATTGCAAAATGCCAGCGAGTTCTGGGTATGCCAGAGACCAGGAGCTTTGTGAGTAATGGCTGTCAAGCTCTGGCCATTGTTCTCAGTGGAGAAGTATTGTCCTTTGTTTGTGGAGTTTTTTTTAAGTGTAATGATCAAAATTGTTTTGGCATCACTTGCTGCTCAGGCTGCCAGGCCCATGCACAGAAACACTGCTGGCACAAGCCAGGCAAACAGTGGGATTTTTTTGAGCCTGGGAGAAATCTCCTTCCCATAGAAGAGAAATAGAGAAGCTTTTATTGTCTTGGCTTTCAAAATACACCTGGGCTGGCAGGTCAGGGAAGAAGGAATAAGTACCTTGAGCTCAGCTCACCAAGGTTTGCAAAAGAGAACATCTGTGACAGGGATGTGGCACTTGGGGACATGGTTTAGTGGTGAACATGGTGGTGCTGGGTTAATGGTTGGACCCAATTATCTTAGAGGCCTTTCCCAGCCTCAGTGATTCCACTATTCTGTGAATGCATCCTCAGGACCAAACTTCCCACATGTAATTTGAGGGTCAATGCACACTGTTTCCTGAGCCCAGCTTGCCCAGCTAAGACTGAAGCCAGAGATCTGCCTTTTCCCTGCTGTCTCTTGGGAAAACAGGGACCAGACAGGTTAATATGAAGTTGCAGGAGCTGCCAAAAATGTGCGGTGTTGTTATTTAAACCTCAGTTCAGTTACAAACCTCATCACCTCCTCGAACACCTGTTTTCCTCTTAACCAACACTTCTGTGTGCGTCTGCACCCCTAAGAAGTGTGTCCATGCCAATAAGGCTCGGAGCCAGAACAGCCCCTGGTGGTTTTTGTGACTAGGTTGTCTCCTAGAAGCCACGAGCAGGCCGATGCAATTAGATGTCAGCACCCACTGCCTTAATGTGTAGGAGCTGTGCTTCACACCGTCAGAGCAAATTCGCACCCAATTTGCATCCTGACCCCTTGCAGCCCTATTATCTGAGGGTGTCCTTTCTTCGTGATTAATGTGTCAGTAATTGCACGCTGAGGAGGCTGGCTGTACGGGCAGCTTGGTGGGGCTTTGGGCTATGCTTATCAGATTTTTTTGTGTCTTTTTCAAAGGAAAGACATAAAAAGTGAAACATGAGCTGATGTGACTGGTTTTATATGCTGTGAAGCAGGGGCCTTGAACAGTTTAATATTTACCACCATCAATCAGTCCTTTCTCCCCAGCTGAGAATACATTTGGACTCAGCTCATTTAAACTGCTGGTTTTGCCAAATTTAAAAAAAAAATCAAACTAAACAAACAAAAAATATTTGTTCTGTTTCCTGAGACCTGTAAAGCAGTAAACACATTTTATTCTAAAATGCATTTTCCTTTGTTAGCAGCACAAACTATTCTGTGTAGAAGAGTTTGCAGAAAACACACGACGAGTATTTTTGTATGTGATGGACCCTTAAGTCATGAAAAAATATAATTCACATTACTGGATTTTAGCTGGAGGGTTTAAAATATTCTTAAAGAAATGTAAATATTTTGATGGGTGTTAGTTGCTTCATCACTCCAGTGAACTCAGAGCATGGTGTCAGTAGCACCCAGGTTGTAGGTTTGATCCTCATAAGGGCCATTCACTTAAGAGTTGGACATGACAATCTTTGTGGGTCCCTTCCAACTTTCATATTCTATGAAAACTATGTTTGTCTGTATGACCACGAACATTAAGGTTCCAAAGCCTGAAAAAAAGGACGAAAATCATGGATGCAGATAAGAACAGTGTCTCTGCAGTTATATTTTCCAATGACATTCGTTACCTCACACAAGAGAAATGCCTAATTTTTTTCCCCAAAAAAACACACTGGACTTCAAACAGAAAAAAGTTGCTTTATACAATGGGGCTGGGTGGCAAAAAGAAACTGAATCATTTCCAAGTGTGACCAGTTAGAAACAGAATACACCATGTGGCATACATCAGCAACACGGGGGTTTGTTGTACTGTGAAGTTTTATTGCTGTGGGTTTTGGTTGTCTGCATGACACATGAAATGACAGAAAGACAGAAGCTCCATAGGCTCTGACCAGCAAGCACCATTCAGACTTCATAGCCATGCTCAGGGTTGCAGACCAAGAACAAAAAAAGAAGTTGTGGGAAGAAGAGTGTTTCTCAACACAAGAAACAACAACAACTGAAAAAACACAATTTGGAAAGGTTTCAGAAGTCTTACAATGGAAAGAGTGTATTCTATGTAGCTGCTTAACTTTTCCATCGAGCTATTACTTCTAACTTCAGTAGTCAGTTTTATGCACAGACAGGCCATTCCTGCTCTCCACAGATCGTTGCCAAAATATATGCGACGAGATAAATGGGGTGGAAAAGCCTCATTTTACGGAGTCTTGAGGCAGCAGGAGAGACTGAAACCTAGATCAGAGAACTTATTTGTGTGACTAAATATCCTTCTAGAAATAGGCTTTAAATTTGGCTGCTCCTGCATAGGGATCTGCAGTAAGGTTGGACTACCCCGACAGTCTCCATCCAGAAGAAAGTGGAGGTCTCCTGGTGTCCCTGCCTTTGCCAAGCATCTCTGTTTTGGATATCCTTCTACATGTTGCAACAGCTTCGAGTCATCACATCCCTGCAGCCTATGAAATCTGCTCTCTAAGCAGTCTGGGGCAGTATATGCTCCTAATTGTTCCTAATTAGGGGATTGCTGAAGAAGGTCAAGCCAAAAGGGAAATTCTCCAACTCGTTGCTCGTATCTCCCACCTCCTGTTGTCCACAGCCTGGTTCCTGCTCGTGTGCTCTCATCATCTGAAGCAGCATTAACTAATTCATAAGTTGTCTTTATGTCTAAGGTCAATTAGATGGTAAAGACAAAGCTTTTCCTTTGTAACTCTCCCTAGGTCCTGAGAAGAGCATCTCTTGCCCTTTTCGGAGAACATCTTTTTTTAATTAAGTTTTTTATTGAGCCGTTCAGGAAAACCAGTATTACAGAGCTTCAAAAATGCAATTAGCATAATGTAACAGTAACATCACTAACGAGGGCTGGCATGCATTCACCCAACGGGGCATGACTTCATAGAACACAATAGCAGCTTCTTTCTGCAAAACCAAAATGACCCAACCCGGGCAGCCTTTGTGTTGCACAAGCTGAGAACTGCCCCCACATCCTGGTCTCTGCTCCACACAGGGATGCTGGAGCTCTCACAGAGGTATGAATGCCCTGCAAACAACCTGACACACTTGTCAAAGGGAAGTAGTAAAGAGCAAACTTCAGTCGTGACAGCGAAGTAAATGACTTTAAAATGTAACCACTCCCTCTGGCTGTTTCAAAAGCTGGTGAGGAGCTGTACCAAAAAACCAACCAACAGACCACAGAATGAGTGCAGATTTCATGTGATACAGGAGGATTACATCAGGCATAGCTCAAGTGACATGTACTCATAAGCATAGCAAATTTCTGACGGAAGGTAGGGATTGTCAGTCAAAAAGAACTGTAAATGGAGCCACGTGCTCACTTGCAGACCCACCTGAACAAAGTGAATTAATTTAGCCATGAAGACCACTTTGTTTCAGGTGGTCAAGCTCCAATATTGTTGGCCAGAAATCCTCTCATCATTCATTTTCCATCATTGTTTAGGGGTTTCTTTGAGACGGTAACTGTTTTACAGCTAGAGGAACATCATATCCACAATGTCTCAATGCATGTTCTACAACTTTTTAAGAGGTTTTTTTGTGAGAAATCCTGCTTCTGGTGCAGTTATTTCTGCATGCAGTTCCAGAAACGTGATTTTTAGAGAGAGTATTACAACACAAGAACATAGGCCCCTATTCAGAGCTTGTGTTTAGCTTGGAGTATTTGCACTCCACCAACATTTAACCATGTGGGCTGAAGAAGGTTAGAGAGTTTCCTTCCCAAGCAGTGCTGTGTAACTGTTCACGCAGGGATATTCAACAGGAGATTAGATTTATGCAAGCTCTGCACACATTCTAGTACAGATCTTGTAGTCAGCAAACTTTCCAAACTGACCTCTGCAATTCCCCCTGCTTAACTTTACCCCATTCTTTCAGAGTTTTCCTGGGGCACCAAGAATATTGTTTATCCTGAGTGAATCCACTGAAAGCATACCAGTGTGTCTTTAGTTGGAATTTGACAAAGAAATACGTGTTTTTTTCCTTAACTTCTCCTTCCATACAGTACCATGCCCGTGCTTCCCTCACAGAGCTGATCACTTCAGTGCTGTGTGATGGTGGCAGCCTGGCTGGTGCTGACCACTAAATATTGTATTTGTCCATCAGCTGCACTGGACAAGTAAACCACAGCACTAAGTGCCACGTCCAGTTGTTTCTTGAATGCTTCCACTCCACCACTTCTTTGGGCAGCCTCTTCCAATGCTTAACAACATTTTCAGTGAGGAAATTCTTCCTGATGCCCAGCCTGAACCTCCCCTGGCACAGCTCAGGGCCGTTTCCTGTTGTCCTGTCCCCCACCTGGCTACAACCTCCTTTCAGGTAATTGTAGAAAGAGATAAGGTCTTCCCTGAGCCTCCTTTTCTCCAGATTAAACAACCCCATTTAACACTGGAAAAGGCAAACTGTACTCCTAGTCCCTCCTAGGCTGGGTTAACATTTTGCGGGACTGGCAACTGCCACAAAATTTTGGTTGCCACCAGTCTTTATTTATTTAAATGAGTCCAACTAGATTATTGGGAGCTCAGAAATAAATTCTATGAGGACCAGGCTCAGAATTACAGTCCTCAGCCTTTGCAGGGACACAAACTCCTTCTGGGAGAAAGTATGACAAAGACTATTACAGAAAATAGCATAAAAAAATGCCTGATACCTCCCTGGTTTTCCTTAGGACAAAGGTCAGAGTACTGGAACCTGCTGGGATTGCTGAGCTGATAGTTTTTGATGCCTTTCAGATGTTTTGGCTGCATAGCTTTCACTGGCTCATCTTTTGAGGTTCACCCAGTGTTGCACCCACAACAACTGATTGAGAGATTGAGCAAGCATTGTGAAAGCTGCTCTGGAGCAGGATACATGCTCACCGTGCTAAAGTGAAAAAGTGCAGGGGTTGGAAGTTGCAAACAGAGCTGTGTATACAAAATACATTTTCTGGCTACTCCCTTGAATGGAGAACAGCTAATCTTAACAAAACAAAAGCAGACAGGCAAGAGACATGGTCCAGAAAGGCACAGTCAACCTGACTTATCAAACAACCGTGTTTACCTTTTGACACTGTTTTATTCCATTAACAATTACTGATCTAAGACAGTTCTGCTAGGGCATTGGAAATCTTTACAGCTCCAGGGGAAAAAGTGTATTCTCTTAACAGTTTTGTTAGCTCAACAATTTATTCTTTATTTATATTGGCTTTGATGTGAGAGAAGAAAGTGAAAAAGAATGTAGAAAGTGGGCAGTTTTATAATACAAGTATATTTATCAAGTTAGGGAAGCTTAGGAGATGAGGAAAAACTGTAATGTGAAACACTGCAAAAACACAATTAGGAATATAAGTATGAAACTATGCAGTCTAACTTGATTTCAACCTTTTCTTGCCTGGTATGAGGGTAAAGTTTTTTAATAGCATTTCCAAAAAATAAATACCTGCTTTTATGTTCTAAAACTCAATCAGGAAACTGCACCAGCATTTGGCATCACTGCTAGGAGGAAGTCATAGCGTGCAGGAGACATGATGGCTCAACACTTTTTAGCTGCTGAAATGTGCCTGAGATCAGCAGAGTCTCCCAAAGGGTGTTGGGATTAAATTTATCTGAGGAGGAAGAAGAAGGGGAAGGGCAAGGATGAAGACATTTTGAGGATATTTTTATAGTCCAATCACCACTCGATGGGTTCAGTACCATCATTAGTGCCCTGAAGTACTTTTGGGCTCAGAACAAAGCTCTGTCCCATTCTCATCTCAGAGCCATGATGTCTGAGTATATATAATTTTTACATCTGTCTTACATTTATTTCTGCTTGGTGTGCTAAAGCAGCCCAACTGGTCTCACTCTAAGAAAGAGAAGGGTGACACATATCCAGAGACTTCTCTACACGAGGAAGTAGCACAGGGTGACAAACCTCCCTCAAGAGCCTTCTCTCTCAAATAACATTCCTTTTATTCCAGTTTGTCTCAAGCCAATATGAAAAATGTTCTGTTGCACTGGAACAAACATCTGTGCACATCTGTTTGACACCAACAACTGCATGGTGAGGCTGTTGTGGAGAGGAGAAGCCCAGGTGTCCCTCAGGGAGATGTCAGGCAGCCCATGACGGAGGAGGACACACAGCCTGTGTCTTCCAGATCCTTGGATGCTCCTCTCTGGACCCTTCTGGCCTCTCTCGTTTCTCTGCACAGATGTGGGATCTCTTGCACACAGCATCGAGGGACCTGGATCTTCCTAGCTAACAAAGCTTGCTTGATCTCCTCTCTAAAAGGAAATATATATCATCCTAAGCACTTGGCTTGGGTTGAACTCAGTCTGGCTTTTCCCCTCCATTCTCAGAAAAATTCTCCTTGTCTAAATGTGTACAGAGCTGCAGATGGTCATTCACAAGTTTTGCACGCTTGGGGAAGAAGTAATGGGTTGCACCTATGATGGTAAAATGTTTTATGGCCTGGAAAGCTCCAGTTGTGTAAATGGGAAGGGGGGGATAAGAGAAACCCTCAGTGATTTCCTGTCCGGAATCCAGCTCCTTTCCAGAGAACAGCTGTGGTAATGAGAAAAGGATGGAAAGGTCTTGCCTGGGTCATTTCTTGGGTGTACCTGATATGGGGTAATTCCTGGGCTTCCCTCAAATGACCCTTTCCTTTCCCTGGTCCCTGTCAGGGATCACAGTCTGGGACATCCCACCTGGAATGCTGGTGGTGGTGATGGGGTGTGCAAAGCCCTGCCTTCAGACACTGCTGCTTGCTGGCTGAGCCAGGACATTGCCCACACCTATAAAATGGATGAAGTAAGGACCACGTTTTCCACGCACAGCCTTAGATGAGCCATCTAGAGACATCCATCAGGCAGGAATTTGCACACACAAACTGGACAAGTGTACATTCAGCTATCTGATCTGACTATCCCTAGGTGTGTTTTCTACATGGATGTGGGAAAATGCATGTTTTCACTGTTTCAGAGGTTGGTCTGAAAAAGAGAAAACCTACCTTTTTTGATATCTAGCAGAAAATCTTTTAATTTAAAGAGGTGCTGAGAAAAATTGCAAAAGAATATCTCCCAGCTGACCCAGTCCAGAGGGGAGGACAAACCAAGATACTTTTTTCCTCTGTTCCTTTTTCTTTTTCGTGAGAGACTCTTTTCAGGCAGCAGGATATAAAATATCCTACGTGGCAGACAAAGAATTCTGTTTCACCTCTGAGTTTCTTACCCAATTGTTTTCAATGGGGGAGTTTGTTTTTCCTGTATGATTGGAATAATTACCCTGATGAGGCAAAGAACTGGGACAGATGTTCTCCCTAACTAATAATAAAAAGTGTCCTTCAGCTTTTTCTTGTTGTGAAATCCCCTACTGTCCCATGATATCCCACAATGGGATGCAGGTAGAGAATATTTTAGGAAGAGGAGTGTTGTTGCTGATATTCCTTCTCATTTCAGGAGAAGACAGGACAAAGTGTGCAGTGCTAAATTAAATTTTATCCTCCATCTCTCCAAGGAGGAGAACAACATTTTAAAAAGCTACTAATTGTTTCAGGTTACCTACCCTTTACAAGAGAATATTATAGTTTTGATATTTCACCATGAAACGGTGCTGCCAGCTGTCAACAGCTCAGGGAACAGTTAATTATATTTTTGTACAGCTGTTCATAAAAATGTAAAAAGCTGCTGTCCTCCTCCTAAAAAAATAAAAAAAAATTAAATTCTTGGCATCAGTCCTTTGGGGAGAATAGTTAACAAGTGTCCAAAATGCAACTGGAGAGCCAATTCTTCATCTTGCTTTTGTGAAGTAAAAATGCATTTCCTCTGGTGTGTGGAGCCGTGTAAGAAATTCCCTGGTTAAAATAAAACCAGAGTGGGCTGGAAAATAATCTTGTGTCAAAGTATTCACAGGCTTGAAAACAAGAAGGATTTGGCCACGTTTCTGCTCTCTGTGAACCCATCAGGGTCCATCATGCTCTTCCATAACTGGGCTGTCAGTGCCGTGGTGCACTCACCTTGCAGGTGCTCAGAACAGCACTGAAATGGATATGGCAGGGTCCCCATGGATATGGCAGGGTCCCCATGGATATGGCAGGGTCCACATGGATATGGCAGGGTCCACGTGGATATGGCAGGGTCCACATGGATATGGCAGGGTCCCCATGGATATGGCAGGGTCCACGTGGATATGGCAGGGTCCCCATGGATATGGCAGGGTCCACATGGATATGGCAGGGTCCACGTGGATATGGCAGGGTCCCCATGGATATGGCAGGGTCCACACCTTGCAGGCTTCCCTAGGAACAGGACCTTCACCATGGGCTCCAGGGCAGCGTTGGTGCTAAATGAACATGGAGAGAGACTTTTCCAGTAGCCTGATGGCTTCTGCAAGGGCTGCTAGAACAAAGCCCATGCTGAGGGTGGTTTAGCAGTTGGTGACAGCACATGGCTGCAAGGGAGGATGGCAAGAGCATTGGAAAATG
>VZTN01007922.1:525665-625407 GCA_013400515.1 Erpornis zantholeuca | reverse complement strand
AAAAAAAAAAAGAAGAAGAAAAAGGTATCCCAGCCAACTGCTTCAGCGTGAAAGATGAGATTTGTAAGATTAGTGAGGTCTCCTATCTGCCAAATCTTGCTGAGCATTACACCATGCAGTGGAGTTGGGTTAACCCTGTGTGTTATTATGACTCAGCTTAGGGGAGAGGTAGGGCAGGGCAAGGCAAACTTTACTATCAGCATCTCTTGGAAATTGAGCTATATTTACAACACCAGGCCTGATAAATGTCTGTTGTCTTTGACTAACACCAAACATTGCAATACACTGCTTACCAGAAAGGGACTGGACTGGCAGCTAGATTGTTTAATTAAGATCAAATTACCAGAGGGTTAGATCTGGTTCTCAAGATGTAACACAGAGATTATTAGCAAGAAATGAGTTTCAATATAAAAATAGCAGCTGCCACCAGGTACAACATGAAGCAGCTGGCAGGAGAAGCACAGTGTTTGCAACACGGAGCTTTGCCAGCTCCTGCCTGTCACCAGCCTGGCATTGCTCTGTGCTTGGGCCAGCCAGGCAGGGCAAAGGACCAGAGACCAGGAATAGATGCTGTCCCCAGCTCCCACAAGTGCAAGGTGTTTTTCCCTGTGTTCTCATATCAAAGGAGCCAGCCTTGGAAATGGGTGCCCCTTGTGCCTCTGTCCCGAGAGGTCAGACCAGCCCTGTCTCCAGATGGGAATCATCTTGGCAAGAAGTCAGTTCATTCCTCCCAGTAAAGGGTCAATTGAGTAAACTGATGCCATGCTGCACATCCCCTCTTGGGAGAGAGGCTAGCAGAGCTAGGTTCTGCTTTAGGGAACCCTAGGAGTCCCTCCAGGCTTGTTATGAGTGGCTTTTATGCACCAACAGCAACAGACACCAGTGACAAGCACAGGAATGAGCAAAGTCTGATGCCTTGGAGCTTTGCATCATTTTTATAGTTTTTTTCTGTGAAGGTGTAAGCCTGCATTGCCAAAATCCCATCCCCTTTTGGACACACTGAAAGGTTAAGTGGCCTTCTTCTCAGACAGCAGGACTTCTGGCATGCCTCTCTCACTTGGCAGCCCATACCCTTCAGTTTTGTTTACTTTTGCAATGTGTTTCTTTCTGTTGAATGTGAATAAATTTGACCAGTGGATGGGGGAGCTCTGAGGGAGGGTCAGAGAGAGAGGGAGACACAGCTGTGGGGTTTGTTTGAGCTTCGTTTTCACAAGGAACCAGACTAAGATCCACCCACTAATGAAATATGTGCTGCTCCTGCTTATCTGGTGGCACACCGGAGCCTCTCTCCACTTCCTGGTACATTAAACTTCATTTAATACAAAATCTGGTGTGACTTGGTGTTATCTCAGCAGTTCCTTCCCTGAGATCACTGCACACAAAGTGTTTCAAAAGGGGAATTTAAACCTAGGGTCCCAGACCTAAGGACCCAAACTTTGCCTAGTTGTACCCACAAGTAAGCATCCCTGCAGCTCCAACCAAAGCCAACAGGAGCTGCAGTATATTAGGCATGTTGGGTTATGGCAGCATTTTTTAATGAACTGTTGATTCTTTTGAGACTTGGGTTTCTTCATCATAGCTCAGTGCTCAGGAGAGAGGGAAGAAAGACAAGTGTGTTGGTCTAAGGCTGAAACAACTAATTTATGTACTTACACTGTGACTTAAGAAAGTTCTGCTCTAAGTGAGTTTATTAAGTGGAGTCAGGATGTCTGACAGCTAGCAGAGCCTCTGCAAATAAGACAAGGCTGTTGGTAGTAAAAAGTAAGAACCCAGTTAAAAAATAGCTCCTCCAGTTACAAGACTACTTGAAATATTGTACTCTGGAAATGTTTGTGTTTTAAGCTGTTTTAGTGTACAGTGTAAGTCATTGACTTGTAGGAGTTTTTTCTTGGTTTTGTTGCTAAACCTAGGAGGGAAATGTTTTTCTCCACTGGCTGGACAGCAGCCATGAATTAGTAATGACCGACAATGTTTCAGAAGTACGTGTGTATTTAATCTGCATTGAAAGCCATGTTTATCTTCTTTCTGGAGGCTAAAGGAAGTTGTAACATTGGTGCTGGTAGTGAAGTGCAAACTGCTGTGGCAGGGGATGAAGATCTGCCACGTGTGGATGCTCTGTGGAATCACAGCTCAGCTCACACCATGGACAGGCAGCTTTTTTCTGCATCAGCCTTCGTGACCTTGGCTCACCACCCAAATTAACCTCATCCTTTTAGGTAGATTCCCCATCTCAGCCCAATCCTGTTGTATCCCTTGTTTCTTTCTCTTTTGAAGATGAAAATGCAGCACCTCCACACCAGTGGGCCAACACCAAGTTCTTGTGCAGGCAGTGAGGAGCTCTCAGCTGCTGGAGGAAATCACTAACACTTTGAGCTTGTGCTCAGTCCTTCCTGAGCAGCATCCTGGACCAATGTGTTATTTGAGAATAAAGGTGCTTATTTCAGTGATTGCTTTATGAGGTTATTGTAGGTAAGTCTGCAGTGATTATGTTGGATCATCTATGGAGGAAATTTCCTCTGCCCAGGAGAAACTGAAGTAGAGAAAGAGGATCATATAGAGATTAAAGTGCTATATTGACATTTCAGAGACCTTGGTTTAATTTTTTCCACAGACTTCCTTGGAAAAACTGCAAAGTCTCCCACTTCTACCATTTCCAAAATGAATATGGAAATTTCATCAAATTTGCCTTCTAGGGCAGCAAGCAAAACATGAAGAGCTAAGATGATGGGGCTAGGTAAGTACCTCTCAGAGACATCCAGATGGATGTGCACAAAGAGCTTAAATTCTTGATTTTCATCTGCTTTATAGGAATGTAGATTGGGAGGAGCTCTACTGATGCTGAAGGAGAGTGAGAGAGAGGTGGGCTCCCGTGACTCACAGTGGTAAAGTCTCCTGATTCTTGAAGCCTACTTGAAGCAGCAGATTATTTTCCCCGATTCCCCTCTGTTCAATTACTCCAGCCACTTTTCCTGGTGGCCAGGCAAGTAGAAATCTTCAGCTCAGCCCATCTACTGTTATTTCTTCTGCTCTAACTCTGCCATCACTACTTTTGGGGTCTCTAGGGAGGCCAGCAATAACAGTGACATCTTCACTGCTGCTCTACAAGTTTCATCTGTACAAAATGTACTATTCATAATGAATGACTTCAATGAAAAAATGGGGGAAAAAAGAGCAAAAACTTTTAAAAATATTTTGGGCTTTAAAAGTTTAAGGAAATGATCCCTTTTTTTGGCTACATAACCTTCACAGTATTTCTCTATTTGGGTGGAACAGGATAATCCCCAAAAGCCACACCCAAGTAATTCCAGTATTTCTGCTAATGTGTGTACACTTTGTTTCTGTAACCTGAACTAGCACGTTCCCAGCTAGCTCAGGTATTTCTGCGTGGCACTTCATGGAATAAACACATCCTAGTTGCCCCTAGGCCAATGTCCTGTCTTATGACTGTCGTTTACACCAACTGAAAGCATTTCCTTTTCCTTCCACCTCAGTTTTGCTCTGGTCCTGCTGGAGTTGATGCACTGGATGATGGAGGGATAGAGCAAAGGATAAAGGGACTGTGTAAGAGGAGAGGTTTGAATGAAGCTTCCAAAACCCCATGGAAATATATGAAAGTAACGTACAGGAGCATAGATATGGACTGAAGAGGGATTAGGATGCTTAAGGGAGTGCTTGAAGTTGGCTTAGTCATGAAGGTGATCCAGAGAAATCTTGAGTGGTACAATGAGTAAATGCAAGAATATCTGAAATGTCCAAGGATGCAGCCTCTGGTCACATTATCAAAAGAAGCATTTTAAGGGAAAACAAAGTGAGATTCACAGCACCTTGCAATTTCTGACTAGTATAATGGACTTGAATTGACTTCTTCAACTGGAAGTGCAGTATTAAGGAAATCATGCTCTTTTCCTATATTTTTATGAAATCTAACAAGCACCAGAGATGTGGGCAGGATTATATTGAGTTCAACCATATCTATCTAGAGCTCTATCATATTTAATAAAATCCTGGACATGGTAAGATATCAAGCCATAAGTCTTTCTTTTCCCTAAAGTGGCTCAAGTGACTTCACCTGCCATCTGTTGGAGGAACCTTTCCAGTCTCTCTCTCTGGGGCCAGAAGAGGAAAATCGTGTCCAGTCCTTGCTTAGAGTGAAGACAAGTACATCATGCATATGTCAGTGACAGGCAAGACTGAACTGGGAGGATCCTTTTCACTCTTCTTGTTTGGAAGGCCACAGCCCTCCGATAACCAGAGAGACAGTCCTGATAACCACAGAAGGCTTTAAGATTCTTCAGCAGCTCTGATGCCAGAGCAAACCCCTGTTCTTCCTGAGAATTATATCGATTGAAACTCCTCAGTAGTGCCCAGGGGACATCCTGATGGAGGCTGACCCCTCAGGGTGGGTGGATTTGGGGGTTGCGAGGTTCTGCCTCACGGATGTGTGCACTGACCCAGCAGAGCCAGGCATGGCCCAGCCACCCCGACTACTGCATTGCTCCTTTCACCACCTTCAGACTCCAGAGTGCTCCTTGGTCTCCTGGGTGAGCAGGGCATGGTGTAAAGTGGTTTCCAGCCCACGCCATGCCATCAGGCCATTCAGAGCAAACAAACCTGGCCTCTGGGGGTCTTTGTGGACAGCCTAGCACCAGTCTCCAGCTCTGGGAGCTTAGTGAGGCGAGGTGCTGTGGTCTGTCCTAGGAGAAATGACCTTCAGATAGTATTAAGCAAATGATGGTTTGCACCATAAACACCACCACAAATATTTTGTTACAGCCCGGTAAAAAGGAGAAGTTTTTGCTTGTTTAAAAGCTGAGATTTTACTGAATTGAAAAGTGAAATACACCTCAGATCAGGACAGTGTTTCACAGTTCCCACAAGTAGTTGTTACACTGTATGTACCTCTGTAAGCTGGATGACCGAGCTATTTTTTATGTCCTTTGTCTTTCCATTTCTAAGCTTTCTCTTTCGTGCACTAATGGTGAGGCAAACATTTACAAAGAACAATATGCTCTTCTCTTAAAAAGATTTTGGCTTCCTGTTTGGATTGATTAGTACATGGATGTCTTTGGGGCACCAAATGACAAAACAGAGGTGCTTGTGTGCTGCCAAAAGGCCCAGTTCATCTGTGACAAAACTGCAGGGAACAATAACCAAAACAACCAACAATCCAACAATGGACTTGTAACACGGCTGGATTTGACTCAGACCTTCAGTGTTCAGTGTTAGTCTCTCAGAAAGCTAACATTGATTCAGAGTATCTATTGCAGAGCCAAAAGCTAAACCACATGGTGGGGAGGGCAAAGGGAGAGGTGGAGGCAATTTGCAAATGGAAGACTGTGTGCCTTATTCAGGCTTTAACATTGCTTGCATTCATGGAGCAATGCCCTTCAGTTTGGGAAAGCATCACAAGCACAGCTCCTGTTTGGCTGGATGAATGAAAGGCATCTTACAGAATCTGTATGTGAGACCATGAGCCTGACGTCCGAGGCACTGCAAAAGCTCCACTGATAAACCACACCTCTGGAAGGAGACTGGTGTCCTTGCATCACTGACACAGGCAAAGCCCTCAGATTTGTGCCAATAGGACCTTGTCTACTGTCTGCTCTCCTTGCCAGCATTTTCCACTATTGCCACCCAGGGGAGGCAAATACAGGGAGCGTGCTGGGGGAAAAAAAAAAAAAAAAGAATGATTTTGTCTCATTATTTAAAAGGTAATTTCATAAGTTTGGATGTGGGTTCTGGAATTAGTGTGCTGGCAGAAATAGAATCCCAGTCGTTACATTGCAGTTCTCATCAGTAGCTCTTTGTTTTGAATATGGAGGGCTGTACAGTGGACCCTCATTTTCCAGGAGGGCTTATTCTCAGGTGTGGAGGAGAAAGGCAACTAGGTCAAGGCTGTGGAGCAGTCCAAGAGGAGAGATAAGACCAAAACCAGGTCTCTAGATTCATGACCTTGTCAACGGACAAGGGCCTCTCAAGGTTGTTTTATGCATCTGCAAATGGAACAAAATTAGTTAACAACGTGTTAAAGATTCCTCTGACCATCTGTAACCAGGTGGAACCAAACTCCTGTATTATTCTGAAGAAAAAACCTGGCAGGTCTTCAACATCACAAAACCCCTAATAGTCACAGGCTGTGACCACTCAGTTAATTGTCATCAAACTGACTGATATTGGTTCGCTGGTGGAGAAGTAGCCATTTTCAGACAAAATGTTGTAGCTACCAGCTTCAACTCTTCCAAACATTTAAATACAGAAACAGTTCATGATCTTGTATTTTATTGCTTTGTGGGGTTACTTGTGTGTCTAAAAGTCTCTTCCTGTAGCATTTTGAATCAGTAACCCTTTGGAAAAGAGACTTGCCAAGTCCATCTTCGGATAAACCTCATCACTCTTAGAGCAGTTATGTGGGTGTATTTGGAAGCAGTCCAAAGCAAATCCCAGATGAATTGCATAATTCTTGTGCAAAATAAAAATATATGGGGTGGGAAGAGTTTGTGGCATTAGAGAAAAAGAGAGCAGGAGGAAGAGTGGATGAGAGAAGGCATGTTAGATATAAATTCAATGTGATCTTACACCAAGCGAGAGGCTAAACAAAATGCTGTGCATGCAAAAAAGAAAACTGTTTCTTTGATAGCAAAATAGCCTTGAAAGATCAGGCTTTCTCACCCTTACAAGATAATTAGTTGTTGTATGTTGGAAGAGAAAAAAGGAGATCTCTAGCTCAACTTTCTGAGAAAAGCAGGCCCAGATATGATGTACTTTGTCCTACCCTCCCCTTCTTGCATCTTTACAATTAATATCCTGAAGTGACACTCCTTAGGGACTTTTCTTGTCCTTCTCAAAACCAAGATGAAGCAAAACATGAAACTCTTCTTTTGGCTGACTCTGTTCAAAAAATCAGTGTCATTCATATCCAGCTGGGATGTCATCAGTGTAATCCCAGTGAGGTGCTCTCATGGGACACCTGTTGGGGAACGCTGCTCTGAGAGGTCTTCTGGGTCTTCTACATTTGTGGTGGCTTTGGCCTCAGAGGCTCCTCCTTGAATTAGCCAGGCAAGCTGAGAACAGACCAAGTGACACTTGACACTTTTCTCCCATCCCAGTAACAGAGACCACAGTCTGGAATCAAAATACCAGGGATGTTCTTGTCTCCCCCCTGCCTGATTGCCACGAATGTTCTCCTGGCTTAAATACACATCAACACAATTCAAGAAACCCAAGATAGGGAGGAAAGCATGTAGGTTCCAGCTGGGCTAAGGGACATTAACAGATGTATGGTACAAATTATTTCTTAGCACCCTTGCTGTGTTTGCTATTTCTGTCCAAGATTTCTAGGCCGGTATGAAGGGATAATTATTCACATAACCATGAGGATTCTGGGCTGAATACGCCACAGGACTGTAGTGCCTCTGTGTTCCCAAACACATGCCTGTTTGATGATCTAAGCAGTGGCTGCGTTAGTCAAACTGCAACTTTGAAAATATTCACACACACCCTCATGCTCCCAAAATTTTTTTTTCAAAAGTGCTTCGATGGTATTTTTACATCCTTAAAATATGTGATATTCAGAAGCAACATGGCTTTTTCTGAAAATTGGGCTAGTAGTGCAAAAAATCTCTGTGTTTATGCATCATGCTATGTGAAACTCCTGATGCTGCAGGAAAGCTTCTAAGGCCCATGAAGTATTTGAGTGGCATTTGACCAAAAACCTCAAACGCAGAAGAGAATTTGTGTGAGGCATTAACACACTTTGTAAGAGGAGGTTTTTCAGCCAGGACGGGAGTATTAGGGCTCTCACAAAAATGAACATTTGGGAAAAACTTACATTATAAAAATGACTGGTTCTGGGAAGCCTGTGTTATGTTAGAAAAGGCCAGAATTTTAGAGGTATTTTGTAGCTTCTGTTACCACTGCAGTCCAATATGATTTTTAATAAGTCCATGCAAGATGCCTAATTCCCATTAGTTTCAGCATAAATTAGATACCTAAGAAGCACCTATTTTCCCCTGTTAAGAGCTTCAATACCTTTAACAGCCTAGAACTTCAAAATTAGGCTGGATAAGCTGAGTTATGGGTATCCAGCTGTTATTCTACTACCAGACCAAAATGCCATACCAGTCTTCATACTGCAGAAGACTGAAGTCTGGAAAAAACCAACATAATGACAGTAACCAATATAAAACCCCAACAAACCCCCCATAAAACAGAGATAACGAAGTATCATCAGGTCTTGGAAAGCATTATATTTAAAATTGCGAAATTAGGTACCTATTAAAGAAAGCTTCTTGATGCAGAGTTCCTGCTAGGAAACAATTAGGACTTTCCACCCTGGAAAACAGAAGCTGTTCATCAGCATATTATCAAAAAGTCAACAGGAGAAAATGATATTGATGCAATTTCATGTCAGTAAATTAGTTACTGTTCCTGCCCTAAACAGAATGATTATTTTCATGTTAAACTTGTTGTTAGATAATAACTGTGGTGACAGACATCTAGAAATAAGGCAGTGCTCAGGTGGTTTCCAAACAGAGCAATTCTGAGCTATCAATAGAGCATTTCTCATCGAGATACTAAGTTTAACAATTAGTTCACATTATTCTACATAGTATTGTTCCAGTAGTTTGAGGGGTTTTCCTTAGTGTTGTTGTTGCAAGTAATTAAGGTTTCTCTGATGCTTTTTTTGAGAACAATAACAGGAAGTTCAGAGAAATTACTCTTAATTATGTACAACATAGCATAATTCCTGTCCCCCTTTGATTAGAGTCTCTAGGAGCCCCAAGCCATCCAGGCTGGCCAACTGAACATGTGCATGGCTTCCTTACACACAGTCAAACATGGTGGCAGTTCCACCACCCAAATTTTGACACTTAACACCCAGCACTGAGTGTCCACATTGCTTTCATTGGATGGATCCAACGGAGTCCAAATCCACCCTCACACGAGGACCTCACAACATTTAACTTCTTTGTTCCCCACCTCAACAGTAAAATGGAAAAATAGTAAAATGGTATTTTTTTTCCATATGTTGTACTCTTATTATTATGTGCAGTATCACTTAAGAGGATAGGAGCCTGTTTTTCCTCATAAAAAGGAAACTCAATACCACTCACCTTTGAGCAGGATGCTTCTCTTCCTCATCAGTGCTCATATTATACATTTTCATGTAATTAGACGGAGAACTTGACTTTCATGGGTGAAAACTTCCAAACCATGGCACTCAAACTGGGACAGATCATTTCTGTTTATTTCTCTTTATAACAATTCTCCAGTTATCCAGGGGTGGATTACGCTACCCTTTAATAAAAGCTGTGAAGTCATTCCCCCAAGTCTGACCACTTTCTTTTTCTGTAAAAGGAAATGGAAGAAGCGTGAGAGGCCCAATGTGAAAACACCAACACATTTCTAGATTTACATTTCTAGGCTTCTACTTCAGGTTCCTCCTTTGATGTTGACTTCTCTTCTGAAAGCTGAAAGGACTGGTTTGTCTTTAGTCTCTGGTACAGTTTTGCTTAAATTAGAGGTGATTTATTTGGGGGATTTTGATGTGGCTTGTTTCCTATGACCAGCACTGAGTCCTCCAAATTCATCTTCTTTAGATATTTGACTCAAAATTTCTGGTCTTTCTGTTTAAAAGGGAGATAATTACAGAGGTGGAAGAGGAGTAAAATTTTACATAGTGGACCTAACATCATTGTCTTCCTTCTCTACTCTCCATCCCTTTACAAAGTTGTGTTTGCTTCTCATTCTCCTGCCAAGACTGTTCCTCATTCCTGTCACACATTCCTTAATTTCACATAAATACCAGGAAAAATACTCTCTCAGGCAAGCCTCCCATTGACACCAATGGAAATGTTACCTCAGTAAGGTTGAGAGCAGTTGGTCCTCCACTAGTGACTCAAAGGAAAGGAAAAAAGCCACCAAGAAATAAAAACAGCCTCTGTTCATTCTTATTAAAGAGGGACAGGAGATTCAGGAAGGTTTAGGTAGGGTTTGGAGGTATTATTTTTAGAAGAAAACCCTAAGTTTGGTGTTGCTGCCAGCGTGAGCACATGAAGTTTCAATTTGTGGTTTCTCTTTATGTAGTACATTGTGAAACTGGAATTTAAAAAAAAAATATATGTCTCTCTGTCTGACTGTGTATATTACAATTTGTCAATTCTTGGCGGGAATTTGAAACTATTTTTGGCATTCAGAAATAATCTGTCCTTTTCCTTCACCTCCCTCCCCCCATCCCGCTAACAAATTACTCTTTAATCAACCTCTAAAGATTTTTAGAACTTTTCTAACTCTTGAAGTAAGGAAAATAGTGACAGGAAATTAATAATTATTGAGGAATGGGGCTATATTTTCATTTCCTGGCCCCTTTGGAGTTAAACATTGAGTTAGAGCTATTTGTCAAAAAGTCAAACAGAACAGTTACCTGCAGATTCATTTTGATGAACTCCCTTCAAGAACAATGCTCTCCGAAAATACATATATCATCATGAGAATAGCAAATCCTCCTAAAGCCAAAGCATTTGTGCTCTATACCAGTGCCTGAGTAAGAAGAAAACCCTTCCCAAGGCAGAGGTCTGGCAGTGCAGTTGGCGTTTCGCCCTTCAAAGCCACAGGACATCAATGAGGAGCCCTTTGACCATCCATAAGCTGCACCAGTGCTGAGCCCCAGGCGTGGGAGGGCCACCAGGTGCCTGACCTGGCTTACCTAATGGTGGCACTGTGACCCCTAGCAATGGCACAGCAACCCCTAAATGAAGAGTTGTGACCCCTTCACGCTTTTCAAGCTGACCACCATCATTTCCCAAACCAGTGTCCCACCTCAGCTTACAGCAGCCGTTGTTTCAGAGCTCCAAACAGGATAAAGGTGAACAAAACCTACCAGGCCACTGCCTGCCCTCTCCACCCCTCTCCATAATCACCAAAGGACCTGAACCAAATCATCTTTCTGCTCCACCTTTGGAGTTAGGGCTCTTCCCTGATCCTGATCCTGCTGCGTTCTGCTGAGCCCGGGTGTCTGAGAAGACACAAAAGGCAGTACTGGGTCAGGGCAATGATCTTCCTCACACACTATGCTACCAGTGGTTAAAAATGGATGCCTAGGGAAGCATATAAAGACAAAATAAATATCATTGTGTCTCCCTGCAAAATTCCTCAAGCTCTAAGGCTTAGTGGCTCACAGATTTCCTAAGCCACTGGCTGCTGCTCTTGCAGTTAACACTTGGTTGGTTTTCCCTCTATGATCTATTTGGTCTGGTCACTTTTTAATGCTTTGTAGATTTTCAGCCTCCCCAACATCCTGTGGTAAAGAGATCCACAGTGTAACTCAGTGTTGTATGAGGAAATGCCTCTTCTTCTTGGTTTCAAACCTGCCACCTCTTAGTTTCATGGATGACTTCCATGAATCTTGTACTAGAAAATAAGCAAACTCATCTCCTAATTGCTTTCTCTACATCTCTCTCAACTTCATATACCAGAGGTGATTATTCCACCTTTGTATGGGTGCCATACCATACCCTGAAACCTTCTTTATACATTTTCTAGGTCTGCACTGGGCAATACAATGTTTCTAGGTAGCTGTGGTTAATATTTTTGTTATACTTAGTTCTATAGTTAGAAATACTAACCTAGATTTTGGATAACGGTTTCTGGAGACGGTTTGTGTACTTGATTGTATGTTTTGGAGGTTTTTGTGTTATACTAGCTGGTCCAATAAGAAATGTCCATTTACAGGTCTCGTTTGTCTACATCCACTTGCAACTGCAGTAGAAGTTTTACCACGTAATTTTTAAGCTGGACAGTCTTGACTGGCTTACACTATTGCAGATGTGTTCATGCCATAGGTTTACAAAGTGGCATAAGAACTTTTTCTTTTTTGTTCTCCTTTCCAAGTAGCTCTTAAATTCAAGCAGAGGAGATTTTTTTTGTCTACTACAGAACATCAAGTTGCTTTTTATTGAGCTGTCTGCCATCCTTCCAAGGTCTCTTTCCAAAAGGGTAATGGCTAAAAGCATGTCTGAAAAGCATGTCATTATGCATGTTAATTGAGGGAGCTTTTTTCCTTAGGTGTCTCACCTCTGATTTATCAATGCTGAATTCCATCTGGCATTTTTTCATCAGTATTGTGAAGCTGATTTATTGCTTCATAATGGACTTTCATTTTTACCCTGAGCAGTCCTCTCTAGGCTGCTGAGCAAGTTCTGTGCTTTCACAAGACATGGAGTCCATCTATTTATATAAATATGTATATGTTGCACAGCTCAAGCACAAACAGACATTACTGGGACAGGCTCCTGGCAAACATTCAGGAACTGACCATTCTTTCCTATTTATTGTTGCCTCTCTTTTACCCAGGTATGTACATTAAGGTCTTACCTATCTCACTGCAGGTTCTCTAACAGGCTTTGCTGAGGCACTTGATTGCATTTAAGAAATACAGTTAGACTTTGTCAAGCAATTCTCCTTTGTCTATGTGCTCACTGAATCCTCTAAAGATCACTGTTTCTGTGTCTGTCACAGAAGCTGTTTGGATTACTCCTACATAAATTAATAAATGTTCTCTCCTCATGTGCATGATCTTATTCCTTATTATAAGCTCTACAAACTTGCTTGGCACCCAAACTTGTGTGTTTCCACTTGAAGAATTTTATTAAAAGGCAGGTTTAATGAGAGGTCACACTCCACAGCCAGAAGATCTATTATTTCCAACTTGCCTTTCTTTAGAACCCATTTAATGAACAATATGTGATGCTGACAATTTGTTTCTCCTGATATTTCTTCTTTGTCCTTGGAGTTGAGGCAGGCGAAGTGTGCATTAAGGTCTCGTGATGAATAAATATGGAAAATAAAAACTCATTTCTTTTCTATGCTCTTGCCTTTTCTAGCTGCTACTTTCGCAACTTCACTGTCTACTGATCTGCAAAATCTTTGCCAGGCATTCATAATATAGTTAGGTAATTTAATATTGTTCAGTTTTTATGCCTTTTTTTACAGTGATTCAGAACTCATTTTTAGATTTGTCTTTTTGAATCTGCTTATTTCATAGAATTGGGTAATCACAGAATAGTTTGGTTTGGAAGGGGCCTTAAAGATCAGCTAGTTCCAACCTCCTGCCTTGGGCAGGGACACCTTCAAGTACAGCAGGTTGCTTAAAGCCCCATCCAACCTGACCTTGAGCACTTCCAGGGATGGGGCATCCACAGCTTCTCTGGGCAACTTCTCCTAGTGTCTCATGACCCTCTATATTCAATCTACTGAAGATTGTTTTCTTTATTCCTCAGTTGAACACAGCTTCACAATTTTCAGGAATACACCTTCTTTCTTCTGACAGCCTCTCTTATTCCGTTGCTTAGCTCTCCCGTAGTTTGTTTGTTTCTGTGGTCTCTATATACCATATTTTGATCAATAGTATCCATTTGATCTGAGCTGTCAGTAAGAAGGAATCCTGACAATTCTTTCATCTTCAAATAGTCTTTTTTCCTAACTGGTGCTTCATGCCTCAGAGGAACTGGAACAAGCAGTGCCTCACCAGCATGTGTCTCCCAGCCAATGCAGTTCTTCTAATTATTTTCTTAACTTGTCATTCCATCTTTACATTTTTGTTGCTTTTACTTGAGATCCTTCACTTACTCATCTACCTGCAAGGACTTGTTCTGATGATGAATACTATGTTGATGTTTAGCTCTGCTTCTGACAAGTCCTCTAAAACCCAGGTAAGGTCTCGGCAGGTTTGGATAGAAATCTATGCAGAGATGTCAATCAACAGGATTGCTCAGGCCCACTCACTGCTGTTTGTGCCTCCAGAGAGTACCACATGACCACATCACCTTATAAATAAATAAGCAGAACATCTAAATTCATTCTTTTTCCAAATGCCATGATTTGGAAAAGAGATGTTCAGACAAGGGCAGTATGGCCCAAGGCTGGCACTGGAGCAAAAGTCAGCAGTATTTGGGGCTGAAAATAATAATCATTTCATTTTTTTCTGTTTTTTCTGGGTCACATCACCTATCTCTCTCCACTCAATGAGTGTTCAGCAGTATCTTCAACAGGAAGGATTGACAGGCTGATGGTCACCTGATACACAGCTTTTCTAGGCTTCACACCTTGATCTGGATTAGATGTATTGAAGGGCTGGTTCTCTGTCATTGCAAGTGAAGTCTTTGTTTTTCTGTTATTGGCAGTTCTGCAGTGTGATCAGGAGGCAGGGACTGGTCTTGCCATTCAGTCAGAAAGTTTATCCCCAACAAGGAGAGAAATGTATCTGATCCTTACACTGAAAATGTCAAATCTGACAAACCAGCATTTTCAAATGAAGAAAAAAGTGTCTAGCAAAAGCACCCTGGCCAGAAATCTGGATATTAAGTGACTTGGGAAGGGACACATTTCTAAGGAGCTGTGAAGACATGACACAAGGTTTTTCATCCCAGTTTATTCTCAGTATCAGTGAGCCTTGTAGCTTTGAAATAGGATAATTCAAAGACTACTACTGGCATCTCACAGGACAGTAAATCCCAGCCACGTGATGAAATTCACCCTGCAATGTTCACAAACATAGGTCAACAGGAGGCTAAATGGATTCATAGGGTTTGGCAAGTGAGATGGAAACTCTGAAGATTCTGATGGGCTAACATCATAATATCAAGAAATTACTCTTTTGAGTATCCACGGAAAATATACAGCAAACTGCTGGAAAATAAACTTTAATGTGAAGCAGCCATCTGTCCAAAATCTGGATTTATATTTCAGCTGAGCTTCATTAAGTGCTTTAGGATCACAAGCTCCAATGTGAAAATTTAGGTTCTTCAGCAAGGTGTTGGCTCTGTTGAGTGAAGATATTCAGATCTATTGGGTTGGACAAGGCAATAGGAGCCATGAGATGTAAAATAATGGCCACTAGGAGATCATAAGTTTCAGAAAAGATTAGAAATACATATGTGAACATTTGCTTTTCACATTCTTGGCTAAAATTCCGTGTTTACTTCACATTAGCACAGATGTTAATCAACCTACACATTTCTAAAACAAATTTTGTTTTCACACAAGGGTTAGAAATGGACTGTATATTTTATTATTTAATAAAACCTTTCTAAAGCAATCATCTGTACCAGACACAGAGCATTATTTGTGTTTAGAATAAGGTGCATCCAGAAGTCCTTTCTCAAAAAAGAAGGATGATGGAAGTTAATTTACAGATCTCCAATTTCCAATACTAGTTCTGAGATTTTAGACAAACTTGCAGAGTATTTGTGTGTGCCAAAAATTAATTCTTAATTTTTAAATATTTTGTGAATGTTATTGGCTCACAATTTGAATCATGTAACATATATGGATTACCTCTATGCTAAGAGAATAGAGTTCCATGTCTGTTCATGAATTAAAACATTTCTCCTCCATGATACCTCTTCATCATCAGAGCTGATTTTGAAAATCTTTACTTTATAACAAACTTCCTTGGCAGAAAGAATGGTGGCACCTGACATTTCTACCAGAGAAAGGATTCAATTATCAGTGCTCTGCAGGAAAGAAAGTTAAAAAACAACACTGTACATGCACTAGAAATGTGCCCATGTATTTGCAAACATCACTGGGAGCAAAATCAGCACTCCTGCATGTTAGGGGCCAGACTGGAGGTGGAAGGGCTCTCCTCTGTAAAGGAGAGCTGGTGCTATGGCACCTTCCCTCTCACTGCCAGGCATTGCATTCTCTTTCTTACAGTTTTTTGTTTTGTACCTCTCAGCCTGGTTCTTAAATCCACAGCTTTTAATAACGATGCATCCACCTCCTTTTCGTACAGATATGAAAAAAGTGGTTAGCATATATTTTATACTTTGATCCAAAAGATACTTTGACCTGAGAGCTACCAGGTCTCAACTTCTAAACACCTGAGCTGGCAAGATGAGTTCATTCAGAAGGGATGTGGCAGCAATAGTATATAGGCTGAGGGAGTGAGAGAGACCCTTCATGTGCAGCACAACTCAGATATTGCTCCGTGCTCTGTCAGTCCTGGTTTTACAACATTGCTTCCGTCATAAACACATCTGTAAACCCTTGTTGGACTGAGCACTTTTCTTTAGTGCTCATTTAAAACGAATACATCTCTGTAGCATTTGAGAAAACACAGTGACAAAGCAAAAACCATAAAATTAAGCATAACTGAAGTGTTTCTTAAAACAAAACCGACGCCAATCTGGCACGCTTGTGTTTTATTCAGTTCTAGTGGTGGAATAGTTCCCTCCAGCAGAAAACAAAAAACAACAAAAAACTACAACAACAAACCCAAACAAAGAAGCAAACAAAAAACCTAATCCAACCAACCAAAAAAAAAGTCTGAACCTCAGGAGGGAAAAGGATTCAGTCCAGACTAAGGGCATTTCTGACAGTACCAGAAGAAAAACTCCACATGAAGGAAGCTGTTTTAAGAAACAAGGACTTTAATGTTATTTCCATGGAGTTTCAGGGTTGTCACTTTCTGTGATGAAATATTCTTATGCCAGTTTTCAGTCTTCTGTGCCTGAAGTCAAGCCTTGTTATAGGAGCTTGTGTTCCCAACACCTCCAAGAACCAGAACTGCTTTCATGTTGGAACCAAAATCCAGACTTTTAGGGGTTCAGCATACCTGTGTGCAAATGAAGGCATATGTTTGTAACTCTGTTGGTTTCCTCGTTAGGAGGAAACTTATTGTTAATACCAGAGGGTCAAACTGCATGAAGTGAATTTGTGCGGGAATTCACCAAAACCACATCAGCTCTCTGACAGGAAGGACCTAAAGAAAGGAATTAGTAGGATCGGATGTGGTGCTTTCTGACAGACAGCCAAACCTACAAGGTCAAAGTAAGAAGCCAGTGAAAAAATAGATTTACGCTCAAAATGAAATGTGCACATTCCCCTTTTTATTGCTGTGCTCTGGATTAAAGAACTATAGCATGGAAGTTTATATATCCAAATGCCTGAGGCTCAAAAAGCCACCCATTTCACCATAACTTAGTCCTCATTCAAGAGGGCTGCAGAGGCAACATTTCCAGCGGCATTTTCCCCACTTTCTTCCCCAAAGGCAGAGGGATCCACAAGAATTTTCTTGGGGATGTACATCCCAGGTTGCTTTGGAGCACCATGCAGGCAGTCACCACAGCCAAGGCTCACTGTACATTTCCCTCTCTCTTTACCCCTTCCACCACTCTGCCCAGCGTTTTTAAGGACAGGGAGACATTCTTCAGCCTGGAAGGGACATGTTCTCATTGCCTGAGGTGGACTGTCAGAAGTGCACAGGATCCCTTTTCCTGTGAGTACCAGGCCTTGCTCATGCAGACCACATAACCACAGTGATAAGTACCTGCTTCCTGAGCCAGGGCAGCAAATGTCTTGCAAGAACAGTGTAAGAACCCACATTTCAAACTTCAGCCTGAAAGTGTTGACCTGTGCTGTTTTCAGCTATTTTTAGCCTCACCAGATTGCATGGGAAGGTTCATTGTTCTGTCACAACCTCTCATGGCCTTAACTATTCACTGGCAAATATTCAGGTGGTGAGTAAGCTCCTCATTCCAATCTGTCCCTTATTGCCTGGTTGGGAACAGCGCCTTGGAGTGAAGCCCCTTGCTCCATGTGCCTCATGTTTAACCTGATCCTGTCTTTCCAGGTCAGGCATCTCCAGAAGTGAATATCCTACAAATGGGAAATACTTATCCTTTAAGATTTTATCCTCTAGGTGGAGGATGATTAAGAAGAGTTTCCAGCTCTGTACTCAAGAACTGCTTTGTCAGGTCCGATAATTTTCTACACTTGTTTACATCAGCATATTTTAGACATGCTTAGTGAGCTGTCAGCACCAAAACACGATTCCTTGTTCAGTTCTGCCAACCATGATTGATTGAAGGCACCAGATAGGGGGACCAGTGTTAACCTCTCTTCAGGGCCCAACTCACTGGACCAGAAGCTGATCCACATGAGGACAGGGAGCTGAACAAGGCACCTCTACGTGCACCTGTGTTATCTGAGGGGGCAGCAGGTTTCTATCCACCCACAATGGAATTTTCATCACCTTCCTTTTCATACCAGCTGTGGGAAGAAGCAAAGTGGCTTGTTTACTACACGAGTCAGCTTTACCTGGTAAGAAGTTGTTACCAGGATTTGTAAACTCTATGGTGGTGCTGGGAATAATTAACACCACCTTTGCTAGTGCTGCTTGCCCTTGCCTGGAGTGCATTCTGCATGTTCCTGGGGAAACTGCAAAGCCTCTGCTCTGCCCTTTCTCCCAAAAGGTCACTGCTCCTTGCCCATGAACCAGAGCAGGAGTGAAATAAGAGGGCACAAATTGCTGCTGGGATGGGGCACACAGAAGCGTGGGTACAGTGCTCCTGAGATAACTGCTGAGGTGCCGTGGCTTTGGCAACATGTCAAGATGCACAGCTGGAAAATATAGACCCCTCTTTTCTCCAGAGCCACCTCAGAACCAGCTATTGATTCTTAAGGCAGTAATATTCATCTGGCATCTCATTCATTCCAAGTTAATTGCTTAAATGGGTGGAAAAGGAAATTTGTGAAACGAAATGTGCTGCTGCATAAGGCATAAAGAAAACTTCGTCCTGTTAAGCTGAAAATGCTTCCCAAAGACAACACATAGGCTTTACTGTGCTGAGGCACTTAAGTTCAATTCTTCAGTGGGGCCACTGTTTAAAGAGAGCATTACTAACTCAGTCACAGCAAGCTTCTGTGCTTCACCTTCCCAGTCAGTTTACTCTTCAGGATGGTTTCCCCTACAGCTTAAAAATATGACCTTGGAAAGAATCACTAAATAAGTAAATACTTGAGTCTACCAGGGTTTTCTTCCTAGATCCTAACCCTGGCACAGGTTGAAGCCTTGCAACTGTGTCCTATCTGCTAAGGAGACTTATGTTGGTATTGAGTGGCATATTGTTTAGAGAAATAACACATTTTCGTTACGGAAAGAGAAAACATTCCAAATAAGCTGCTGGTCAAATACACATTTTTATGCATGTCAGCAGCTTGAGAAGAATAAGGAGAAGGGAGTAGTTTCATTTTAAGTGATTCACTGAAGAAAAGTTCCAGTTTACATTAGCATGAATTTCTCCTTCAGAGTCCTTCTCATTTTCAGGATGCAATTTTGTGCTTCCTTCTCACAGCAGACTTTTCACAATCTGTGTAGCAGTGCTCAATTTAGAATTGGCTGTTTCACCTCTCTAAATAAAGCTACTTTAGTACCTGCATTAATTCCTTGCACTGGCCATTACTAACATTAAAAAATGCCTTTATGCAGAGATACTGCCACTGCAGCTATTAATTGAATTATTGAAAGTAGTTGGTGTCTTTTAAAGCAGGTCTTTTAATGTTTCTGTTCTTTATTTGTTTTTATTTATGCTCTCCATTGCACTGGTTCACAGTTAGGTAAGTCTGGAGAAGTTTCTTTTCCCTGAATTAAAGCATGATGAAGGCCTGAGGGGTGTTCAAGGGACTGGCCCAGATGCCATCTCGGGGTCTGCTGCCATTAGCTTTCCTATGCCTGTGAGCAATTTTCTCCAGGAAAAAAACCATAAAAACAACAAACCAGTCAAAGGAGACTTTAATCCTCTGTGGAGTGTTTTTTCTTCCTCAGCTCTGGTACTGCCATGTGACGAGCTCTTCTCTCCTTACACCTTAGCTACCAACAGCCTCAGGGAGCCAATGCAACCAATGATTGCCAAAGTAGAGACCTATTCCTCTGCTCTCGTGGTCCTCAAGGCTCTCCAGCTCAGTGGCAGTAGGGTAAGTCAGGCATTGCCCACCCCTCTGGGTTCCTAATCCAGAGACCCTGTCCCCAGGTGTTGGTTCAGGGAGCTGGTGTGGTCTAAGAGTACATGACCTTGCTGGAGAGCATCCCCTCCAACTGCAAGGGCCTGTTCAGCTTGAGTTTTCTCCAAAGGAAACTGAAAAAAGTATTTTTTTTCCCTGAAGAAAATGCCATATTATTGTGTTTGCGGTTTTGTTTAAGGGGTGAGGTGCAAACTACTGTGCAGTCAAATTCTGTGGGATATGGTTGAGTTGTCAGTTCAAGAGTTAAAATTACAGGCAGTCAGAGAAAGGTCAGTGAGAAAAAAAGGAGGAACAGCACAGAACTAAAGGGAACTGTCAGAGATTGGAGTGGAGTAAGGCAAATCTGGAAGAATGGTGCTGAGAAAGTCAGGAGTTTTTTAAAGCAGCAGAACAAGTTTTGTGCAGTTTGTTGCAAGTCTGTAGCTGTGAATTCACTGGACTTCCTTCAGGCATCAGCAAAACAGCAACAACCCTTTAAACTCAGTGTTCTCTCATATTCTGCCTAAAGGAACATTTTTGCTGCTTTGTTGGTACTGAAACACTTTACTGCTCTGGAAGGAGATAGCTGCAACAAGAGAGGTAATGACAGCAGACAGCAATATTTGGTGCTCAAGCAATGAGAACCCCAGTGCCTTGCTGGGTAACTGGCTTCACCAGCACTGAGGAAACAGCAATTTAACCTGGATCTCTGCACTCTAAGCACATCCTTTTTCTATCAGGCATGCACAGAAAGAGCAAATCATTCCCCACCTCTCCATGTCAGCAGCTTTCTTATTTCTGGAAAGCCTCTCCCATCCATTTCAGTGGATTTCCAACTTCAGTACTGCTTCCAAGGTTTGTTCCCCCAGGACTGCTGCTTTACTTTCTGCACAGCAAAACAAAGTTAAAAGTTTCTGTAAGAGTCTCTTGTAATGAAAATAAGGAGGCTGACAAAAAATTGATCATTAATGCTCACTCCCACTCACATACCATACCTGTTCATCCTTTTGGCTCTTGTTTTACACTTGTTACTGCAGTGTGTGGTTTAGTAAATCCATCCTTGCTCTTTTTATGGATGCTGTTTTTAAACGTAGGAGATTTCAGCAAAGGAGCCACACACATGCACCCCAAATTCTAAGCAGGTACTTCTGTAGGACAACGAATTTCATCTGGGGGAGGTGGAAATGATTTACAAGAGAGAGGCACTTGTAAGAAAAAGGCTCTAAAAAAGAAAGGCTTTAAAGCTGCACCTTTGAACATGAAAACCACTTTGCCTCTCAATCAAAACTGCTGCCCAGAGGACGTGTCATACATTCTGTACAGCACCAACCTGTCTACTGATGTGGAAATTCAAGGCAGCCACTCTCTGTCTAGTCCATGTCTGTCATTCCTGCTCTAGGGTAGACTGGCTGAGTGAAAAACGAACCTTACCTGACACAGTTCAATGGCATCAGGCTCTGCCCAGAACCATAAGATTTAATGCAGCGTTTCACAATCTCAGATGGTTTCTAAGTGAAGTTTGAAAGAGAGAAAGGCTGATGAATATTTACTCAGAAGTTTGTTCATGATTTGGCTGAGGATAAGCTTGCAGAAACCTGTGACTGGTGCTCTGCATTCTCGTTCATCAGTGCACGGAGTGCTGTGGGTGGTTATCGAGTAACCTCCGCTTCAGAGGAAGGGTGTGCAAGTTCCACAAAACATTGGTGTCCAAAGGAGCCCACGGTGAAGGAGACCTCTAAAGAGCTATTAATTGAGATAAAAAGAAAACCTTGTGAGAACACTTCAGCTTTCATAATTTTTCTGCCCTGGGGACATGTGTAAAAAGGAAAAGAAAGATAAAGAAACATACTCATATTTGCCTGTTTGTTTGCCTTGGTGTCAGTTATCTGGTACTTGATAAATGCAGAAATTGTATTTGCTTGACTGCTAGGATGATGAAATTTTACTTTCTTCATCTGCTGTGGTTCTGGCAAGACACAAAGAATAACAAAAACCAAGTTATTAGGAAACTCAATGGCTGAACCCTGGAATTTCAGAGCTATGCTCAGGTTTAACTGACCTCTCTCAATGAGAAGAGCACTCACTGCCTTCTTATTTTGGGCTTAGGTCAGGTACCAAATTCCTGAATAAATGTGCAAACCTTCCCAAAGTCTTGAGTTTCTTGAGAATATATTGAGGCTTTCATCTGCCTTCCAGAGAGATTAGAAATGGTACTAGAACAACTTATTTCTGCAATCCAGGACAAAGCAGGAGCCTCACAAATCACTCCAGTCTAGATTTAGTTCCAGAAATAAGGGAAGAGTACTGCAGAGCACTGTTATTCTGCTATTTTTTCCTCTAGGAGAAAAGTAGTCATTCATCTATCTGGACAAATTTGCCTTGCTTCATTTCCAACCTAAATGAACACTTTGCTCTCAGTTCAGCTTCAGTACACAGCAGCAAAAATGAGAAAAGGGTCCAACAGCACATTTATAGAATCCAGAAATTCTGTACAATGTCAATAAAGAAGTCACTGAGCTATTTCAAAATATGTGAAGTATTTGCAGATATGAAATGAAATAAATTGGTTCTCTTATGGCTTATAAAAAAAGCTCTATGAAATGTAGAAAGGATTCCAATTACTATCTTATCAGAAAAAAAATAATAATTGATTTATATTGAAGCTAAATTGTAGTAATTTAATATAAAGATTGTTTCACTTGTAACCAAATAACTTGATTTGTAGCACATCATTTCCACTGAGCACAAGCTTCAGGCAAACCGAAAATGTTCTTTTTCTAACTGGATTGATGGTCTTTTGTATAAATATTCACAAATGCTCATGGTTCTGCAAGCCCTAAGTGAAAGACATTTTCTCAGAAAAGATAAGGAACAAGTGTAAGAAAATTAATAAAATACTGATAGGTCTAATAAGAGACATCTTAGTAATAGTAAATCAAAAGTCAGCTCTGGATTAGATCAGTGCAAAAACTGCATGTTAAAGGAGGAACTGAGGTGTCCAAAGTCACCTCTAGCACAGGCAGCAGACAAATGGAAGGAATCTGAATTTTGGGCAAATATTCCTCCAGAGACACCTGGACTGCACATAAGCTCCAATTTCCTCTGGTGGAGTTGAGTCTCTGGTGGTTTTGCTCTTCAGCTGTAAAATGGAGGTATCTTCTGTATTTTCCTGCCTCACCAGAATGCTGTGAGACTGACTCAGAATAAAACTCTCAACAGCAGGCTCTGAGGAGTGGGGGAGTTGCCTGAGAGGTTACTTTGCATTGCACCATAGGCAATGGTATCCACTTGATTGTCTGATAGCTACAGGGATTGGTTTCCATGCAAGTGCTAAGAAAATAATTTGTGAATGTCAGATTTCCATTTCCCATTCCCTCGTTTCCTTTCTCACAGGCTGCGTTTTTGGATTTACAGAATGAGATTAGTTATCACTAACTATGGATATCACTATTTATTCAGCTTGTCAAGATGGATTTTATTTTTATTGCCTAGAAGGGAGTGCCTGCTATTTCCATTTTCCTGAGAAAAATGGGAGTTAAGACATATATCTGGAAGCAGCCTATGGTGATGACACATGAGATCACAGACCTCTGGCCACACCAGAGGTTTCAAAGAGAATTTAAACACCTTAAACACTATGGTGGGCTTGGTCACACCATCCTACCAAGGTCATTTTAGGCTGGTTCAGGTAACTGTATTTAGTTCTCCAGAATCTGAGTGCTGCTGCCATGGTGGCACCTTCCTTTACTGCCTTGTTTTATCTGTACAATTAATTTGGTTTTCATTTCCACTCACCTCAGCTTAAGACCCTGTGCTATGAAAGTGATAGAAAGACACAGACATCTTTCTAGGTGTGATTTCTAGGGAATAAACTCCTGAAATAAAAACTTGGTCTTCAAAGAAGAATCTGGTAAAAGAAAACAAGGTTATCTTGAAAAACACCACTGTTTATTATGTCTCTGGAGATCATTATCATTCCAGAATGGCTGCAGACATCACAACCACTGAAGAACATAGGAAATCTTGTATTTTATAATGATTTTTTTTAATTTATTCCTTTTAAAATAATAATAAAAAAGGCGTCCACTGAATCCCTGTACATTCAAAGGCAAAATGTAAATATTCCCCTAGAGAGCAGTCTGCTGGACGACTGCAGAAGAGGAGAAAATTAAATTCAGGTGAATATACAATAAAAAACAACTCCTTTCATGTAGCTGCATTATTATAATTCATGAGGGCATCTCTAACCTCTTGCTGAATTCTTAATGATGACAAAACTAATTTGTGGCAGTGGCATTAATGCTGAAATATCACACTTCAACACAGCATTTTTTCATTCTCTGAACTTTCATTCTCTTCCTCACTTTTCTGAAAGACTTTTCCACCTCACTTTACTGAAAGACCTTTCCACCTCTGCTCTCTCCTCTTATAACCAAGCACACTGGGGGGGTTTCTAAGACCACACTGGTGGGTTTTTTCCACCACTTATTTTTTGTTTTCTCTTTCTTTTTTTTCTTTTAAGGGAATAAACCTGTCATTAGAGAACTATTAAAGGTCCTTTTTTTGTCTCAGTGACTGTTTCTGCATTGGTATCTCTTGGGCCAGGACTGACTAGCCCATGTTGCTCAAAGCTTTTTTCCTTTCTGTAGATAATGATTCTAATCAGTGCCATTTCTGATTTAGGGAATTTATCCTCTGACTTTGTTAGATATTGACAAGTTCATTTGCTAATAGTCTGAAAAATAACATCTATGTTTTCTTGAAAAGAATATCTGCCTGGTCTTGGGTATCAGTCTAAAACCAATCAATTTTTAATTCTTTTTTACCGAAGTACCTCAGAATCTGGTGTAGCTATTCCCTCGTGTGCAGAGAGGTTGTAAATGTATTTTTGATTGCACTCATAGGTGAACACCAGCCCAGAGCAAAGAAGGGATTTGCCCAGGGCCATACAGACACTTTGTGGAGAGCAGGGACTTCCAGCAGCTTTCCCACCTTGCTTCCCTGGTTCAGTAGGAGACCGAGGTGATTTCGGTCAGTAGGCATCACGGAGTTCTTTGCCTGACCTGATCCCACATTCCCCAGCACAGCACTCAGGTACAATATTTTCTGCAAGATCATTTCCCTTTCCCAGTGTTCCCATTTACCTGCTTTCCTATGGGTGTGCTCACTATTTCCCTCAGAAAATGTTGGCTGGGCAGGAAAAATAGCGATTTTACCATTAGTCAAAGATCTCCAGATTTAAAAGTAGCATTGGCACTTCTGGTGGTAGAGTCGTAGGCAAGTGTCCTTTCTGCAAACATGTTGTTTTCTTCTTCACCAAGTTGCTGGTACATATATAAATCCTTTATTTTTTTTTTTTTTTAATCTATGATTTTCTCTTTAGAAATATGGAAGAGCTGTTCTGTCCTTTTCAAGGGTATAGGAATGATGAGTTACTTTTTGCTATCTCTGCAAAATCTCCACTGGGAAAATCCAGAAGCTCCTTACATCTTGTAATACTTTGGTGTAAATAATACTCTAAATTGCAGAGACTATGCATGCTTTAAAATGTTACCAATTTCTACAGTGAAGCCCAGTGCTTCTCAAACTTAATAGGAAGAACAGAGGAAAAAATTAGATGATTCATTAATTCCGTTTTTACTGTGCTGGTAAATTCTAAAACACTGCTCAGAAGAAAAAGGATTTGAGGGATTCTAGGGACATTTCTTATGTCTGTATGAGCAAAACACATCACAATAAAAGTAATTTTATTTAGTTTCACATAACTGCTAGTGATAATTTCAGTCTGAGATTAACACCTGTATGTCAGCAGAGATTGTGAGCATATATGTGAGGGGGAGGACAGAACAGCAGTCACACTGTAAAGCTCTTTATTAATTATCTGATAAAGGACTGGTGGTGAAAACAAACATATGTTACACCGTCCTGACATTCAATGCTCTTTAGTTGTATGAGCAGTTTTCCTAAGGCTTCTTGGTTCAGTATTTTTAGAATTGTTTAGTATGTTCAAAACTGTTCTTGGTATTTTTCTACTCAAATTTCATATGTATCATAGTTCACAAGATCCCTCTGCTCTCAGCCCCTCATAATGGCAGAATCTTTAAGGGCACTGAATCATCACTGGCATCCACATCCCTTATAAGAAATAACACTCAGGAGGAAGATTTCCGAGGTGATTATATGGGAATAGCAGAAATTAGATTGGCTGCTACTGGAAAACCACAGCATTCCCTCAATAAAATATAATGTCAGGTAGTGCTCACCCTATGAGCGAGATGTTTTACACCAACACATTTTTCTTTCTGGGCAGTACTGAATTATCAGTCAGTGCAACACTCGTGCCTTCACCAGATGCATGTCCCAAACGGGCACTGCATGGCCAGCGCCAGTGTGAGGTCTGCAGCTCCTCTGCCCTGCTGAGCCTCATCCAGAAGCCAGTGGATGCTGTCACCTCATTGTTGCATCAAACATGTGGGGCCTCCTCGCTTGTGTCTCCAACCACAGGCGACTTCGTGTCTCTGTGCCTCTGAGAAATGATGTGCCAGAGTGCAGGGCTCCTTTGGAAACAGAGCTCTGACTTCCCAGGGAGAAGCATCCAGAGAGACTTAAGGAAGGTTTCTGGGCAGCAGCCAAGCTAATTCCTCCTCTCATTTCCACCAAAATAAACCCAAAACTGTGTGACAGCAGCGGAGAAGCACATCAGCACCTCAAACCCAGCATAACCAAGATCCCTCTGCATCTGCACACAGCAGCTCCTTCCTTGTGGACACAGGCATGCACTCCCTGGGACACATTTGGCCCAGGGCTTGAGGGGTTTGTCCTCAATCCCCCTCTAGACAAGCTCTCCTTGCAATTCCAAAAACGTAGTTCAGTAGCACAGCACAGCTTGGCTGATGACGAGAGGACACAGAGCAACTTTGGAAACACAAACTGGCACGGGGAGAGAGTCTTTTTGGCTTTGAAAGGACAGCACACACGTTCAGAGCCAGAATGTGTAAAGACTTTTGTTCAGAAACAGAAATCCCTTGTGCTGACAGGCTCCGAACAAGGCTGGCACTCTTGTGAAGGCAATATGAAAGTTGCCTTGTGCTGGGATTAGCCGAGCGAACAGTTAGCAGCAAATAATTGACTCAGAAAATTTAGGAGGATAGTACTTCAATATTAAAAAAAATAAACAAAATTGACTGTGAAAGCTCTGCTGTTTTGACTTTGTTCTCTCTCTAAAATCAGCAAATGTTTCAGGAGAATACACTTCAGCCCAAGGGTGGCTCATGGTCTGTCTGTTACACATACTCACTCCAAGGTGTGGTACTCAGTCTGTGCAGTTTGACCCACATCCGTGACTGTTGTCTATTTGCATCTCTGGAGCAATGAACTGCTCCTTGCAGCAGCAGGATTCTTTTCCTCTACCTCATCCAAGGCTATCTAGAGTCAGTAAGGGCAGGTCTCTGTGCCAAGTCACAGAGGGATTCTCAGCCAAATTTGTCTCACTCTGTCACAGGCTCATCATAATGTCAGAAACACAAGCTTTTCTTGGTAACAAAATTGTTACCTTCCTGATAGAGGGTTCTTCACCAGCCAGTAAGAAAATAGAGTGTGCACACAGACACTCTCTCCTGGCTTCAGCTGTCCCGTGTGAGGCTTCCCTTGGACAAGGTGCTGTTCCCATAAACTAGAGATGGAGCACAAACAGGCCAAACAACTCTCTTACATGCTTTTAAGGCTGCTGTGGAGGAAAGAGGCTGAAGTCAGATTGTGCTGAAATTTCTGTTTCTGATCAAAGTCCTATATTGTACAGGACAACTTTTTATTTTTTAATTTTTCCTCAAATTAATTTCAGATCAGTTTAAAAAAAGAATTGCTGAAATGTCACTTTTCTTTGTGAACATATGTATGTTCCAGGTTGTCCAGACCGAGTATTCTCCAAAGAGGGTGCAAGCACAGACAGTAAAAAAATCCCAAGATTATATCCAGAACTGTCCCCTCACTTCAGGCAGATGGGAGGTTTGCTTCTGCACTACTGCTGTTAATTTCACTGTAATGGTTAAGTTCCTATACCTTGTTGTGTTCATTACCTGGAATGGAGCTAATTATTACCAGATAAGTTAATTTGTGTAATTTGACTAACACTGAGAACAGAAGAGTTAGCCAAGCCCAAAAATTACTGGATTAAAAATTATGAGATTCAAATTTTAAAAAGTCATTAGATTTTTTTTTGCTAAAACTGGGTTCCACAGTTTTCCTCAGTTTCAAGCTTTCTGAAGTGATGAGAAACTCCTTGCTGTCTCAAAGACCAGTGCCTAGTTGCCTTGCAGGGCTCATGCTGGGAGAGCACCAGCGTCTGCAAAAGCCCCAGCGCAATGTGGGGACCTGTGAGGGCAGCCCTGGGCAAGCAAGAAGCAAAGCAGTGCTCAGAGGAAGACCTTAATGTCAAGGAAAGCAGAAGGTGCACATAATCCAAGTCCATTTGAGAGCAGCTGGAGACCAACTAACACCCTTGAGTGGTGCCCCTTGCATGGCTCAAACCCTGTGTGTGCCTCCATCAGCTGCCTGGGACCGAGGATTTAGGGATTTGTTGTTGTATTTCCTACATATCTGTCGCTAGACTATGGGTCTTAGAGTCACAGAATCACAGGATCATAGAATGGTTTGTGTTCGAAGGCATCTTTAAAGATCATCTTGTTCCAACCTCCTGCCATGGGCAGGGACACCTTCCACTAGCCCAGGTTGCTCGGAGCCCCATCCAACCTGGCCTTGGACACTTCCAGGGATGGGGGATCCACAAATTCTCTGGGCAACCTATGCCAGTGCCTCACAGCACTTCACAGTAAAGAATTTCTTCTTAATATCTAACCTAAATTTCCCATTTTCAGTTTGTCTCCACTACCCCTTGCCCTATCACTACAGTTCCTGATGAAGAGTCCCTTTCTGGCTTCCCTGTTCAGATTGCTGCAAGGTCTCCACAAAACCTCCTCTTCTCCAGGCTCAACAGTCCCAACTTTCTCAGCCCTGTCCCACTAGGCTGTGACCACTGAGGGGCCCCAGGGTGGGTGAGTGGAAGCAGTTCTTTGGGAATTTCAAGACCAATGGCAAGCCTGTGAGATCCAAGCCTGAGCCCAGGTGAGGAAGCTTCAGGTCTTTAAAAGGATACTTTTATCTGCTTTCCTCTCTGCCACACAGGGTGAAGTAGCATCTGTTCCCCACTTGCCTGCAAATGGGCCTTTTTTTCCCTTTTTTCCCTTTTTCCACAGTTATAACCCTTTCTTCTTCCTTTCTTTACTCAGTCACTATCTCAGCTGCATGAGGGACCTGTGTGCAAAACCACCTGGGAGTGAATGAGGAGGACCCTTCCACTGAATATGTGGTTAGGACTCACAGGCACAAGCATTTTCCAGCAGTACTGAAAGGATTAATTGAAATGTTGAGCCAGAGCAGTAATTATTTTACCAAAGAGTGAAACACTATTCAGCCCTCACTTCTCAACTGCTACTGATGCAATCAAGGCCAAACAGAGCCAAGATATAAAATTACTGCTGCAGTCCAGCATTTTAAAAGCAATTAAAAGTGAGAGGTGCCCATGATTACTGTGTAAGAAAGAGGGTTTTCATTAAACAAATGGGTGTAATGCTTGCTCTAAAACCCTGCTGCTTCCCAGCAAAACAAAGCATACAGGACTGGACTCACTTCTGACTTTCCAGAATGAATCCATTCACTTGAGTAGAGTTTCTCCAGATTTATTCGGTGAGATCAGAATCACACCTGCACAATAAAAGACGTTAGAGGTGCTTTTTCTTTGCTTTGCATTACTTTCCTGTAAGTGTATTTTTGTCTCTTCCTATTTGCAGTTCAAATACAGGGAAAACAATAAAAGTCCCAAAGAAGAAACTCAACTGGGTTGGGGAGCAGGAAGTGAAAATATTCCAGTCTTCATGTTTATTCTTGCCATAGGAATAAATAGGGCTTGGTTCAGTGCTCAGTTCTGTCACAGCATGTTGTGTTTGCTTCTCCTTAGGCTGCTGAAGCTTCGCTGACTGCTGTGAAATCACCTCTACAGCGAGCAAATAGAAACTAGCTGATGCTCAGAGGGGACAGCAGTAATCTCCTTCCAGTTTCACAAACTGAATCTGCCTCCTCAAACCAGGGCAGGCAAAGCACATTTCCTCCATTTGTATTGCATGCTCTGAGTTACCAACCATCTCCATATGTTTTTGTTCCTTAATACACTTAGAACTTCCAAAAAAATTCAACCACCTTCACTGAAATTTTCCATGTTTCATCTCTGACCAAAGGTGATCTTGGATTTTTTGAAAAGCCAGAGGAAAATTCCATTGGCTGCTTGTGAACTGAAAAGAAGTGCCAAAACAAAGAAACACTTTCCCCCCATTTGCAACTAGCTCCTAGCCACCTCTCATTAGGGAGTGAAACACCAACCATCCCACATAAGGGAGCTGCACACAAACCTTGTTAAGGTTCAACAGGCAATAGAGCTACACCTGGACTTGCACAAGCAATGGCAGGTTGGAAACCATATGATCCAGCAGATTTTCCAATGTATCCAACCCAAACCCTGCAGAAACCTGCAGCATCCTTCCATTCATCTGACAACAACTCAGCTGGACTGGAACATCAACAATAACATGGTAAAATGTAGGCCTTCTGCCTGGGTATTGTCTCTTTTGTTGCTGGTTGGATACCTATCACCCCAAAAGGCTCCTTGCATACCCCTCTGCCTTATATCCACCTTTTGTCACCAAAGGAAATATTTTTCCTTACAACTGTCCTGGTTCTAGCCTGAATTGCCAAAAATTATCCTCTGACTCTGAACAGAAGGCATGTAATTTTCTATTTTTGTGGCCAACACAGAACTAGCTAGTCCCCTTCCAGAAGAACCAAACCCTGGGATAAAAAGGTCTTTGTAGATTTTTGAGGGAGGAGAAGTGGGGACTATTCCATCACTGAAGGGATCTTGAAAATTTGGTCTTCTTTTGCTCTGAATAAAAATGAAATTGCAGAGATCTCCTTGATCTAACAATGGGAAGCTCTCCTGAATGCAATTGCCTGCACAACTTTGCTTTGGACAGAGTTAAAGCAGGCCAACCTTTCCCGCTATTTAATTTTCGTTTTTCTTTCTTTCACTCCCTTTTCTGTTTCTTTCTGCCCATTGTGATCTTATCCCTGAGCCGTTGGGTTTTTTTCATGCTTCCTCTCTGTACCAGTGCCATCTGACTCACTGGGTACAGAGGGGACTTGTTCAGCCCTCAGAAGGAGCTCTCTGGGGTAGGACTGGAACACGTTAGGGAAGTTTATTATGGCCCCTGTCTTGGCTGACACACTGGGATTGAAGTAGGTGCCTCCAGAGCTAAAAGCCCAGGTTGTTGGCGGCCGGGGTTCAGAGCCAGGCTGCGGAGCTGGGAGCCGAAACTGTTCCGATCCTCTGCGGATTAGCACAGAGGGGGACTTGTGAATGGTCCATGTGATATCTGTTCAGGAGGTAAACAGAGGATTTTAGTCTCCTGGGCTGTCAAACCGACTCCTTTGACAAGCTCTAAATTCACTTAAAGCCATGTAATTTGAACATGCTGTGGGGTCCAAGTCTGCTTCACCCTTGATACTGCGTAAATGGGCCCATTAAGGTTTAGCCAAGTTTTGTGTGGTTTGTTCGTAAACAGTCACTGTGACGCCTACTTCGGGGAGATAAGCCCTCCTCTGCCAGAGCACAATAGGGGCTGCTCACAGGATGAGGATCCAAGGCTTTAAAATCATCAGAAGGGGAAAAAAAGAGCAAAAACGAACTGTGCTCAAAACATCCTATTAAACTTCAGCAACTTTGCCGTCCCAGATAAAGACCGCATGTGCTGAGCTATGATTTCGTCAGCACTTGAATCATAAACACACCCTTGTAGGGCTTTTATAAACCAGACACACAATTTTTCCATAGGACAGAACTCTGCACACAACTCATCTATGAGAGAAACATTTTCTTCTTTCTAAGGCTGAGAAATTTAAACATCATGTAGATACTTCTTAGTGCCAGGATGTTTCAGGAGAAGAAAATTGCATGCAAAAAACCATCATATTGCACTTACATTTGATTTGAAGTTTTGAGGGGTTTTTGTAAAGTCATTGCAGCATTGATGCAGTCTCAGCCCTCAGATTGTTCTCACAGTTCTTCTCTGAACCAGAATCCAACACCACTTTGAAATTGTATGAACCAGATGCAGTCTTCCATGAAACTGATTATGAGTCTCAAACAGGATGATTTGGCAAATCTGTTCCAAACTCCAATGAGAAGCACAAGCTGAATACTGTCACCTAAATATCTCTGAAAAAAAAAAATCTGCCTTTTTGATTGGAACCATACCAACTTCTTCAAATCAACATCTATGATTATCTTAAAGATAGCAGAAATTTTAAGATTCTTCAGTGGCCTCTCTGGGTAGGAACCCAGATTATTAGTGCAGGTAGGAAAAATCAGGTAAGGAGAAAGAAACAGGAAGCTAAGTAGCCCATAGATGCTGATTGAATCCACAGGGAACATATGGTTGCAAAGGACCAGTATTCATCTGTTTTTGGTTTTGTTTGAAAACATCTTAAAAGAGAGCATGGTTTAAAAAATAATTTGCTGAGAAATTGAAAAGATAATAATCACTGTTTGTCATGCTTGTTGTCCCCGGTGTGATGGAGTAGGACACCAAGAGATCATGCACACAGCTGGGCAGGGTCAGAGCACCCCTGAGGGTACCAGAGGCAGACAAACCACAGGGCACCAAGCCCCCTGGTATGATCATAAACCATGCTCTTCTACACCTGCAGCCCTTGGTTAGGTCCAAGTCCTGGCAACTTGGGCACGGCAGTCTGAGACCACAGGCAGCCAAAGCAAGGTCTTCTTGCAGCAGACTTATCTGCCTGTCCAAAGAGAGCTGTGGCTATTGGCTATCACTGGCAATATTTGCTTTATCAGTTTTGTGCCTTAGTCATCTCTATGGCATGTAATAAGTTTGCAGTGGTGGGTTAACCCTTTTTTTGCTCATTTTGTCCTTTCAAGGGCTGTGCTTGCAGAAGGCCCAGTGCAGAGCAGTTTTCATGCTGATACATCCCCATTCTGAAGGCCAATGAAAGGCTCCCACCGACTGCTGCAGGGCAAATCTCCCAATGTTTTTTTTGAAAAAACAACTATAAAAACAAGCAGGAAGAAGCCTTGAACCGCTCCTGGAGCTGGATTCAATCTCACTTCTCAGGACTCCTAACCTCACTTTTCCGGTCCACACTTTACTCCCTGAGCCTCTGCAACTTCCAAGTCCCTCATCACTCTTGTCCTGCACATTTTCTGAGTGCACACAGACCTCCTGGATCATTCCCTGGTGTCTTGTCTCGGTAGTATCCCTTTGCATTGTGAGCTAGATGAGATGAATTCCTTCACAACAGCTGGAAAGGAGGAAACATCACCCTGCAAAGCCAGCAGCCATCTCAGCACCCAAGCTGCTGGTTGTGAACGTGTGTCTTGGCTCCACTGGGGCACATTTGCAGGCCTTCCTTAGCCCCTTGGTGTTGCTTTAATGTTTTTCTATATATCTGATGCTCTGTCCCTTGCCTAAGCTTTCCCCTCTTCACTGTCTCAGATTTTCAGCCCTCCATGTGGAAAGGACTATTCCTCTGACACGGTGAGGCTTCAGGGAAAGTGAATGAACAGAAGAGAGCACTCAGTGCCCAGACGTTGAAAGGCTTCTTACACAAAACACAAAAGAGCTTTTCTTCTCATCAGTGTTTCCAAGAGACAAAAGAAAACTCATTTTCTGAAGTGTTCCTCAGAGATACTTTGTTTTGAAGTGGTTAAAGAATTTCAAATGTGAGATAAGGGGCAGACACTGGCATGGAGCGAGGATAACAGCTTGTTCCTCCAAGGGCTAGGATTAAATTGCAGGGAATGCTGGCACTCAGCCCAAGCTCAGCTTCCCTGGCCCCAACACTTGCTTGAAAAGGTAGAACTTGAAACATGTGCTTTTCACTCTCTTCTTATCATCATTCTCCCTGCTTCAACCATTGTTCATGTGCTCTGGCACTCACAAAGCCTGCCTCTAGGTTTTGCTCAAGACAGTGTCGATAAGAGAGATGATAAATGTGGAAAACTTCTCCCTGAGAGGGTTTGATTGGGGCTGCATTTGAAGTTGCTGGCAAAGGACTCTTCTGTTGTTTTTTCTTGGTCTGTGCCCAGCATCAGGATAGTTCCATTCTGCAGAAGGCTGCACAACGTGGAGCAGAGATGCTCCACTTACAGGTGACTCATTTTCAGGTTGAGAGTGCTTATTGCTGGATTATATCAGCTCTTGTTTTGACATGACGAAACTCAGAATCTCTTCCATGTGCAGTTCCCACTCTCTCTCCTTACCTGCTTCTGCTTTTTTTTTCAGCAGCAGACTTGCTTGCAGACATTTCAAGCTTAACATTATTCAAGTCAGAAACTGTGCAAATCACTCACAAAGTTCTCCCTGCTCGGTTTGCAGGCACTGCTGACAGATATGAGATGTTTCACCTATCTAACCCTCAACACACATGTTCTCACAGCAGATGGGCAAGTGGGGATTTTCATGTACTCAAAGGCAGCACGGAGTGGCAGATGAATCAGAAAATACTGCAAGGCCCTTTTTGTGTGCTATCAGAAAGTGTCAAGACCTGTGTTGCCTACATCCATTTATCATGGCTTGGTATGTTCAAAAATGTTGTTGCTCTTCCTTAACTCTTTCATCTCTAAAAGGCCAGAATCTTCATGTTGTCTTTGTAGCCACATTCCTGGGTCTCCCAGGTTAATTGATTAATGAAGTGGAGTTGCTGGTATCTATGGAAGAGAGGGCATCTTGATTTAATGTAGATACCACAATGATGATCACTGGAAGCCTGATGTAAACACAGGCAGCTGGTATGCAAAAAGAAAGATAGAACCCTGAGAGCCCCATGTGTTAAATAGCAAGGCAGGGTAGCATTTTACCCTTTTAAGTAAGGGAGGAGGTGGGAGTTGATGGAAATGAGGGCAGGAAGTACACAGTGACTTTTCTGAGATATACAAGGCAGCAGTGAGACATCTAAGAGCCAGGACCCAGCCATGTGTCCTAGCCACAAATAAATCTACTTGCAGTTTTAGGTGGATATGTCTTATTAAATATGTGAGCTATGTTTATCCCTGGCTTACTCATTTTGTCCTGGACAGAAATGAAGAACAGCCCCATCCCTAACTGGGCAGAAGGCAGGGACATCCCCTGAGCCATAGAGCTCCCTGCTGGCTCCTCATCCCAGCCCCTGTGAGCACATAAGCTTTGTGCTGCTCCCTATCTCAATCTCCCAGAGCAATTTTGACGTGTCCTAGCATGGTTGGGTTGCAGGTGATTCTGTGTTCATCATTCCTATGCCAAATCATAACAGGTCCCAGATCCAACACAGCTAAGCACAAACATTATTACCCAAGGGTTAGGAGTCCCATGGGGATTAAAGGCAGTCATAAAGCCCACTTCCCAGTTAGGGAGCAAAAACATACTGGCACTGTACTGGGGGAAAATATGTCCCATCAAAATCAGAAGTGTCAGTTTGAACCTGGATCTTCTTGTGGCTCGGAAGGACATTGCTGTGTGGTTTGTGTTGGGTCAGTTTCTTCTGTTTTAGTATTTTTGGAGAAAAAAATATAGAATTTAGCCAATGTATCTTAAGTAGAGTTGTATCATAGGTTTTGGCCTGGGTTGCCTCTGACATATTGTATACATACAGCTTTATTTAAGTAACAGCTGGGATATATGAACATATGTCATCTATCAAAGATTGGAAAGGGAAATCATGAGCTGGAGCATTTTTGTATAACTTGCTGTCATCACATTCATGTAAAAAGAATTAAGCCTCAAATAAAAAACTTGTTGCTCCATCTGACCATGGAAATCTTCTTCCGTTAACCTTATGGCCTGCATGGTTGAGTTACTGTAAGGAAAAGTTTAAGTGGATAGTACAGAGATCAAAAGAACTCCATCCATTATAAATTACTGGAGTCTCTTACGCTTCAAAAAATACCCAGAGTCAGGTTCTGTTTGTGCTCCTGTGGGTTGTTGTTGCTTTAACCTGTTAGTATTTGTTTCTTTAACTTCTTATTTTGATGCTCACTGCGCCCATCAGCCAAAGCCTAAAAATAAATCATAAAAACAGGGACTGTAAGCTCTGTGGAGCTAGGACACTTCATGATTCAGTCTTGGAGTGGCAGGGAAGTGTTCAAGGATATAAATAAAAGTTAGTGATTTGGGGCCCTTTCATGGATTGACAAACCTTAAGGGACCAGACCCCTAGGGCAAATGTTGTGTCTCTATTGGGATGTTGTAGAAGGTATGAGGTTTGCACTCCCCTGGATAACACAGGTGCTATGGGGGTGAAACAGGTGTGATACAGGGGATGGGGAGAGCCTGTGGAGGTCAGGGCACACCTTTGTGGGATGGATGAAATTCCACCTAAATCGGCACAGTGTCTGAAATGCATTGTTTTGCTAAAATCACTTCTCAACAAAAGCTCAAGGTCCACATACTGGCTACAGCTCACTTTAGCCCCTCTCAGACAGCAAAGGCAGCTGGACTTTGAAACACTGAATCTAGGCTTTGATAGCATTTGTTCTTCATGCCACATTAGCAAAGTCAGTGAGGCATAAAGGAAAGACATGAAAATTGTATTTATCTTCTGCATATCTCACCTACATATCTACAGATTGTCTTCCCCCATCCTCAGAACACAGAAGCTGACATTTTAAAGAAGACCCAAAGCTGATCTAATCCAGTATCTTGACTCTGACAGTAGCCAGTGGCAAATACTTGAGATAACTGCACTAAATCATGACTGCAGGCAAATTTTAAATAATCTTCTCTCTCAGAACACTTGTTCTGCGTTGAAATATTTAAGGAATTACTTCACCTCTTAAGCAGGAGTACTACACCTCCAACTGTATGGGCTCTTAGGATGTGTAACTTACACCCAGGTATCTTCATTATTGCTAGGAATATACCTTTGTGAAAATAGCTGAGCAGTGAGAGCACTCTCCCTGCAGCAGTGAGTGCCTATGCCTTCACCTACCAGGAGGTGATATTCCTTTTATTTCGTTTTCCTGAAAGCCTTGGTGGTTTTGCATTGTGAGTTTGGAGAAACACCTTAGAATGCCTCCCAGAAACTTATTTCTAGCACATTTTCTGGTATTTACCTCCTTTCTTATTTGGTACAACCAGTGCTTACCTGGGCCCCTCTGGCTGAGGAGCTGTGTCCTTGGGACCATTCCTCCCAGCAGCAGAGGCTCATACACATCTCAGCCGAGTTCAGGCATCTCAGGAAGCTGAGCTGAGGAGACATCTCCAGAGGACAATTGAGATCTCATGGTCATGACCCTGAAAGTGCCACTCGTTCTGGGGAGGGAACGATGAGGTTCCCAGTGCCAAATGTCTTGAGTCAGGGCCAATCAAGGCATCTCCATCATGAGTTTGCTTACAACCACTCCTACCAACCACCCACCTGTCTTCTGGTCTTTATCTTGACTTAGTGAAAACACCATGCCTAACCACACTTTGAGAGTAGGAATCTTTCAAAAGGTGTCAGGACTTACAAACATGCAGCAAACCAGTTACAGATTGCTTTCAGACTTGGCTTTAAAATGCTCAACAAGTAATACCAGCTGAGGTTTGTGTTCACAGCCTTCTCGTGTCCCGAATTTCAGCAAGTGCCAGATCATGTCTTTCCCTTTCCAAGCTGCTGGGTGGAAGGAGAGCTGTCATGCTGTTCCCCATTAACACCATCACTGTTCTGCTCCTCACACCTAGACTTTCTCAAAGAAACCCAGTTCCTTGCATGAGCTGTAGGTGGGTTTCTAAGACCTAAATTTCCCTGGAAGTCTTTTTATTACTCATAAGCCACATTTCCCACAGACCTATCTGTAACTCAGTCTCTGAAAAGACTTGACGTGGATTCCATGTATCTCCATAGGCTTGCTCCTGCCCCAAGCTTGATTCTATTAATCTGCTACAAATAACATCATTTCACTTGTATGCATGGCTCTTCAGCCAAAACCTTAATCTGAACTCTGTGTTCTGGTTCTGAAGAGCTTCCCACTCTATTTCAGCACATTGATTTAAATGTCCTTTGTGGAAAATGCTGTTAAAACCCATATGGACCTATTTTGCCATCACCAGCACTGTTCCAGTTATCCTACTGTGAAGTGCTGCCAGATCAGGAGAGCTGTGTTTTACTGTCCCTCTGCCTACTGACAGCACTGCACAGGCAACAGTCCTGTGGTTCATGTTTAGCTTAATCTATGGCTGTCAAAATCACTGGATACTATCAAAAGACAGGAAGAAAAGAATGGAAAATCTTACTTCCACGGGGCTGTGGTCAACTGAGTGCTGAAACTGGCACAGCTGACATTAGGAAGAGTCAGAGTGAGGCAACATATAAGTAGGAATTAAGAAAAGTGAGGCTGAGCTATGAGGTCTGCTAAGTGTCTTGCAGTGGGGTTGAGAGATAAAGTTCCTTACAGCCTTAGGAGAGAATCAGATGAGCTGCTCTGCTCTCCCAATGGAAATGATGCCATGGCCAGGGGGGTGATCTGTATATCTGGCTTTGCCCTTTTTTGCAGCCAATGTGAGACTTTTGGTAGATGAATGCATTTTGAGAAAGAACCACTCTGGTTTCTAGCCGAGGTGTTGCAGGCCTTAACTTTGCTGGAGAAAGCGAGGTCCATGGGGTGAAATACTTTGAGAGAGGGGCCATGCAAAGTCATGTGTGTGTAGCTATTCATCATCCTCTGCACCCACACACACCTCGGGGTGCTCTGTGGCTTTGTACCTGTACCCACCCCCAAAAGGTGCTTCCTCACAGCTTTTCATGTTCTCCTGAAATGTCTGGGCAAATAGTGAGTGATTATTTCCTTCAATTGTTGCCGCCATCCTCCACCACCCTCAAAAATTATTCATTCTAAAGGAAAATTTTAAAAGGGAGAGAGAGAATTCCCTCCCTCTAATTGAGTGCATTGTAAAGAGATCAAAGCACTGTTTTCAGTGGGTCTTGGTAGGCAGGAGTTTTTCTGAACAGACTCCAATCTTTTGGTATAGAACGGGTCAAAATGACCTTTGCTTTTTCCCCTCCCACACTTATAATTAGTGGCTGTTAATTTACATTACCTGGCACGGCCCAGATTTTGTTTCTAGGACAATTATTCTTACAGCCTTGTTGTTTTCACACAGAGTGGAAGAGTAAACAGTGCTCCTAAACTGCATGCGTTTGAACCTTGGAACGTCGATCGAGAAAGGAGAATAAAGACTCCTAAAATAAAGACTCAAAGTCTTTTTTTATGGGTACATTTCACCTCTCTCAGGTTTCCACTTATGGAACCAAAGTAGAGGGAAGCAGAGGAAAGACTGAACCCACAGCAAGCTACTATCAAAGGGATCCAGATCCCACGTGTGGGTGAGTTTCCTAACCCAGGATTCTCATAGGTGGGCAAAGCAGAAAACAGCTAATTTTATAGCACTGAACATGACAGAAATATTCATCACAATGAGGAACAGGGACTGTTAAAGACCTAAAAAAAAAAAAAAAACCAAACAAATTTTATACATCATCCCAGGGGAAAACCTCCTCCCACACACAAGTGTCAGATGCTAGTCTTGGCTTGATTGTTGCCTGAAATGCTAAAGCACTGAAAAGGGAAAGGAGATGAGCACTTCAGCATGGTTTCAAAGCTGTAGCTCATGGGCTTTGGAAGGAGACATTCATCACCTGCAGGAAGTCCTGCATTTAGAAGGGCCAATGGGTTATCAGAGGAAAGCAGTGGTGGAATGGCTTCAGAGAGAAATATTTAATGGAAAAAGGCAAAATAGAAGAGCAGAGAAAGATAATGTGAGGATTTACTCATAAACAGACACATTTCACTGCTGCCAAATCAGAAATCTTACTAATGAGGGTTTAGAGAGTCTCTTGCCAAATAACTAATATTCCAGTGTGTAAAAAAGCTCAGGTTTTCTAAATGCATGACTCTCCAGTCAAAACCAGCTGAATGCTTCCTCATTTAACACTCAGTAAAATGTTTTATTTAAATGTCTCATAATGCTTCCAGTGTTTCTAGTGTACTGAAATGTAATATATGTCTTTTACAGCATTTTGCAGGTTTGTTCAAGCTACTAAATATATCATATTGTCCAATGGTGCTATATTTGGGACCATTTTGAGGAGAGATATAAATCCAAAACAGTATTCACGTTACAGTAGTTTCCCAGTCTCGGACAATATTTTTTCCTAATTTTCAAAGTCTATAACAATCCATCTGGAATTTTACCTTCATGATCTTTTGGAAGAACGGGTTTTTCTCTCTGGAAAATTTGAAGTAGAAATGGACAAAGAGTCTTTGAGACCTGGAGGTTCAACAAATGAGGTGTTTTCATTCTTGGAATAGTTGCCCAGTTTGTGTTTATTTTGGCTCATCTGATTGTACATGGCTGGAGCTACAGACAACCAGGGAGGATCAATGCTTTTCACCAGCTTTTAGCAATGTTGTTTAGGGACAAGGACTGGAGGCCTGGCCCAACAGATGGAATTTTAAAAATGGGCCAACACGTTTGAGTTTAAAGCTGAAAACCTTAACATGAAAGATCAAGTCCAAGAGGCAACTAAATTACATTTGCCTAAATGAATGGGGCTCTTCATGTATGGTACTGTGCGGTGATTTGAGAAGGAGGGGGACTGTCAAATTCACATTAAATGCAATATAATTTTTCCAGTGGTTCCTTTAGCCCTTTCTCCCTGGCAGAGCTGCAGGGGATGTCCTGCTGGGCTGCAGCTCCTCCCTTGGTGCCAGCTCCCTTTCCCAGCAGTGCTGTTCAAGTCCTGCCTCCCCTGCTGATCCTACAACCCACAACCTACCTTTGTTTTCCTTGACTTTGTACCTAATTTCTTCACCTTACAACTCATTAGGGTCAAATCATTTTGGGTGTTTTCAGCTATTGGAAGTCCATTTCCCCCCAGCTATGCTTTGACTATTCCAGCATTACATATTTGCAAAGATGTGACTAGCCTGAGGAAGTCCCTGAAGCACAAATTTTTGAATCTTGTTTAGACTTACCCTTTTCCTATGACATTTCTTAGGCACCTGCTACTGGCCAGGGCTTAGAAATAGGATAGTGGGCTACCAGGGTCTTTATAAAATCATTCCTTTGATTTTATATGGAAAATGTTCTAAGTTCTTGAGCTTTTATAATGCATTAGTTATGCTATGTTATGATAAATGTAAGTCTGTGTGAGTGATGAGGCTGTATTACTTTCAGGAAAAGGGATGTTTCTTCTTTTAGGTGGAGCACAGATCTATGTGTGTTTATAAACTATTCTTTCTGTCTCACCCACAAAGGAAGTGAATTTAGGGCTGTCAACTCAGCAGAAGGTGTGACTGCAGCCATGGAAGCTCTGTCCAGGCAGAATGTTCACAGCAGCACTGGCAAATGGTGGTGCTGGATTTACCAATGGCACTGTCAGCGAAGATCACAGTCCCAGGAGAGTTGTCACCAAAGTTCTTGCTGTGGGGTCTTTGCTGCTACTATCATTTATTCCAACCATTTACCCTCTGACTCCACATTCTGCTGGAAAATTAAGACTGGTTTTAAAGATTGCTGCCTTTCCAAGTGTGACACACAGTGTGAGCCCAAACTGAGGATCCGAATGCCCAAAGCTGTTCTAGACTCTTACATATGATTTCTCCAGTGTAACCTTAATTCAACCCACAGACATCAGAGAGATGAAAGCTCTGCTGGAACCACATGGCTTCACTTCCAAAGAACTGCATCAGTCAGCCCTGGATTTTGAAAAGTCCTACACCTTTTGTAATGCCAAGTTGTTTTGGAGGAGTCACAGAGGCTGACCTGACCCCTCACTCTTCCTTGCCCCACTTTGACATTACAGGACTTGACAAAAGTTGTCTGTGTCACATCACCCAAAATATTAAAGACCAGCATGGAATGACACACATCAAACACCCCTCCAGCCAATGGATTACCAACATGTGAGACTTAATGACAGGAAAACAAATATTTTGTGTTTTCTAATGATAAATACACTAATGCAGCTGCAGTAATAATGTCTGTCTGATTTTGGCCAACCTGCTTCAGTAAATGTCACACAAAGCACCTGCTAGAAAGAGTTCAGGATACTGAAGAATTTCAAAATTGGGTAAATAATACAGAAAACATCTTTCCCTCTAAATTAAAAGCCAAGCCAATTGATGAGTACAAGAGCAATTTCAAAAAGTGACAGTCAATGACTACAAGCTTGCTCATGTTCAGTTGTACACATATAATTGCCAGTGAAATAGCAAAACGCTTGTGAGGAAAAGATTTTCCAGGTCCTAGATGTGCAGGTAGATGGGAGAGGAGCAGCAGCATCAAGGCTTGTGCCACTTGATCTGCAGCCCTCTAGGCAATGTTATTATTCTTTTCAAGCTACTGCATAAGCTGCCTGGATAAAGAAGTTGTTTCTCTGCAGTGCAAGGGTACTCTGTCTCTGGAAAGTCTCAGTCACTTGGACAGAAGTGTTAAATGCTGGCAGTGTTAACATAGTCATTTTTCCATCACCCATGCTGAAAGTTGTTTTCTGCCTCCAATCTCTTCAGCACAAATAGTTTGATTTGGGAAAAAAAAGTGAGTACGCAAAGAAAACCATTGAACAGAATGGCAAGAAAACAGGTTTAAAGTGATAATTTATTTGGGTGCTGTTGTAATTTGTCTGTTTTCAGGATTAATAGGTTGCCCACTTCATATTAGAAAAATCATACATGAGCACTCTTTGAGAAATCTTGAGATCATCTTAAAAAGCATGAGATGTTTGAGACATGAGCAACAAACTTTTACTACTTCCAATTCTAAACATTAAAGGGTTTAGGTACATGTTCTCAGCCTCTTCTTTGAAACTGCTGCTTATTCTTTTGATTTTATTAAAAGATGAATTCTTGTGGAGTTTCCTGTCAGGGTGATGGCTTCTTTCTCAGTCTTTCACTCTTACTCCCCATAGCTGGGATGAAATGCAGGAGATGTGGGATTTTCTTGTTCGGACTCAGTTGTTTATCAATTCTTATCTACATTACAGTCTTAGAAGCTGTGAGCCCTGCTAACAAGGTAAAACAAGGCTAATAATGGTGGTTCTCTGACTTTGCAGAGCTTTTTCAAGGACCTTTGGTCCAATAATGATTTGACACCTAAATTATTTTGATTCCTAACCCAATATCCAAACCTCTAAGTTCAACAGTGCAGATCTTATCCAATTTTAAGACACAATCGAAACTCATGAAGAAGAAGGAAGAAGAAAGTGAAAAAGAGGTATCCAACCACCACCCTAAAACCTCCATCTTTACAAATGTGTTCAAAACCTTAAATCCCAAATTTTTCAGCCTGTGACACCACACCTTCTATTCAAACTATACATGTGTGATTTTAATGTCATCACTCGATTTTGGAAGGCCTCAGATCACATGCAGAGTTTTCTTGTGGAAAACAGTCATAAAAAGTTCACAGAGGCTAGTGATTTTATAATGCATATAATGCATAGTGATTTTGGTTCTGTCAGATGCTTACCCAGACACATGCAGACAGAAATGTCATGGCTTTACTCTAGGTCTCACAATATTCTGTGGTTTTGCTGAAGGTCCATCAGCTGGAATAGAGAGATGAGTAGAAAAATTCAGCTGTCAGTTAGGAAAGAAAGGAGCATCTAGGCTTTTACATTACAGGGAAGTGTTTGTATGTGTGAGGTTGAGGCTCAGATGTTGATTTAGATCTTAAAGGCATGACTTTTACAGTGAGATGTCAACATTTCTGAGTGAGTCCCTTGGATCTAAAGGCCTGGGTCAGGCCTTAGGCCATGGGACTGGAATTTTAGTGGTACTCCAAAATTCTGAGCTGATCCGGGGAAAATCTGAAGTTAGTTGCAGAGGGAGGACTAGTCACACTAGTTTTACATGTGGCTGTGTTACAGGAGCTCTTTGTATACAGACCAGTCTGTGCATGTTTTAAAAAACCTGTATGTTAACAGCAGCAAGTTCTGGTAGCATTGAGGATGCTCTAATGGTGTCATTCAATGATAGTCCCAGCTTTCAAACCTGGGATGCAGCAGCTGCAGTCGAGGAATGCACAGCCAGGTTTCTTCTCAAGCAACAGTGAAATATGAATGACAAAGCTGCCATGTAAAGAGCAGCACGATATTACATCACCTTTTACACCTTTGGAAAGTTATGGTAGGAAACCAAGTTCTGGTGCTTTCACAGCATCCAGAGACTCATGCTTACACAACTACTGGCAGGATGCACAATGATACCAAATGCTGTGGTTCAAAATATGCTTCCCTGTAACTGCGAGTGACCTGGGGACAGCCAGAGCAATACCTTTGATGGCAGCTCTGCAGAGAGGAAACAAGCACCACCTCACCTACAAACAAAAGCTGGAAAATTATGTCTTCTGTGGCAGTCACAGAGAGAGATCCATCAGTCTTTATGCAGCATGTATGTCATAAAATCATGGAATGGTTTGTGTTGGAAGGGACCTTAAAGATCATCTTGTTCCAATTCCCCTGCCATGGGCAGGGACACTTCCACTAGACCTGTTTGCTCAAAGCCCCACCTTGGCCTTAAATACTGCCAGGGATGGGGCTTCCACAATATCTCTGGGCAACATCTTCCAGAATCTCACCACCCTCTTAGGAAATAATTTCGTCCTAATATCTAATCTAAATCAAGTCTCTCTGAGCTGCTGTCCCTTGTAGTGTGGGTATGCAGTCCAACGCCAAAAGAAAAACCTAGCGTAAGGCTCCTGATGCAGGAGGAGCCCTGCATCAGGAGGGGCTANTGTAGTGTGGGTATGCAGTCCAACACCAAAAGAAAAGCCTAGCGTCAGGGTCCTGATGCAGCAAATTCAGCTCGTGTTTTCTGAAAGCTGTGGGTCACAGTGGATGAGTCTGGCTGTGGAGGGTCAGACCTTGCTCAGTACCTCAAGTACCTCAAGGAAACTATCAGTTAACTTAGGTGTCAAACAGGTGAATGATGGGCAGCTCCCCCACAGGGCAGAGGGATGAGGTCGTGGCTCTCGATACAGCTACAAACAGTACATCAATATTCATTCCAGCTGCAGAAGTGCTGTGTCTTGTACTGAGTTCGAGCTGGTGCACGAGCACATTCCTCCCAGTGGCTGCAGAGCCTCTCCAAAGGCAGGCTGGATCCGTCTGCACAGCCAGCAGCAAGGCCAGCTCCTGCTGCTGAGGGGGAATGCAGTCTACAGCCCTGGGATGGAGCAGCCTGAATCCATTTTCCCAGAGCTTGCTTCAGGGGATGTTTTTGTTTATCCAGCTTACCCATTTGCATTTGTTACTTTGCTATTTCACCTCATAAGCACTTGCTAAGCAATTCTTCCCGGCTGCAAGCACTGGCAGGGTGCAGCCTTCCACCAGACATTGCTGGGACTCTCCTCAATCTCCGTGGAGTGAGTCACTTCTGCACTCTCTCCTCCCCTCTTCTCTTGCTCCCTGTGCACAGAGACATTTGTGAGACACAAAAGGATAAAAGTTCTCCTATAAACTGCCAGGCTAGTGCTGACACTTCTTGCCACACAACTGACAGGACTAGTTTTATAAAAATAAATCTTGACAATGAAGAGCTCAGTATATTGTTAAACTCAAAAAGATCCATTTGCTCAGCTGGGGAGGTCTTTTGGAAATCACCATTCATGGGGGTTTCACCCTGGTTTCCTTCTGTTGAGACAAATCACTATTATTATGATCAAAACATGCCCTCCAGAAAGGGGAATTTGGAAATAAATTTGAAAATGTCTCGCTTCCCCTCCATATTCTGTGCTTAGGGTTAATCAGCCTTGCCGTTTTAATTGTTTTAATTCCTTTTCCATGTTTTTCTCCCCTGTGAATTTGACTTGCCTGAAATTCCAGGCTGAGCTTCTTCTTACTGGTCCTCAAATTCTCTGGCTGAATTTGAAAAGCTCTTGTAGTGCCCGGTATCTCAGGAATGTACTTTGACACTCCATCAAGTCAACTCCTCCATCTTCCTTTTATTGTCCTGTTTATCTGGGGGACAGGAAGGGAATGGGGCATGTGGTGGCAGCCCCAGGGAAGTCACAGGTAGCTGGGGCTGTGTCCAGCTCTGAAGCGATTACCTCGCACCTCCCAAGTATCCACTCCTGGCTTTTTATGTGCAGTCCAGGAGAACCATTCTGCTGAGGGCTCCTTTCTTCACTGACTGCTTTGGGAACTCACCCCTACCTCAGGAAAAATTTAGGTGCTCTTATGGGGAAATTGAGAAACATGATGGCACAGCCACTCAGCGATGGCAGTGAGGACCTTGAGCCCAGCTCAGTAACAAGAGCACTCTACCAGGAACCCAGGTTTCTGTGTTCTCATTACTTCCTTCCCCTTTATGCAGCCATCCAATCACCTTCTTTTGCATTGGCATCTCTTCCCTCAAGGTCTTCAGGTTCTAGTCCTTTCTCTCTGACTCCTGGACTACAGATTCCTGGGAGAAGGATGGTATTCTCACTATGTCTGCACGGCACCAGAGGCATCCCCTGTGCAGCGAGGAAAAATTGTGTCCCCAGTGTGAAAGGTGCTACTTGTTGGTGCACATGAGCCTTGAGCCCCTCTCCAGTCCATGGCTCTTCACAAGAGTCTGCTTCCTGACCCATCCAGCAATTTTGTGTTGAAGGGCCCACGCCTCAGTTTTCCCAACCACTGAAAGCATTTCAGTGAGGTTATCAGTGCTATTTGTGAAGGCACACACTCTCCTCATGGAGTGGGACCAGAGGTCTGGTGCAGAGGTGCTCTAAGTGGTGGTACTCAGATATGAACTGATTGGTTCCTTACATTTTAAAAGGAAAGGAACAGCCCTTGCCTTTTTTTTTTTAATGGGCATTTTTAGTAGCAAATGCAGAGAGCTTTCATTTTGCAGCCTATAACTAAATTTCACACCCTTTCTCTCTGAAATGAACCTAGGATTTCTTCCCTCAACTTTTCCTGCCTCAAAATCCAGGTTGGTTTGTTGAAATAAGAAGTAAACATAATGACTTTAATGGGATGAGCTTGCAGGGCTGTTGGCTGACTGAGGCCACCCAGCTAGAGTTCAGCGTGAGACAGTCTGCACCTTATAAGGCCAAGAGATGAAGGCATTTAAAACAAAAAAATAAAGGATCTGAACATGTTATTTAAATCATGGTGAAGGCAATTTTTTTAAATTCTTTTTTTTCCCCTTTTGGTTCATGACAAAACCTGATATATGCAAGTGAATATAACGTCTAACATTTGTTAAATCCAGACTGAAGGCCAGCCAGATAGCTCTGAAAACAAACTGTGAATATTTTAAATGGAGTGAGATATATACGACGGAGTAAATAAAGGGCACATACCACATAAGAGAAATTGGACAAAGTTCAAATGCTATTCATCTTGGGGAAAGGCTTTTGAGCAGAGCAGTGCAGCTTGGAAACACTTGCATGTGCATTAGGGTCCACTGCTGGGGTCTGGCTTTTAGGAGCAAGGGCAGTTAAATCATTAAAAAGAAAAAGGAAAAAAAAAAATTGCCAGCCCAGGTATTGCATGCTCTTAGGTAACTGAAGAGTTAGAAAAAGAGAATAGGGGTTGTATTAGGCAATAGTTGGAAGTGGTCCCACATGTCAAGAGTTCAGTGCTACTTCTAGGACTTAAGTGCTAATAAAATAAGCTTCTAAACTGCTGAAGGCACATGTCCAGCCCCAAATGCTTTCCAGTTCCTTAGCATTTATTATTTTTTCTGCCTGATATAGCATTTTTAACTCTACTTCTCCAAGCCCAGAGATACTCCCAAATTTGGCTTCTTTTGTCTTTCTTTGGATACATTTTCAGTTGACACCACTCTGGAAATTGAGACCCTTGAAGTGAAATTCCTGCCATGCATAATGCCACTTTTCCAATGTTTAAAAATTTGTTTTTCTCTACCTGTGGATTTGGTGGGAATCCCAGTTTTGAAAAGATATGATATGCACAATACATACAAGATTTTAATAATGGATATAATTTACACATATATTGGTAGTTTGCTCTGTGCAAGCAAGAGGTCCAACTCTATGACAGGAGAGAAGTTGTTCAAAAAAAAAGGATTTGAGAAAAAAAAATATTTTTTAGGAATATTAGGACTGGATTTGGAGCTGACAACTGGTAACTTGTGGTTGGTGGTACACGAGAATAAATAAGTGGTAGCTCAACATCCTGGTACCACCAATGGAAATTTTTAAACTCTCAGCAGAGATGGAGCAGGCTGTCTGGGGAAGGTTTGCAGGGCAGTTTATTCTGGTGAGAACTGGAGATGTACTTGTGGGGCAGCAGGGGAGGTAACAAAACCCTACCCATGATCTCCAGCTCCTGAGCCATCCTCGCAGCCCCTTCCCCAAAACCCAGCCCATCAGTCTTCCCCCTCAGCCAAAAGCTGACAGCTCTTGGCAGCAAGGCTCAGCGTGGTTGTTGGTTTTAATCACATTGCTTAATTTCTGTTTTCACTCCATGCTCATGTGTCTGTTGCCCATGAACTCTGCATTTTAATAGCAGCACGTCAAAAGAGCTGTGCAGACGCACTTGGGTGCAGGAGCAGGGAACGCTCGTTTGTCATCTCCCACAATATCGAGCACCTCGGCTCTGTTTGGATATCTCCACGGGACCTGTTTGCCAGGGTGGAAGGCGACAATATTTTTCCAAAGACTCTTCTCTCAAATCAAATGACAGCAGTCTTTGTGCTACCTCATGGGAGTCCCTCTCACCCCACACTGCCCCTGGAATGAAAAAAGCAGAGAAGCACACTGTTTAAATATGCATACAAAGCTCTGCTGCACAATAGATTAACTGCCGTCAGCTTTCTATTTAGTGTGAGGAAAAAACAGTAGAGATTTTTAATTGATAATTCAGAAAGACACTCCATTGAATGGTGTTAATAATTACATCTGCCTATTCTGAGCTCTTCATCTACGCTGGGGTAATAGAGCCTTGTCCCTCAGGGACTGGAGCCCAGCTGAGAAGGCGGGACACCAAGCAAAGGAGTTGTAATTTGTATTTTGTCAACAAAAGCTGCTTAATCCTCCAGAAAGGCATCCTTCAGAGAGGCAAGCCTTTGTCCCAGGGTTTTCAGAGTGGAGGGAGAGGATGGGGAGGGAGGGAGAGAGGGAGAAAAGGGAATTACTGGCCACATGTAATTTATGGTTGAAAAGGTTCATTTATAGCTATCCCACTGTTGTATGCTTAGCCTGAGACCCTACTAGCTTCTCATTCTCTCATCAAGTTTGCCTTTTGTGGCTATACGAATGGTAATGATTTGAGGAGAGGTTGGTCATGGTTGTTAAGAGTCATCTAGCATGATCAGAACTGAAGTCTCAAATTGATATTCATGTCTAAATACATTTCGGCAGCATGAAATTTGGGGGTCCCTGCAATAATCATCTAGGAGCAAGCATGATGCAGTGCTATGCATATATGTATTTATTAGCCTACTTTCTGTTAGTTTTCTAAGTTTCAGATGACACAAAGGGTTTTTAACATCTCGCAGAAATTATTAACTGTATATGAGGAATAAATAGATAATAAAGAGATCAGAATTGGAGATGAAGGAAGCCCTCTGAGCTCTGGTGATCTGAACACACTGTCTAATTTTGCTGTCAGGTCAGATCCAAGGCAGAAGACAGCTCTTTTATTAGTGCAGCTTGGGTACAGTGAGAAGCCCTGAAACACAAAGCAAGTGTAAGTGCGGCAGCTGCTTGACATCTCTGCCACAAGAGGCTGGCATCTCATGGGAACAGACCCTGGAGCAGCGTCACCCCATTCTCCCATCTGACTTCCAGCCTGGGCAGTCTGTGCAGGTTCCCAGCCCACAAGAGAGAGCATTGAACACCTCCATGGAAGATGCTTCAGCAGGCTGGCCACAGGTGACATCAGAGCTGATGTGCTCACCCTGAACTTCTGCAAGGTGTGATTCTCCATGCGTGGAGTCAGCCTCATGCCCGCAACAGTGAGAACCCTCCACCCCAGGAGTCTTAGTCTGAAAGGTGCAAAATAGGCAAGTAGTCACCAGGAGTCATCTGCAAAAAACCCTGGTCTGCCCAACAAAATTTCTGCCATCCTCAGGCTCAAGTCCTTTGGTGCAGCACCACTTCAAAAAAGCTCTTTAGGTGCACTTTGGTACGTGTGGATCAACACCAATCCACCGATGGGTGCCTGGCCAGGCACCTCTTCTCCACTGGGCTCCTCCTGGCTTCAAGGCAGAGAAATGGCTATGGGATAAAGGCTGAGAGAGGAAGAAGAAGGATCTTCCTCAGTACAGGACAAAAAAGATGTTGGCAGCAAGGGAGGGCCATGTCAGCATGGGGCAGTGGCAAAGTACAGCTTGGCCAACAAAGTGTTTGCTGCCCTCCCTTCTCCAGGAGTTCAGAACAGGACACAGAGAGCTGAGGCTTAATGATTGTTCAGGCAACTTGTTATTGGAAATGTAATGCCAAACTGCACATCTAAACACACCCAGATCTGAGGGCACTTGAAATCCAAATTTGCACCTTGATTTGCATTTTGTCATGGAGCCCTGGGTCTGTGACTAACCCTCATTAGCCTGGAATGAAAGCTTCATTTCAGTGTATATCAGTTCACTCCATGAAAATCAGTTATTTGAACCTGGGTTGGCACAGGTGTCAGCCAGGCTCCAGAACTGAATCTGAGCTTGACACTTTTGATCCATCCATATATATTTCCCTTCCTTCCAGCTTCCTCCTTTCTTCCTTCTTCTTCTCTCCCATCCTGCCCACCTTCTCTCTGTCTTTCTAAATGAAATCGCACACCCTGTCCCATTTCTAGATGATGGCCTTGTCATAGAAACTCTAATTTCAAGTTCATGTGTAGTTTTAGGATTTCCATTCTCTCAGAGAATTTAATTTTAAAGGATGGGCAGAAGCAGCAAGGACATTTCTGGGACAGAAAGAAAAGGCACTTTACAAACCAGATCAATAACTGTTCCTGCAGCAGACTAATCATTAATTTATTCATATGGCATGTTATCAGTGCATGCCTCCAACAGGAAACTCACAAACCAGAAGTTATTCTCCTCTGTACAGTACATATCATGGATGATTTCTTCACTCAAAGGCATTGTTCAGAAGATCAATGGGACTAAGCAACTGTCACACCATGATTATTGCACGACCTTCAGTGAACTCCTCACCCTCAAAACCACAGTGAGGTTTTCCCTGGCTTGCAGACCTGTAACGCCAGTGCTTCTTTACCTCCTGACATCTACCCAGTCTGCAAGCACTTTAGAGTACTTTTTCATCTCACTTTTTATCAAATCAGAAGTTGATTTGCTAAATATACTAAATATACCATTGCCACATATATTCTGTCTAGCTTTCTCTCAAGTTTCACTGCAGATTTGGCCTTCATAAATGCAAACAGAGACAAATATGTGCATATGGATGAAGACAATCCACTGAATGCAAATACTAGTGTAAAATCATTACCCAGGTAATGAATTTGTCCCTTCCACATTACCCCAGCTAATATGTGCAGTAAATGCCTCTGAGTAAATGCCTCTCAGCAAACGTCTCCTAGCGATGGGTTGTCATTTACTTGTAACTGTGCTTTAACACACCAGCTCCCTTGCCCAAGCCTCTCTAAACACCTTTGATCTCACATTTGGATCATTAGGAAGAGGTTATTACCTGGTTACTAATGCTGGGTCTGTGTAATTTCTCCATGGCATTACCCGAGTTAACAACGGGATCATAGGAAAAGGGCTCCGTGCATCATGGAACAAGGGTGGACACCTGAGCCGCTTTTGGGTGGCTGAAGTACAAGTGATAATGGCTTGTGGGACAGTGCTGGCTCCTGGTTCAGCATTGACTGATATTGATTTGTGCCTGTGCTGATACGCTGCAGCCACAGGAGCAGGGGTTACTCGCCTGTTTAGAAGCGTCACGCTCACTTTACTTCCCTTTGGTAACTATTTGCATTACCTCTCTTTGCTTTTATTATTACTGAAGGGGGACCAGTAATTGCAAGAAAGACTTGGACAGGTACCTGAGAAACCAGAAAAACAGGATAGGAACAATGTCTTGTGGGAAACATACTGTTCTTACAGAGTCAGGGACTTGGTAGAGGAGCTGCTGAGAATGGGATCAAGATCTCCTCCCAGTTACTTCCCTCTGTATCCCCATGTCTCCATGGAATACAAGAGGTTTTTCTGGTCTGTAAATAAAACCAGAACAGACACTTTTTTTTTTTGTTCTCTCGTCATTCACAAGACGAACATTAGATCACTTAAAAACCCATTAACTAAAATCCTTTTGCTGAGGCAGGAACCAAATCAGCTTGACCAAAACACGCAGCTCTGTGCCTGTGTTTGTGAGAGGATGACTCCAAATAACACTTGGGGTTTACTCACTAAACAAAACCAGTGTGTTTCTGCTGAGCCAAAATCCGTTTAAGGATTTCATATGCAGCAGACCAGCTTCAGCCAAAGAGACTGTGCCAGACTGACGAATTCACTCAAACTTTTCCGCTTGTCTAAATCAAAAGGAAAAGAAAAGGCACTTTCAGCAAGGGAATTAAATAGTTGCACTAATTTACCCCTTCCCCATGTTCCTTGGGCAGTGTGTCAAAGGGAAGTCCTTGTCCATATTTTCAATGGAGGAGGTGGAAGAAAGAGATACATTAAGGTTATCCCTTCATAACTTCCCAAACGCTGTCAGCTCATTCCTAGCAACTGAGGTGGTCTCTTTGCAGACTTACAGGATCTTGTCCTGTATAATTTTTCTGGGTTTTGCTATATTTCAGAGAAGAGAAGTGATATTGTCATCGAGAAATGAGGTTTCAGGTCATTTAGCTTTGTCAATTCTCCTATCTTCTTCCTATACAAACCAGAAAAAAACATTTCACTGCTACCCCACATCTCATTGTCTGTTCTTATCTTGCTGGCTGAATTTTTCTCACTGTTTGTTTCTATTCCATGAGAAATTATTTACCCCAGAACCAATATTTTCCTAGCAAACTGCCAGCATTGTTACAATTTCCCATCTTTTTTCCTTCCACCCTCACTTGCTGTGAAGTATTTGCATTGACAGATGAAGGTGGGATAGCAGAGTTCTCCCAGAGCTCTGGGTCCAGTCCTGGCTCTCAGGACATGCCATCCTTGCCAGAAATTGCCCAAGCACCACTCAGCCCAGCCCTCTCTCCCTCCACTGCTGCTGGAAGCCTGTTTTAGAGCAACACTGCTCAGGTGGCTGAAAAACCTCTTCTAATTTCCTGACTGTGTTTATGAGTGGCCAGTATATAGCCATTTGTTCTTGTGCCAACTCTGCCTTTTGCTTTAATAGCTCTTTTCCCTCCTTTGTATTTACATCCCTGCTGTATTTATAGACAGCAGTCATGTTCCCTTCATTCTGCTGGGCTTAACAAGCCAATCTCTTTTAGTCCTGTCTCATAAAATAGGCTTTCCAGGCCCTGATTATCCTCCATCCTAGTTGCTTTTCTCTGCACCTGTTCCTGGTTGAATTCATCTTTTCTGATAAAGTCAAACCAGTTTAAAATTACTGACATATCCTACTGACTGAAGGACTGGATTTGATTACTTTTCCAGCCAGAAGCATTGTAATAAAGCTCAGTATTATTTTATGAGGGCTATGAACAATAGCTATGTATTTTCTTAGGCTCAGGTATTATCTAATTATTACTTGAGGACCACACTACTTAATAAAGGTGCTTTTCTGACTACTCAAGAGCCACGTGGCTGTGATTGGCATGAAGCAGATGCTTGCTCTGCCTGTAACAGCACTCCATTCAATGCTGGGGGAGAATGTATTTATTTAACTTTACCAGTTAACCTTTATTATTTAAGGTTTGCAATATCATCCATCAAATTGCATGGATTGCTTTCCACAGGTGCAAATGAATCATCACATGTTTGCCAGCTTGGAAAACATTTAGAAAATTAGGGGCTAGAGCTTTAGGGGAAAAAAAAAAGGAAAGGGACAAGAAATTACAGTCAGTCCCACAGCCCTTGCTGGGTTGTGGCTGTCCTGCAGGAAGCAGAGATGGGTTTTCTTCCATCACAGGTTTTGTGCTGGTTTCTGAGATCCTTGTCAGCAAACGTCAGTGGCTCTAAAGCTGAGCCCATCCCTTAATGAAACAGTTATCCCAGCCTTAAAGGCAGGATTAGCTACCCGAAGTGGAGCAGAGAGCCCCTCTGCACTTTTTAACACCTCATGAAGAGATCTGGCTGCCAACAAAAGGAAAATCCTAATGTGTAAAAAATGCATAATAATAAGGACTTTGGCTGAGTGGAATTCCATCACGGATCAGATGAAATTGCCTTGTGCAACTTGCTGAGGGCTCCATGCTATGCTAAATGACCTTTGTACCATGTAAAATGGGCACTGCAGCAGGATGCAGGGAGGACCAGGGGCCGGGCTGCTCTTTTATTTTCCCCCCTATGGAGTTCAAGCTTGTCAAGAACACAACAGAAATGAGAGGGAGAAAGAGGGGGAAGAAGCATCTCATTGAATTTTTCATGAAGGATTTTTGTCAGAGGAGAAGGAACATCTGTGTTTATGAAGGGTGCGAGGAGGGGACACAGCAAAAGCAGGGTGTGACTCTCTGGTTCAGGGTACCCAAGGATGTGTACAATGCCCCATTCCAGTGGTAAAATCCAACATGTGCTGCAATATTTTAAGGCTACAGCTGAAAAGGACTTTGCCCTCAGTGTTATATGCCTGAGGCTGCCTGCTTTGCACTTGTGAAACAGCAGTGATTCCCGGAGGATTTGGGTCTGAGGTTCAAGGGGCCCAGATGCTCAGCACCCTAAAAATCAAGCCCTTGGTGCCTCAAAATGATGAAAAACCCATGATCTCCCCATTTGTTGATGTGTCTAAGAAGGCCTGTTGGGTGGCCAGGCAGGTTCATGTCCCTGTCCACATGGGACTGATCATCACCTGAGGCCATCCATGGGTGCCTTCAGAACCCATGAGGAGCTTTTCTTTCTTTTTTTGCTGGGCTTTCCTCACCTCCCTCAGAGGCACCTGGGGCCGACAAAGAGCTGGAGAGGTGAAGCAGAGAAGGACAGAGGGACTGATCTCCTCAGAGGTGTTTAACAGGGTCTTGGGTTACATACTCAGGGCTACATTCGGCACCATATTTGAGACCAGCCTCTCTCAGCTCAGACTGGCAGGAGCTGTGGGGCTCTTTCCTTTTGTTTGAAGTAAGGGCTGTGAGCCTTTCTGTAGAGTCAAGGGGGAATTTTACTGCACAAATTCTTTCCTATATCATGATCATTATGCCCTTGATCAATCCTCCACCAGCAGCAAAGCTCAGTCTCTGACTGTAAGTTTGTAGTTTCTTACTGCAGGGCAATGCTTTTTATCCCACAGAGGTGGACATGTGGAAGAGCTGTTCAGTGTGACTATGGGACTGGACACATGTTGCAGATGTGCCTGTGGTAAAGGAAGACTGAGCTCAGCATCATCATGTCTGCTGTCAGCTCTGCCTCTGTTCTGCTCACTCCACTAGGGAACAGCAACTGATGCACTGAGAGCTGTACAAACACAATGCAAAACCTCACACCTGCCACTAGCTTAGGATGCTCCATAAACAAAAGAAAAAATAAATAAACAGACACCCAAAACTGATGAAAGGGATCCAAGGCATCTCAACAAGTGTGTTGTATGTCTGCAGAAGCAGGATATGGACATCTGTTGTAATACACTCAGGGGCTTTGTGTTCGATCTGGCTATGCATCAAGTGTCAAACTTCCAGGAGCTCACCATTCAAACCACGGCCACATTTCAATCAAATGTTTTTCACCAGAGCTCACCAGGTCAGCAGCCTCCCTGAAAGTTTGCCCAAGAGGCTGATGAAGCATTCTGAAAGAAACAAGCTGATTGCAGGTGCAGAGCACCCGAAAATCAGCCCTTGAGTTGTTGTCAAGACTTGTGTTTCTGATACCTTTTGCTCCCAAATAATGCTGCACTGCCCCACAAGCTCACACCCACAATCCCTGAAGGGGGAGCAAGCCCAAACAGGCAGAGATGAGTATCTGTTCCATGGCATTGGATACCTAAATGCTCCAGTCTCCTGAGGGCTATCCGTGCTGCTTTGCAGCTCTTCAAACAAAGATTCCCCAAGCAAAGATACAAATTTCACAGAGCACACAGAAATCCTGAAGGTCAGATGGCACAAGAAAAACACAGTCAGAGAGGATCTGTTGTCCTGAGTTCTTTTTTACCCATTCTAGTAGCATTTTGCATAACCCAAAACTGTTTATTCTCTCTACCTCCAAATCCCTTTTCTCCTATCTATGGAATTCATACCCACCTGCCAGGAATTTTTCATGAATTAATTTGGTCTGGGAATGTTGGAAGAGCTGTTACCAAAATGCAAAAGAAATTTTAAAAAATATTATTATTTTTATTAAATCTTTTTTCTCCCCCCACTCCTCCCTCCACCCACTGCCCATGGCCAGAAGGTAACTCTGTGCCCTCTGAGAGCATTACAGAGCAAGTGCTTCCACAAATCTCCCTGCAACTTTCCTCCCCGTGGACTGGTATCATCAGTCAGAGACCTGATCCATCTGGAGATAACAGGAGTAATTTATCCTTTGTGGCAGCTCATCTTCTTGCCCAGACATCCTCAGTGCTGAAGCAGGGTGAAATCTTTCCCTTGGAGGACAAGAAGGAGAAATGGCCTTTGATAGCTCTTTTTCTGGCAGTAGCAGCAACATTTCACTCTGGTGACATCCAATGTCCCTTCCCTGGCTGAGACAGCCACAGAACAGGCACGGGAAGCACACTTGCTGCAATTCCAGGTTTTCCTCTCGTGCTGCCTCCCCTTGGAGGGGTTTTGCTCATTATGCAGAATTGGGTCTCTGGACAAGGGCTCAGGGGCAAGAACTTGAGGGGGATGGAGGTCCCCTCTGCCCAGGGATGGAGAGAATGGGATGGAGGGGGATGGAGGTCCCCTCTGCCCAGGGATGGAGAGAATGGGATGGAGGGGGATGGAGGTCCCCTCTGCCCAGGGATGGAGAGAATGGGATGGAGGGGGATGGAGGTTCCCTCTGCCCCATCAGCGCTGCTCAAACTCCATGTGAGAGCACCAGGGCAGCTGAGCAAGGTTCCTCCAGCCCCTGACCACAGACAGCAGGTCTCACAGCCCTGAGGAAGCACCATTCCCCAGAGACATTGCTGGACACACAGTCCTGCTAGGGGGTTTTTGGCCAGCACTCTGCGAGCACTGCGCTGTGCCCCACAGGGCAGGGTTAGTGATGCTCTGCCAGCCCCACGAGCCCACGGTTGTGGCACTTTTACCCACACAGAGTGTGCTGAGCAAAGCTCCACTGTGCCTTCCCCCAGCACCAGCCAGTCCCCTCACAGCAACCTCTTTCTTCTTCAGTTCAAAGTGCTCTGGCACTTCATCTGGAAAATTCTTTAAATCTACATTACCTCTGCCTTATTTAATCTTTTCGGGAGCGCTGACATCCAGTGCATGAAGAAAGAGATTTTAAGCTGAAAAGAAAGCAGCCCCTGATCACTTCTTAGAGCTAAGTTACAAACTGAATTGGAAACTGGAAGGTGAAAAGAATATGTTACCTTTTAAGTGTCACATTTTTCTCTGCAAAAATGCCTTTTAACTGAGCTGTCGCAGAAGGCATAGAAATAGCATCAAGCCATGGCCTTAGATCTTGCTCTGAGTTTTGCTCCTAAACAGGTGCCTTTGGTGCTGGCTTTGTTTTTGCACAAATGGGGGCCACCAGGCACTTACTTGGAATTTGGAAATCTCTCAGACTTGGGAAGATTTATATCTCTGTGTTGATGCACTGAGAGTCCCCACTGCTTACAATGCTTCATAGCACAAACCAGATCCATCCTCAGCATCAGCAGCACTGAGACAGACCTGGACACTGCAAATATCAGAAAGAAAAGCAAAGAGGAATTTGTAGGATTTATGATGTAGCTGAACACCGTAAATCCCTATCTGTCACACCTGAAACTGCAAACCACAGTGCTGCTTGGAGCTCACCTGGGTTTGAGGTGCTGCAGACTGTGTGTCTGAGGTGAAGGATGTGCAGCAACGCACTTATTGCACAAACATTCCCTCCGTGCTGCAGGACACAGGGCAGACAGCACTCCCATGATCCTGGCTGAATCCCTGTGGGCAGGACTGTTTTAGGACACAGCCAAGTAAGGACACAGCCCAGAGCAAGTCACCTCTCCAGGAGGAACAACTCCCTCCAGGCCATTACTGGTCAAGACATATCCAAGGTCACCCTAGCCCAAAGTGCCTTCCTGCATGAAAACATCTATTTACCTAGAGTGGAACAAACATCTGCTGGCCCATGGCACATCCCAGCAGGACTGTTCATACTCTTCTCCTGGTGGATGCAGGATTTGCAGGGGCCCATGACAGAGAGGAGATGGGAGAAGGTGCTGGGACAGGACAGGGACAGATGCATGGGTTCATCGCACAGGTCAAAAGCAGATGGAGGGAGAAGAATGGCTGAAGCAGCTCTCCAGGGCTGGTTTCTCCCTGTGCATCTCACAAATACCATCATCTTCAACATCTTTGCTGCAACTGTACCCACACCTTCACCAGCAATGTCTGAGCAGGCTCACATCCTTGGGGCCCAGTCTCTCCTGCATGGTGACAGTCCCTTGGACCCCTTACGCCAGCCACCCCTGTCCTCTTGTTTCTGAGTTTAGCCCTAAAATACTTTTGTGTCTGACCCCTTTTCTTTTTTTACCCCCAGGACACTCACCTGAGCTGGGACCCATCAATTTTGACAGAACTTCAGCAGGAATTTTGCCCAGTTAAGAAAAAGCCACTGTTTCCCTACAGAAGAGATAATCTCTGTTGTTTGTGAGCAAACAGACTGTAGGGCACAAATAAGAGTAGTGCAATAGAATAAAATACAATTTACACATCAGACAGGCTGACAAATGTTGATTAAAATGTCTCCTTTCACAATCAAATGGCAAATATAAAGACATATTTTCCTATCTCTTAAGGAGCTTTCATAGCAGCCTAGGCCAGAAACACTAATATTATACAGTATCCAGTGATGTGAGTGCCCTTTGCAGAAACAGGCACGAGCCTTTTACTGAAGGAGATCTTGTCTCAGTCTTCTCCTCTGACAAGGACTTGATTTAAGACAGCTCAATTCAGTTGTTTGTTCAAAGGCATCCAGTGCCATCAGACACAGTCTTCAGGGTCCCTCTGGCCCCCAGAGGACACAAATGGGCCCAACCCTTCTGTCTGATATTGGCCCTCTTCAGGTGTTTGACAAACTCCCAGTCTTGTCCAGAGCAGCAGATAACCAGTTCAAGGTGGGGAGATGGGGCTCTTAATCCTCTGTGCATCAAGTTGCATTTTGCAAAACTTGAAATGCCTTTTCCTCCTTGTCTTTTAAAACAGCCTGGGAGATCCAGGGATGGGATCGACAGCAGGACCCTTTCTTAAGCAGGCACCATCACATCCTTCTGTCATACACCTACCAAAAGCAATCTAGAGGAGAGCTCTTTCCCAGGGCACTGATTATCTATTGATCTCCCTTGGGATGCTGGAGAACTCCCCATGTGTGTATCTCCTCTGCATGCTGTGAGCCCACCGAGTATCAAAACAAAAAACAAACAATAAGGAGCAAATTGTTTTTCATTTTTACAACAAAGCTGTAGGCGTGCAGGGCAGAGGTGAAGGAAGCTCCACCTCTGGCTGCTGAAGACCTCCCCCGAGCATCAGGTAGAGCCTCAGCTCAGCAAGGCTTCATCTACATCCAGCAGCTCCAGGGAAAGCTCTGGTTAGTGGAAGCAGAGGGGGAAGCAGGGCTGTGTTTTCACCAGAGTGCTGTGGCTTGCACCCTACCAGCCTGAGCATTACAAGTGGTGGATGCACAGGCAAAAGCTGGGAGGAAATCCCACTCCTGAACAGATGCAGGCAGCCAGGAGCTGGAAATGTCTGTCTGCTCCCAAAGCAGTGGGGCTCAGCTGCAGCTGCAGGCAGGGCCACGAGGCAGGGCTGGTGCCAGCAGCTCCACCAGAGCAGCTCCAGCACAAGCTCTGGTGCAGACAGCTCTGACTCACCAGCTCTCCCAGATTTGTCCTGGAGCAGGAGGGAAGGGTGAGCCTGCACAACCCCACAGCGATGATTGTGTTCCCCCACAGCAGCAGCTGTGCAGGGAGGTGAGCCAGAGGAGATGGAAACAACTTCTTACTCTGCTTTCCACCCCATGTCTTGCACAGACAGGAGAAACAGGAGAAGTCCTGCTTAATTCTCAGCCTACAGGCCAGGACACTGAAGGAGCTGCTAGGAGGCAGCAGACCAAGGCCAAGAGACTGGTGGCACAGAAAAAAGAGGCAAGGCAGGGAGCTGATCGTAGATCCCTTGACACCTGGCAGGGTCTCCTCTCTAAGGGAAAGCACTCCAGTTAAACACCTATTTCTCCAATGTTTATGCACTCCTGAGTTTGCCAATGCCTCTCATCATTGCCAGGGCCTCCCTCTCCCGAAGCACCCCAAATGTGCAATTCATACCTGGAGCTGCCCGAGGGAGGACAGGCTTGGCTCTGATGCCGAGCAGACAGGTGAGCACTGATGGTACTGCAGCTCCTCCAGGGGAATGATTACCTGATTTATCTCCAGCCAAATCCTCCCTGATGTAAATTGTAGAAGCTCACTTGGCAGGAAGCCCCATCCCCTTATATAAGCTGAAATATTGCCCTTTGAGATTTATCCATTACTGCCAGACTGCTGAGCCGTCTGTCTTCAGCAAGGGCCCCAGCAGAGGAGAGGATGGTTGTGTTTGTACCGGTTTTGTCTGTGCAAGGTAAATATTATTGCACATTTTCCCCTGCAGCAGAGAGCCCAAATTCACCTGGACAGAGATTCCTCCTCTCTGTTGTGCTGAGTTTGGCTCAAATACTAGGAATTCAATTTGACTCTGTAAATATCTTTCACATTTAAATGCTTCATCTTGAAGGGAGGGAAGTCTCTTTTGGGGGTCTGAAATTTATACACATGCACAGAGAAAAATATTTCTGAAGAAAAATCCAAAGCAGCAAATCACTGTGCATATGGGAATGGGTATTCACTAAACTGTAACCCCATTCCCCTTCAGTCCTTCTTCCCCTCCTTCCCACCCAGAGAGAAACACAACCACACATACACCCCAACACCTCAGGTCCTCACCAGAGCCAAGCACACCCCTGGCCCCTGCCTGACTGCTCTCCCACACAACCAGCACCTCTCCAGTTGTTTGTGCCCCAGTTTGCTGGAGGGATCTGCTCCCCATCCCCACACTCCCACAGCAATTGGACCAGTTCTGCTTGGAGAGTTAGGTGTTTAAACCCTTGGAGGGCTGACAGGCCCAGGGAAGGAAGGCAGCTCTTCCCTCTGCAAAGCTCTGATAAGGCCAAGGGTCTGGCTGATAGACCTGGAGGGGCTGATGGGGTCTGCTGAGTTTTGAAGTGCTCATTACACAACTGCAGATTGCAGAGGAGAGCAAACCTGGTGCCCAAAGTGCAAACCCAGAGATAGGGACAGGTAGCCTGGAATTACACTGGCTGAGACATGGCTTCCCTCATTTAATGTCACTTAAGATACCACTTGGACATAAAACCACTTCCTTGCACTGAGGTTTAATACGTGCCCTGTGGCTGTTATCATTCCTGCATCCAGGGCTGAGCACTGCCATGAGGGGAGCTGGTGCAGAGGGGTTTTTGGGCAGAGCTGGGTCAGGTCTTCCCAACTTGGTGACAACTGACAGCCCTGAGTAGGAGAATCCACTGAGAGCTATCGTCCTGGCAAGGACACCTCTTCCCTTTCTATCTTCCATGTCCCAATCTCATTCAGAAAGATGTGTTTCAGCTCATCCTGCCCAGCCCACTGCTTTGATCTCAGGTCCTCTCTGTCATTCCCACAGCACTGAGGCAAACCACTGCTTCTCCAAGGGGAAGCCAGCTTGGATGCAATTTTCTCTGGTTGCAAGGACAGCAGGGAAATGAGTTGCTGGCTGTCACTGCAAGAATTGCTGTACCCCTTCCTGGAGCATCCTCTATTTGACTCTTCTTGTGACAGACCCCTTTGCCACCTGGCTGCAGGGAAGAGCCTCATTTGAACCCCCCAAAAAGCAGAACTGGGGTTTGAAGCATGAGATCCTGGACTGGGTAAACTCCAACTTACAGTAAGACAGACCCCCATCCCCTTCAGCATGCTGTCATGTTTCTCAAGGGCTGGGGACCATTGTTAGAGAACAATGCAGCATTTCTATAAAAGAGGAGAGCACAGTTAATAAGTTCACTAACTGAGAAAAACAGCCTTTTAATATCTCTCTTTGTGACTCATAGTGTGAGAGCCAGCTGTTACTACTGGAGAGAAATTCCTTGCTGATTAGTCTTTTAAAGGGCTTCCCAGATAATTAAATAATGATTTCTCTCCCCATTCACTCTAAGTGACAGGAGAGCCTGGCAAACCCTCTAAGCATGGAAGGGCAGCATGTTTTCCCAAGCCTTACAGGATCTTAGCTATTCTGCAGCTAATCCGGTGTTTAAACCCAGCCGCGGATCCCTGCACCAAGGGACAGCCGGTCCCACATCCATGGCGCTGCAGGGCTGACCCGGGCTCGGCTGGATTCCTAAAACTAGGCTTTAGGCCAGGGCTGTGTTCTCAAATATGAAATTATAACAGGAAGGATAGTCTCACCTGGGCAGACAAATTAACTTTTCTTCCCCTCAGCTTCCTGAGAAAGCAGCTTTGCCTGAGGTTTGCACAAGCTCAGCAGTGGTGAAGGTGATTTAATCCCTCTCTGTCCTTCCTGGACTGTGCTCAGAGCCATCACTAGAAAGAATGAGTGACCAATACAGAGGTCATTTGGCAGGATTTCTGGGATAATCTGGCCTTCAGCACATCCACTGTGTTTCCAAGTCACAGCATGAATCACAGTGATTCGCTCAGGCAGGAATTTCAGCCATAAGATCGCGTGGCCTCTCTGGGTACAGCTCCATTGGTCTGATGGAGTTATTCTGGATTTCCACCAAAGCATGAAAGGTGAAGGACAACCCGTGTGTTCTCCAGGTGAAACCAGGGGTAATCAGGTATATCCAGTTAATGGAGGATTGGGAAGCAGACATGTCTGCACTTGAATAACTGCATTCTCACTTATTTTCACATGTTTGGCTTTTAGAGAGGGTTCTTACCTCATACCTTACTAAACCAGTGGGAAATTTAAGGATTCAATAACCTCTGGGAAAAATTAAGGTCAAAAATTAGGGTCACCACCAACAGAAAAAAAAAACAACCCCGTGGCACATATTTTACCAAAGAACAAGACTGGTTAGTAGCTTCAGTTGTGCTAAAACATTTTTTCCAGTGAGCAGATGCTTTTATTTAATTGAAAACCAATGTGAAATATCATCTGAGACAGAAAAACATTGACCAACCATATAAATATGTGAAAATGAGCTTGTGAGTTTTGCCCGTTCCTAATTGAGAATCTGTTCTCATGGTTAATTGAGAATCTGTTTAGGGGCAAGACAGGGGTGGGATAGATAGAAGGGAGAAAATATTTAAGAAGCAAGTGTTCTATCAGTAACGTTCTGTAATGAGAATTTAGCAAAAATAAATTAATTTTGTTTTTTTAACTAAGATCCATCTGGCCATCTTGGCAAGGAGAAAAAATGCAGGATTAGCAAAAGAGATTTTTGAAGAAGTTGTTCCAACCTAAGTGCAACCCACAAAGGATGTTCAGGCACTGGGAAATGTTATAGATTTGTAATGTCCCTACAACACCAGTTGTTAATCATTGAATTGGCAGGTAAACTGAGGCAGAAAGAGGTTAAGTAACACTACTGTGTGACAAAACCTGTCAGAGGCTGAAGTGCTTCCTCCTCTCTTTGCTCCAACCCTCAAGGAAACGTCCAACCCAACCACAATGAGACCCCGAGATGGAGTGAACTCTCTGAGGATAGGCAATTTTGGATGAACTGCTTCCCAACTCGAAGCCATGAAGGCAATGGGCATTGCAAAACCTTCCATGGAAGCCTGGCTGGGGGAGGATTCTCCTGCAGAAAACTTGCATTTGAATGGCATTGAGCACTTAGCCTGACAAAAGGCAGGAAGCTCAAAGCAAAGGGTGACACTCTGTCTTTAACTTACATTTTTATGCCTTTTATTCCTTTCTTCCCCGCAGTGCAGATCAAGGACAGGGGGTTAGAGTGATTCCCTCGGTACCTCCCTGTGCTCTGATCTTCCACCAGAAATATTTGGTGGCCCATATCACCAGACCAAGCAACTTTTCCTGGGAATAGGAAACTTAGGCATGATTTTCTGATTCACTGTGCAGAAGGCCTCCACAGCCACCCTTGTCCAAGGGGAACCAGTACTCCCAGCAGCCTGGGTCCCAATCCCTTGACCCTGGAGGGAAAGTTAGTGAGACAGAGGTGCTGGGAGACAGGAAGAAATGGGGATGCTTTGTAACCTGATAAAGTTCCCTTTGATCTGAAAAGAGTGAAGGAAGGCAGAATCTTTTTTAGATAAGCCATGGAAACAGAGCAGTCCAGAGCATGAGGCCTGAGCTTCAGCAGAGGCTGGAAGAAAGATGGACCTCTTTGCTAAAACATAAATGCTTCAAAACCCCAAAGCCAAGCTTCCTGAACAAGAGATAGCTTCTTTACTATCATCTTTAATTCAACAAATTATGGCTTTCACATCTGTTGAAACCACTTGAAAGATTTCTAAAAACCCTCAGCAAAACTAGCCTGAATTCAGGGAGTCCTAAGCACTGAGAAGTTCAAACTTATGGTCAAAATGCTACCGCTCCCCATTCCTTTTTATTAGCTGAGTCCTTAAGAAAAATATTACCTTTAAAGCATTGCTGCGTAATTTGCCACGTGAAAGATCCCTGTTGATCTGTCTTGTTATTCTGCTCTTCTGCAAAGGCAGCTGCAGACAACCTGCCCTGGTGGATCAGGAGGAAGCCAGATCCTGCTGGTGGGTTTGTTGGACAGCAGAATCAGCAGTGGGTGCCATAACCAACATCTGGGGATTCAGGCTGGCTCTCTGCAGATGTCCCCATGCCCTTAGAGTCCTCTGGGGACAGACTTAAAAAACAGATTGAGCTGAGCCATTCACTCCTAAAATGAGACAGCTGCTTTTCCCCCATGCCCTTAAACAGATGCAAGAGCCTCTTCTTCAGGGAGTTGTGCCAGGGCAGGTGCTGAGGTGTAGAAATGGAGCAAAAGCAGAAGTCGTAAAGGTAATCATGTCGAGGATCTTAGGTGCAAATTCAGGACTTTCAGAGACAGAGGCTGGGGTTGCAATACCTCTTCATCCCTCACACTCATGAGGAAAATCTGAGGTCTTCACCCAGGCTGTGATCGGACAACACACTGAATAGCACATCAGAAAATCTCTGCTCTGCTGCGAGATGTGTGCTGTGACCAAGTCTCACACTGTGGCAGGTACGTGGGACAATCACCACTCTAAGCACTCAGCACCATGGGGTGATGCAGCAAGGGCTCCCCATTGTGCTGCTCCTGTGCATTGAAAAGTGGATTTTTCCAGTAGAAATCAGCTCACTGGAGAAGGATGGATTTGGGAACAGCAGTTTTGCTGCCACTTGTGCAACACAAAGGGATGGTGTAGCACAGCTTTCCCAGCACAGGCCAGCTCCAGCACTGAAAGAGGTTTTCTGACCAGCAGGAGAGACCCTCAAAAGAACTTGCATTGCTTTTTTTGAGAGAGTCTCCAGGTGAATAATTATCCTAGGTTGAATCTCAGCATTCCCAATCTCAAGTCACTTTTGAACTGCATCAGGAAGGGAGCTGTGGTGCCACAGTGAAGCTGTTCATGTTTTCAGAGAGAGATGCACATCCAGATAACTCTCCTATTCTCCCACCAGACACTGCCCTGGCATTGTGGCTGGCACTAGAAGACTGATTTTTAATGCCTTCAGCTGCTGGTAGCAAGCCCCTGGCAATGTCAGCTGGTAACTTATTGATAAAGCAATGAAACCCTGGATGCAAGGAGCAGCATCTGCTTCAGCCTGGGCATCTGGGGTGGGTTGAGGTTCGATTTTGTCTTTTTTAACTACTAGGAAAACATGATAATCAAATCTCTCTGCCACTCTTAATTAACAAGGGAAAAAAGCAGTACAAGGAATAATTAGCAGAGGCAACTTTCCTTTAATATGAGGCCACAGCCAGCCACCCCAGGCAATCGAAACACGTCTGATTGTGCAGGGGCATTCAAAGTCAGCTACAAAAGCAGAGGAACTCCCCTGCGTCCTAACGTTACTGCCCTCCTTATATTGCACTATAAAACCGGGGTGTCAAAAAGGCTAGAGATTTTACACTTAGTGTCAGTGGTTTATAGTCATTAGACTAATTATGTTGGTGTTTTTACCACCTTTATTCTACTAATTGGTCTAAAAGCCAAACAGGGACATCATTACTTTACACAAACAACCAATTATTGGGCCATAAACACACCCTGGTTTGTGTTCCCTGGGTGAGGAGGGAGCTCCTAATGCTCTCTCTGTGGTGTCTGCCACAATAACAGGCATTACTGATGCACTTGACTTTAGCTCTGCTTACAAAGAGGCCTCAAAGCTGCTGATACACAAGAGAAACTGGATGTTTGTTACCTCCCTACGAGCAGATTAAGGAAAATGGCATAACTCCAGGTTCAGCCCATGCATCACTCTTTGTGCCAGCATAGCTCGACTTCATTTTTGGTTGGGCTTCATTGTGTATTTTCTAGGAAGGGACGGCTCAGTGGATGTAGCCAGAATAATTTGTTTACGAGACACCCATGAGAAATGTTTCATTTCCAAGAAATTTGGTCTCCTTGCAGGCTCCTGGGTGAAACATTACCCGTGACTTTCCAAGACTTGTCAATGCCTAAAGCTCTGCAAAATACATCTGCTTTGCCCGAAAGGGCAGCGCCTTCCCAGGTTACCCTCCCTGCAGTCCTTTGCCAGTTATTGCTCTCCCACTTTGGCTGTTTCACTCCTTCCAAAGAACAGTGACTGCTCTTCATTCCTCCTTGCATTCCTGGGAAGGCTGTACCTGCTGGCTACAGCGTTTTGCTTGAAGGCTCTGTGCACTTCATGCATGTAAGCACAGACTGCGTTTGAAATTGCACTTATTGGAGAGCAAACATTGGTTAGCACGTGGTTAGAAGAGCTGGGTTACATGTCACCTGGCAGCAGCACTGCCAGGGCTCAGAGACCTGGGCTCTTCATCACCCACAGCAAAGATTTCAATACCATAATCTCTCACAGAAACCCTAACACATCTACTTCCAGTGGCTGTGTGTGCAAGGGGGGCTTTGAAAAGGTATGGAGAAAAAAAAAAAAAAAAAGAGAAATCTACCTCAATATTACCACACTGGCAATATAAAAATGATCTAATATAATTATCATGGTCTAAAACTTCATTTTATTTTACCACTGTACAAATAGCTCCTCTTCAGATGAGATTGTAAACTGAATTTATCTTTGAGTAGAGCAAATGTTGACCACTCATTGTCTTTAAGAGGCCATAGTGATTTTCTGTAAGCACCGAGATATCAGGAAAAGATTAGGGCATTTGGAAGAGAGAGGTTTCTCTCAGGCAAAGCAGGGAATGACCTTGCACCATACAAAATTCCTTCCCCAGTGTCCCTTGGGTGTGATATTCCTCAACACTGATTCAAATGTGCTTCAACAAATTGAAAGGCAGCGTTGTCACGAACCATTAAATAATACACGCGTTTCCTACAAGGGAGATCTACTTTTAAATGTTTTTGAGACAGGCTGTGTGGTTAGTCCGGGTTCTGCTGCTGGAAACCTCTGTGTTTTGCCTAAATAAAGTGCTTGGGACTGAGGCTTTTTTAGGTTGCTGAAGGGCTTTGAAATCCTTGTGTCCTTACCATGTCACTGTTTTTTTAAGCCCTTCCCCTGAAGACTTCATCAAGTATTCACACTTCAAAACTGGTGACACAATATGGTCCATTAGCATCAAATTACATATGAAGAAAAAGTCAAATCTCAGTGTTTCACAAATGTTTTCTGCAGCACGACTCTGGGTCCTGTATTTACTGAGCACGTCAGATTTTTTCACTCTACAGTTGCTTAAACAAGCCAAGTTTTTGTTTTATTTTATGTTCCATAAATTCATTTAAATTGGGTTATAATGGTTAATTTTAAGCTCTCTCTCAAATGTTTCTAAGGGACTTCTGTGATATCCAACAGAGCTGGCTCCTCTCCTTTGGAAATAAGAAACTGCAGCTTCAGTGAGAAACACTATCTGAACAATGTCTTCTTTAAACAGCCCCCAGAAGCACTGCATTTCCAACTCTGAGGGGAATTTGCATGTGTTTCAGCATTAAAGGTTGATATGACCCTATCACCTAGAGACTGTCATGTTATCTAAGTGCCCGCATATCAGGAGCACGATAACATTGTGTGGCTCACAGCTGCTGCAGGAACGACATATTTTCTGAATTAACCTAGGCTCGGATTTATATAAACTATCCCTGATAACATCTGCCCAGGACTCTCCTTTGAAAATGAGCAGAGATCCTGCCCGAGCGAGCTGCCTTCTGCAGCCGGGAGCAGACAAAAAGCCAAATCAGACTCCCTCTCCCTGGAAAAGCCACGCTTGGATTCGTGACGCTCACCCCAAGAAACGGTGGAAAAAAAGTGTTTAGCGGCGAAGGTAGAACAATGAAGATGTCAAGTGGCTTCTCGGGATCGAGCCGCTGTGTCTTGTCATGCTTGGACATGAACGGGGAAAAAAAATGTCTTTATTACCCGGCGCGGTAGCCCCGCAGCGCGCCGCCGGCTTGATCCTATAACTTTCCCATTAGAAGAGGGCGCCCGCAATCCTAATGAGGCACAATAAGTAGATTATGGGAGTCCTTTTGTTTTGCTAAACAGCCGCTTTTTCTGTCGGGGGTCGGACAAAGGTGTGCGGGGCCCCGGTGCGGGGCCGGGACGCGCNCGGGCCGGGCCGGGCGGGGGGCGAGGCCGGGGCCGCCGGGATGGGGCTCATCAGTACCGAGGCTCTGCCCATTGTATCTGGGCTATAAAGCTGTCAGAGCAGCCCGATTGAATGTTCCCTCACTCCTAGCCTGGCGCTTCCTCCCCTCTCGGCAGAGAGCTAAGCCCCGGGATCTTTTGTTTTCATGAGAAACCACTGGCATCTCACATTTATAAGGACTTTTAAAGCTCTGCTATGAAAAATAGCTCTGTCTTAAAAATAAGGGGGATTTTCTTGTTGTCGTTGGGTTTCTTTTAATTGCATGCAAAGCAGCCAGTGAATTCGTGCAGTCTTCTGAGAAGTTATTTTTACAGAGAGATCAGATTATTTAGGATGCAGAGGAGAGCACAGCTTTTCACCAGGCTGCAATCTTTCCACCTTGCATATTCATTTCGATGACTAGAGTAGGAGACTGCTCCAGGGGAAAAATAGCAGGGATGGATTCCTGTCTCTGTGAAGGGACTGGATCTGTTGGAAAGATAAGAGGGAATAGCAAGTGGGCCCACCACTCCTGTAATAGGTTACTTAGCTATGCTCCTTTAACCATTCCCATGCTGGATGGATGTAGAAAAGATATTAGAAGTGATAGGAAAAGGTGATAGGAATGATCAAACCAACTTGTAGGCTGAGGTGCAGTGGGCAAAATCGCATTCTCATTTTCTGTTGATTTTAATTAGGCCACCCAACATTTGAGAATGGAGGTTGAGGAGTTGCAGGTCAGATGAGGACCCTGTAGCATGGCTGCTGATGTGAAAGGAGAAAGACTGCACAGCCAAGCAGGAAGTTTCATCACAGCCTGCTCAGATGTTTGTTGGTTGCTTGTCATCACTCTGGTTGAACTGGAGATATACAGAGAAGAGCCTCTCCTATTCTGCTTTGGTCTCTCCGTGTGACTGAAAACAGACAGAGAAAAAGTATAAATCTTGTGAAAACCAGTAAAAGTAGCTGGGGTTTGAGATCACTGGGAACCTCTGTTTTGTATTATAAAAGTACTCTTGGTGCACCTTCAAGGGGGCAAAGTCGCCCTGGTGTCCTGACCTACCTGTCCATAGGGACAGGCCATGCACAGGTCTGAAAATCCTCATTTCACCAGCAAAGCACATGAGTGCCTGGACACAAAGCCTGGGCGAAGATCTTCTCAAACTAGAAGCAAACTTTCATGCATTCAACTCTTCTGATGAATCTGGAAATATTTGCTGTGGAGTTTCCCTGCCAGTCCTTGGTCTGGAACTGTATCTTAAATATTTCAGTGAATACTCCTGTGGAATTTCATTGAAAATCTGATGTTTGTAATCCTCCAGAACCATTGCAAATGTTTCTACTGAACTGAAACAGCAAGAGGGAGAGAAGGATATTCAGTTTGTCACTGCAGGTTCCTTTTTGAGTATGATTAATCCTTACTATTTCGATGCTGGCATTAACATATCATGGATTGAGATCCCACTGGGTGAACCAATATACCAGGGCAGATGGATGTCAGAAAGCCATTTTTTTCCCCAGAAGGGCTCACCCAAGGCACCAACAGCCAAACATGAAGGCATGTAACCAACTGTGCCACCCCCAAGAGTACATATTTTTGTATCTCTTAATCCAGGAAAGAAGACTCAGTTAATTGGTTGTATCAGTCAGCACTTTAATTAGTTGCTGGGTTCATCTCAGTCAGCTGAAGTAAAGTACAGCATGAATGTGATGAAATGGATCAAAGTTGTACCAAAAATACCACTGATTAAAGTTGTACCAAAAACAACACAGGGGAGGATTTTTAAGGTCAGATATTTTGAACTTCCTCCATATTAGAAAAACAAACCAAACCAAACAAACAAACAAAAAAAGCCCAACCCAAAGCAATCATTTCAAACCTGATCCAAGCAGCTAGTAATGTTTTTTACCAACACTGAGACATGTTACAGGTGTGTTATTGGGACCTAGCAGTCTTGGTTTGTTTGACACAAGCAGTAACTGAAGAAGCTCTTCTGGAGGCCTCTTATCCTTAGACTGTATCAGTGTATTTTGAAGGATTTTCCCAAATAATTTTCTCTTTGATCTTCCACATGCCCCATTGGTTTTACTTTTTTTCTTCCCCATCACTGCCTGCTCCTTGCTCTGCACCATCAAAGGGCTCTGAGAGCTGCCTCCCTCCAGTGCTTACGTGAGGACTCTTCTCACAGCCATGACAAAGCCTCTGCATCCTTGAAAACACATTGCAGTGCATCACAGTACATGCTCTGCCATATTTTTGAGACCACTCTTTTCATGGGATCCAAGAAAACCCAGCACAGCCTGACTTCTGAGAAAACTGGGAAGACCTCTGCAACCCTGGGCTGCAGGATTGGAGTAGGGTGCCCAAAACCACCAACAACACCAAAGGCAGACACATGACCCCACTCCAAGTCTGCCCATCCTTCACAAACCCCTCCTGAGAGTCCACCCTGAGCCCCCAGGGGACAGCAGCAGTTGGTGGGAAGCAGCTGGGGACATTGCAGCACCAGGATCCTCCAACACACAAAATCCAGCCTCAGGCTACCCAGTCCTGGATTTCTCCATGGAGCATCTAGGGATGTGCTTAGATAAAAGATACTATTGAGAGCAAATCTTGCTTTAGGACCGTTTTTATTCTTGGCAATGGGTGGGCCAATGCAAAAGGGATTGTTAGAAAACAAATCTGAATCTGTATTGTTGGCCAAGGCAGAAAACGATTGTCCAAAATAAAGCATAAAACTTGTTAACAAGCAAAGCACACTATTGGATTCAATGGCAACGGGAGCAGGCAAAGAAATATGAAAACCTGCTCCAGGCACTCTGAATACAGCCCTTATGAAACTAGGCCCTTTCAGAAATGTTATTTTATTTCTTCCCTCTCTCCCCCCNTTTTTTTTTTTTTTCCCCCCCCCCCCCCCCCCCCCCCTTTTTTTTAAAGGGCTTGATTTTATTTTTAGCAGCAATCCTGGTTTTTTTCCCTTTTCTGATATTTTTCCCGCAAATAATAATTGGGGTTTTTTTGTGGCAGCATTTCCACATTTGCAGTAGTGTGTAGAGCTTTCTTGGAGGTGGTAAGAAAAAAGGGAGTGATTTGTTTCAATGGGTTATTGTTGAGTGAATGCAAATATCTGCAGCCACTGGAGCAAATAGGAGCAGGGGATTAGGTGCAGGAAGCTGGCTGAGTGGCATAGGCCATCTGTCCCGGGCCTGAGAAAAGAGGAATCTCGTTTGCAGTGTATGTTAATTAGTTAGCTGATTGGCTCAGCTGTCACCTTTGCAGAGTGAAAGCGCACGGGCACAATTAAATTCATGTCCATGTATGTTTATCAAAGCACATGTTTTTAGACAGCTTTGGTTTTTAGGTGTAATTTTGTCTTCTCAGGGACCAAGAGGATTCTTTGCTATTGTGCCCACAAATGGAGGGGACAAAAAAAGGAAGGAAAAAAAAAGAAAGAAGAAGAAAGAAAATACCTTAATTAAAACATGATCAGGATTGTTTGCTGAAGCGTCTCTGGCTGCATTCTTTAATGCACTTGAAATTACCCATTTGCATCAATAGGCGTTAGCTGAATTTATTTCCATTGAAATGTATTCCCTTGATGTTTCTACAGAAGGTGGTAGGTTTGGAGATACTCGTATGGCAAGTTCGGGTTCCTACGGTGCCCCCATTCAAACACAATGTCAATATCCTGCACTTAAAAGGGACTCGTTAGTTAAACGCTCCCCGGTTTGGGGTGGGTTTTGTTTTTGTTGTCATTACATTGACATCTCCAAGGCAGCATCCCCAGTAACTTTCCTTGGGAAGAAGTTGTCTGCTTGCAAGCCCCAGGGAGTTATTTCCCATGGTGTCATTTCAATTATTTTTGATTTATTTGTTTACTGTCTTCCAGTCCTTGTCAATGCACAATGGGCCACGTCCCCCCCTCCGCGGGCACACAGGGCCCTGCCCGCGGGGTTTGGGAGCACTGTGGAGTGCCGGAGGAGCCACGGAACATCTGCCGGCACTCCTGCACTTGAGGGTTTGTGCAGAGAGGGCAGAGGAGGGGACAGGGCAGGGCAGGGGCGAGGGATCCTTCCTGGCAGGGGACATTGGCACTGACCTTCACACAGAGGCATGGAAAAGCTGAGGAGGTTCTTAGTTCCAGGATGGAGGAGCAGTCAGGGAAATGCTCTCCCGAGGCTGCTTTGCAGCAATGGAAGGTTTTTTGCTCGCTGGTCTCAGAGGAGAAATCTGTCACTCATCCCACTCGGCTTAGGCAAGTCCTGGGGAGGGAGCAACCTCAAAATGCTCCCACCCAGTGCCATTAGACTGTGTTCACAGCCCCAGTTCTCCAGAGAAAAACCCAGCCCCTGTCCTTCCCATCCTCTGGCAGGGTCTGGTCATGGTTTCTCAGGCTGCAAAACCAGGCAAGGGCTGTTTCTTTATGCCCTGGGGAGATGCTGTGCCCCTTGTTTGCCTGTGTCTGCCTGCAAGGACTCTTCACAAGCCAACACTGGATTCACAAGGCAGGGAGGGAAAATAAAAAGCCAAGAACTCCCTTTATTGCAAAACCCAAGAGAAAATGCATTCAAAGCTCTAACGGCCAGAAACAGAGGGGGAAATATTTGCATCCAAAAATGGCAGCTCCTTCTTGTGAGCTATATAAGAAGAATACACATCTCTATGCCAAGGACTTGCATCCTGCTCAGGAGTGAGGAAGAGCAGGGGCATGAGGGTATCAGTGTGGTGATTGGGCTATTTCACAGCTGATGGACCAATTTACAACCCAGCATGTTTGAATGTTCCCCTCTGAAGAGATAAGACATCTTCCGTGTGTGCACAATATGATAAAACATAGCAAAATCCAGGAGAACATACATAATACCTTCCTTTTCTGCTAGGTAGTGCTCACACCCTTTACCTGCTGAGTGTATGTTTCCTTCCTTCCTTTTCCTCTTTTCTCTTTTTTTTCACATGGGGCACAATCTCCAAGTCATCTGGCACCTTCCTGGAAAGGTGAAAGCTGGGTTGGGTGCAACCACTCACAGGGATGCTAAATCCTGTGAGAGGAGAGACAACCAGGAGAAACAAGCAGTGTCACCGACGTGGCCTTTGCTGGGTGTCAGGCTGTTTGGGAAGATGGTTCAGCCCTCAGAGTGAATTGATCCTACATCATGTTTAGCCATACTGCTAATTATGTGTGATTCATGGGTCCTGGCCAGCTCTATTTCCTAACACCTTTCATTGGCACTACCCCCTTACAGGTTGTGTGTGTAAATGTGTGTCTTCTTCCTTTTTAAGACAAAGCACTATATCAGCTGTATTTATAGAGGATCAGCAGATGGCCAGCAAGCTGGGATAAAAATTATATTTGTCAGGCTTATAAATCTGAAAAGGGAGTTTCAGCAAAACCCCACAGCACTAGACACAATTAATTTTTGAAATGGGATTTTGTCTCTGAAAAATCATGCCAGGCCTTCAGCGCACAGAGGTGCAAGGAATTACGTGGGTGCCGTAACAGCAGCATCCATGTGCTCCTGGGGTGTCCATAGAGTCTCAAGGGAGGAACAGTGCTGCTGTACCAACGAAACAGAGGGAAGAAAAAGTGGGCTACTCATGTGCTGAGAATGCCACAGCAAAGAGGGGAACTGAATTTGGCTTCAGTGTGAGACGAGAGACGTGGGATGAGCACAGCCCTTCCCACACACCAGGTGCTCGAGGTACCATCTGTGCTGACTCTAAGGTGTTTCACTCACAGACTGTTCTGGATATTAGTGAATATTCCATATCTTTGCAGGGATTTTGGGGAAGACTTGGAGGAGCCCTGGTGTGAGAACAAAGTAAAAAGCTGGAGAGGCTCAGGGAAGCAGAGACAACCTCTGTCTTGTCCATCAGTGAGGGAAAGGTAGAAGTCCTGCAGGAGTGAGCAGATGTGCTCCCAGCACGATCCCAGAAATTGCACAAGTAATGAAAGACCAGTTTCCCCTTTTTTCTTTAACCACTTGGTTATTAAATGTATCCAGAAAGAGATGTTAAGGCAACTGCAGTGTTTCCTCTCACGTCCTACTTAACACGTAACCACTTTGCTCCCTCTCGCTACTGGAGACGTAGAGTCTTACTCAACTGGGCTTGAAAATGCATGTAAGGTATTAGTGAAAATTGCCAGAAGTCTTAATTGAGATGGTTAAAACTGTGCATTAATATCAGATGATCAGAGGAATCCCTGGGAGTTCCCCTCAGTAACACAGCAGGTGTGAATATATAACTTGTCCCATCTACAGGAGGCTTTAGGATGCATTAGCTGAAACGCTCTTAAAATACACTTTCCCTTCTAATTAAAACCAATTTTCTGAATCATGTTACTTTGGAGTCAGAGCTTTTAGAGGCAGAAGATTGCTTTATGGAGGGTTTTAACATATCTTAGAGCATGGGATGATGAACCTGCTGAGTCATGGGAGGTGTGGGAGCACCACTGTGCCAGGAGATGCAGAGAGCACCTGCTAGTCCTTCCTCACTACAACTCCCTTTCCACGGAGGAGGGAGAGCAAGTGTTTGTACAAAAAAAAGCCAGTCCTCCATGGTCATTACTCTTGATTACACTATTACTTGACTCAGGACTACCACAAAATTATCCAGATTTGCCACTGTCTTAAGCAGATGTTTAAGCCAGCACAAATTGAGTGCTAAGTGGGTGTAAATCAATACCAACTCCTGAACAGAGATTTCTGGCATGGCAGAGGTTTGCATTCCATTTCTGTAGCAGCAAAGGATACCATATGGAACAGTGGAAAATCAGCTCCTCCCTCCCTAATTTTACCTGCAAGACCTCTAAGGTGGTGAGCAGTCCTCACTTGTCAGACCATTCCCAGCAGTGAATCTCATACATGCCCACAATTTTCCTTGGAAATAATTCCTACTTCACTTTTTCAGTCCTTGGCCCTCAAAATTCCAACAGAAAGTGATAGCTCAGCATCTTCAAGGCTGTTTGTCTTCCATAGAGATTGGCAATGCTCCATGTTTCATTTAAGAGCCATCTCACAACAGCCAGGAGTTTTCCTCTGAAAAAATAAATAAAGCTCTAAACCCCATTCTTTAGAGAAAAACCTTCCCCAAAACCCAGCAAGAATCAAAGCCGAAGTATTCAGGAAAGTTTATTCCATAAAGGACAAATGAAGTTATTTTGGAAGACAACAGCCAGAGGTACTGAGAGAACACTGATATCCAAAGCTGTCATAATATTTGACCCTCAGAAAATAGGGCTGTCCACCCCTTGGGTAAACTGGGAAAAGATAAAATGGGGAGAGGCAAAGAAAACACTTGTTTTCTCTTGGAAGAGAGATGCAGGGCTGCAGCAGTGCTCTTCAGCCGAGCATGCAGGCAGTGGGGAGATCAAAAGCTGCTCCAAGGCAGGAGCCTTTCATCTGCAGCTCTGCCAGTGTTTGGAGAGGAAAGTCCTAGAGTTTCACTGGGAGTGACGAAAAACATTCCTTAGGACCTTGCTTGAAAGCATGGCTGTCTGCAGAATGGCTTTATATTTAGGTTTTATGCTGCTTTCCTTTTTTTCTTCCCAATTCCTGGGACTTAAATTATGCATGTTGGGCCAAATGCAGAAATGGAGAAACTTCAGGCAAAGGAGATGGAGGTGGGATGTAGGATCTGCTCCACTGAATGTGTGTTTCAAACCCAGCCCCTTCAAGCTGATGTGTAGGTAGGGTGGTCTTATTTCCCCCAGAAAGAGGGTCTTGGCTTTAATCTGCTCCCTCCATTGAGGTCTTCTGGCTGTCTCCAGGAAAGCAGACAGGGAAGGAGGCGACCAGGCCGTGGCTGCCATGGAAAGCATCAGATATGCAACTATTCAGTGAATTCTCGCAAATGATGGTTCTGTTCTCAGAAATCAGGATTACTCAGCATATGCTTCACAAACAGGAGGGGATAAATCCACAGGATAATTTATTCACAATGAATAATTCAACCAGCAAAAGTAACTACTCCAAAGATCGGGTCAAAAGTTGAGTACTTGAATAAATGAATTGCCCTTTCACAAATATAAAAAGCAGAAATCTCAATATTTATCATTTTCAGACACACAAATATTCCAGAACAACATTTTCTAATGAAGTGGGGAGGGGTGTTAATAATAAATTCTATTGATAACAGGAGTTAGAAAAGCAAATAATAACTGACTGGAATATGTTTATACATGAAAAGTGACTTTTCAAACAAACTATCAACAGTGGGCTGCATTATAAGACTATTAGGAAATAGAAACTCTGCAAATAACTTGCCTACCCTGGCAACTGCTGAACCTACTGGCAGTGAATAAGCATTACCCTGGAGCATGACCCAAGCTGTCACAAGCTCAGAGACATATGGCAAAAACACAAGCAGAGAGGCTCGAGATCCACAGCCCAGACCAGAGGTGCAGCCGACCACGGTGAAAAATGGGAACCATCAGAGTCTTCTCCCAGTGTCACACCTCTAGAGGAGTCTCAGCCCCTCCCTGGCTGGGTGTGAGATGGGTTTTGCAGTCACTGCTGCCCAAGGACTCTCCAGTCTGGGAAGTGTCCCTGCATGGCAGGGCGGCCAGAGACACCCCACCTTCAACCCAGCTAGCACGGCCAGCACGCCCTTTGCAGCCCAACCAACCACTCTGAGGCTGCTTCTGCTTGGGACAAACCACAAGAAGTGCTCAGTTTGTGCCTCCTCCTTTGTCTCTCTGTGGTGAGATGTCCATGGAGGCTCACTGTGCTTTCTTGGAAAGATGTCTACTGTTCCTGCAGAGCTGTGAGAGGATCTGTCCCCATTGTCCCACCTGCTGTGCTTTTGGGCAAACCTGCCCTTTTCCAGTAATCATAGGGACAGATCAATCTAGAGATGGGAACTGATAGGAGCTCATCAACTCCTTTCATCCAAATTACTGCTGGTCATACTTGTTCATGGCTGACCTAATCCACAGCAGGAATTTCTCAGCCCTGGGGCATCCTCTGCCACCTTCCTGGCAGCACTTACTGAACTTCAGCCAAACTATTGGGAATCTGACTCTGTGGTTTGGACTGATGAAAATTTGGTGCAAGTCCTGTGGGCTGGCTTACTACAGTCTTGAGGCCATGCCTTGAGCTCACATTTGGAATCATCACAGCACCAGGTAGAGAATTAAATTCGATTTGTTCTTATACTGTGCACAGCTGTAGTGAGCAGAGATCTGCCTCTGGCACATGGGGAGCGGGAAAAGTTGCTTGAGACATGAACAATTCCCCAAAAAGTGGGGGAGGAGGTTGGTGAGAGGCAGAGGCACAGCTAACAGGAGTTGGAATCGGGGCACTGCTTTCCTTCTGCAATGGAAGTGCAAACTAAAGGCATCCCAAATATTGCCTTCCTTATGAGGTTCTTCGCCTGCCCCGAAGAGCAGACATCTCCAACTACCCCTGAAAACCAGCTTGGTGTTACTGAACTACAAAGAGCTGTGAAACACAGTCCAGATGGTTTGACAATGCAGCCAGGGTTTATGGCCTGGAGCAGGACAGAGACAGGGAGCCTGGGAGGGCTGGTGTGCTGAGCTTCACTTTGCTCTGCCATGAAGCCCAGACTGCTGGGAAGAGCCATGGACCACACAGCAACTTGGTGGCCAAAGCAGAACTCTCACCCACTCCTTCAGAGCCCCCATTGAGCCCCCATTGAGCCCCCCACCACCTTCAGAGGTTGCAGCCTCCTCTCACTGCAACCAGAGCACAGCTCTCGCCCAACTTGCAAGAAAGGTGTCTTAATTGGATTTTTTAAAGTTACTTTATTTCTGGAGAAAAAAGAAAAAGGCTACATTTTCAGTTTGGCTACAGGAATAACAAACACACCAGAGCTGAGAGCTTTGATTTGTGGTTGTAATCCTACAGTTTCATCTCAACAAGGATTCTGGACCCAGGAGAGGCAAATAGTGCTCCTACCCTATAAAAGAGGTACTGGGGGCAAGAATGCAGTCCAGTAACTACAAAAATGGTCTGGAGTCAGAAGAACCATTACTAGAACTCAGTCTAGTATGAGTAATTAAAAGGAAAATTAACCATAAGAAAAGTTTTCTTTCAGTTTTATAATTAAACCCACAAATAGAAGAAATACTGTACAGCTGAACTCCAACAAACAAGCATGCCTGATTTTAATGAGCAAAATGAAGGGCTTGTTTTATGGGATATGTAATATAATAGTCCCATGGTAAGGGAGCCTATTTCTCCACTGCTCTGCACTGTGTGCAGTTATTCCAAGTGGTGTGAAGTGAATGTAAAATGCTACCAAACCCAAATGTCTTCCTTTTGTCCTCCTTTAATCCTCTCCTACACTCTCTGAATGCATGTGTGCACCACTATGGTGCATGTGGCTCAGCAGATTAAAGGGAAAGGACTGGTACTGTGGTCAGGAAAGGAGGGGAAGGAAAGGCAACAGGTTCTGGACTCACCCCCTTGCCACAAACTTCCTCTATGATCCTGGCTGAGTCACCTGATTTTGGCACAAGTTGTGATGGCAGAACTCTGGCAGAGGTCCAGAGGTCCAAGCCACTGGTGAAGGTGGGATGCAGGGGACTGACAGACTGTGAAGCACCAATGCCATGGCTGAGCCACAACTCTTCCCACTCGATGTTCCCTAAGTGCTTCTGTGGAGCTCAAACTCTGCTCTCAGGGACAAAATACCCTTCCTCGCGTGCCTACAGCCATCAAGGCACTCAAACACCCCAACGACAGGGGTGCACCACAGTTTGCAGCTGAATTTTGCTGTTATTATGGCAAAAAGTACTCTGGTCTACAAATATAGAGACAATAAGCAAAAGGCTGGCAGCAGCAAGGATGTAGCCCCAAAAATTGCCCAGGGGAAGCTGCAGAGAGCTGGGCTCTCCCTCCATGCCATCAAGGATGTCCATGTGTGTAAGGGGCACCATCCCACACAACAAAACCTCATTCCTCCCCCACCACACCCCTCCTTGCATTCACTGAGATCTCTCACAGCAGAATTAAAAAACCCTGACTGTGCTCATACCCCCCACCACTGCCACCGCCCTTTGTCTCACAAACTAATCTGTGCTCACTTGCCCAAACACTCTAAAATAAAAAGGCAACTTAGTGTTTATAAATGCAGAAGAAAATATATTACTTGTTTGCCAGGGTCTTAAGGGAAATAGTCTTAAGGCTATATAGCAAAAATTATTTCCAGTTGACTCCTTCCACCCCATCAGTTTCAAAGAAACAATTTGTTGGCTACTTTGTTGCTTTATTCAAAGAAAAAAAAAAAGTTTGTTTTTTTGGGTTTTTTTTTTGTTTGTTTTTTTAAATTATTCTCACACTCATATTTCATGCCATTCTTCTCGTGGACAAGAACAGAGGAGGAGCAATACCAGCACAGAAAAGAGAGCAAGGTCTGAACAGCAGCTGGATATGAGTGAAAGCAGTAATCTTCAAAGATGGCTTTTGTCTCTCATAGCCCATATGATATTGGACAGTGATCCCAACAAGGGTCATGCTCCTGCTCCTTCTCTTCCTCCTGCTTTTTTCTGTCAGTTGTGGGTGTTGCTGGTAGAGGCTGCCCTGTTCAGAGACACAAAAGCCAGGGTTGCATGTCTCAGGGCACAGCACAGAGCAAAGCTCGCTGTGAAGCTCAGAGCATCCTGGACTGCACTTTCTAAGGTGGTGACATGCCAGGGCCTCTCACCCAAAGATGCATTTGGCTGCCCAGAGGGGCCAAGCAGCCAGGATCAGCTCCAGGCAGGCAGCACTGCAGGCCATGGGTGCCACGAGGGTTGTGGAAATGGCTTAAACAATGACCACAGGCAGTTTGGATGGAAACCTGATCTAGTGGAAGGTGGTGAGGGTTGGAACAAGATGATATCTATGGTCCCTTACAACCCAAGCCATGATGAGGTTCTGTGATCACAAACCAGCTGGAGCTGCTGCTGCTCAGCAGCTTCTCAGGAGTACCAGCAATCTCTGGAGTGTCCAGGCTCACCAACTGCACCACCTCCACCCCTGGGGAGTGCCTCACCTTGAGCTAGTAAGAAAGGCACCACTCCCTCCAGGTTTGCTGGAGGTTGGACTGCTGAAGAAGGAGATGAAGAGGCAACGCCAATTTGGCACTCACATCCCCCAGAGTGAGGAAAAAACTCTCTGTAGTGGTTTCAGCAGAGGTTCTAAAGGCAGAGATATCTACTGCCCTTGTCCTGGGCCAAAGTCCATTTCAGAGGTATCCAGTTTCTTTTCTCTCCCCATCCATATCACAGCAGCATCCAGAGCTGATTCTCACAGGTACTGCAGAGCATTTCTGATTTGTTTTCATCTGGGTTTTTTCTTTTCAGTAACAGTAAGTAAACCAGAAATTAAAGATTTTGGGAGATTAATTTGCTTGCAAACTCAGGGTGATCTGAGCTAATAGCTTCAGCCAGAGGGGGGAAATTAAAAAAAAAAAAAAAAAGGAAACAAAGAGAAAAGAGCGGGAGGAGAATTCTGAAAAAATTTCAAAACACATTGTTTCAAAATCTTCTAAACAAAATGGGTTGCATTTTTTCTGAAATACAAAAATGTTTCATTTCAACATTTTCCCATTTGGGTCTCAAAACAGCCTTTTTGTTTTACAAACTATTATAAATCAAATGAAAACAAAGTTGAATGAAAAGGTTAATAAATGAAATAAAACATTTGGGGTTTGGACAGAAGAAAATATTTGGTCTTGACCCTACAGGAATCTTTTCCTTTTTTTTTTTCCTCAGTGTGCCAAGAAAATGCAAATAATTTGTTTTGGTTTGACCTGAAGCAATTTATTTATCATTCTTGGAACATGAAATGCCATTGTTTACCTAGATCATCTCATCAGGTCCCTGGCACCCTTTTCTTGGGGGAATTAAGGAGATCAAGGGGATTAAGAGAAACCACATTGAGCTACTGCCAGGAGGGTTGATGTGGGGTCTGGGCTTTTTGATCCCAGGAGGGGTGGTTAGGTGCTGTGGTACTCACAGTGCCCTCAGGACAAGAAGCAAATGTGGGGAGAAGTGAGATTTCTTATTAGACCAAAATAAAAGGTTAATAAAATATATTATCTACAATCACAAGACTTACCTTGCCTGGAAGATGAGGCACAGTCAGTGCTAAAGCACAGCTCTGTTCCAAAGGACACCATACCATCCTGACAGAGTAGATTTTAGGGGCTTTGGAAAGAAAAATCAGGATGGACAGGTTTCACAACTTGCCCTCTGAGAAAAAAGGCAGCAAATCCTGTCCCTATCCACACACTTGAGAGATGTCAGACAGACATGGGAATGATGTGGAGGCTCCCAAAACAGGGCTGGCCCCAGGCTGAGCTCCTCACTGTGCCATGCCAGGGGCTCCTGCACAACATGTGATTGATTTTGGTTGCGTAATGCTGAGCTGTAAGACCTCATCAGCTGCTACTCATTACACAGGCACAGCCCTTCTTGAATAGAAACCATAGCAGAAAATAGATCTGGGGATGTAAAACCTGACATCTTGAATTCATAAAGGGAGCGACAGCATTCTTGTTTAGAGTCTGAGGGTGGCCTGTTCTGAACTCGCCTTTTTTTACGCCAGATGAGTCTAAACTCAGAGCCAGGATGACTCCAGCTCGTATCATTACCCTAAGGCAAAGAAAAGACCATGAGTCAAGTCTCAGTGCTAGAGTCTCTACAAAGCCCTCAAGCAGGGGACACCAAGGCTGATCCTGCCATCTCAGCAGACCCATCGACTCCCTTGTCAATCTCCTCAGTCCCAGCAACAGCAGAGACAAAGGTGCCACTCGGGGCTGCAGTCACACTGTCTTCTCACACACGATAGCCCAGTCAGGGAAGTGCCCCAGAAAACCCCAGCCACCAGAAAGAAGCAGAAAATAAACCAAGAAATCACTCTCCTCCCTACCCCACTACCAATCAGTTTCACTTCCAAAAGCAAGAAGACCCAGGGCTGTGTCAAAGAGAGAAACAAGATCAACTATTTTCATTAAGCCATGGAGGGGCTGGGGAAAGGACACATTGACCTCTCAAGGTCTTCTATGACACAATTTTTTTCAGTTTCACATACTTGTTTCATTAAGATGTAGGTTAGGGGAGATTGGGTCTTTATGCCAAATCTCCTGCATGATCCCAGGGAGGACACCTAACCACTTCCTCTCTTTCCAAGCCCAGGATAATATGTACTGACAGACCCTCAGTGCTGACTTTGGCTGGAATATAGTTAATCTTCTTCATAGAAGCTGGTATGGGGCTGTGTTTTGGATTTGTGCTGGAAGCAGTGCTGATAACCCAAGGGTGATTTTGTTATTGCTGAGCAGGGCTTACACGGAGCCAAGGCCTTTTCTGCTCCTCACCCCACCCCACCTGCGAGGAGGCTGGGGGTGCACAAGGAGCGGGGAGGGGACACAGCTGGGGCAGCTGACCCCAGATGACCCAAGAATATTCCATACCATATATATGGCATCATGCTCAGTACATGAAGCTGGGGGAAGAAGGAGGAAGGGGGAGTTGTTTGGGGTGGTGGCATTTGTCTTCCCGAGTCACTGCTATGTGTGATGGAGCCAGGCTGCTTGGGGATGGCTGAACACCCTCCTTGGGAAGTGGTGAATTAATTCCCCTTTCTGATTTGCTTGTGTGTGGGGCTTTTGCTTTACCCATTAAACTGTCTTTATCTGGACCCATGAATGGTCTCCCTTTTACCCTTCTGACTCTCTCCCTCACCCCACCAAAAGGAGAGTGGGCAGCTCTGTAGGGCTGAGTTGCTGGCTGGGGTTAATCCATGACATCCATTCATGTTAGTGAGCTACTTCGTGGTGCTGGAGACATGAATAACCCATCTGGCCAGCAGGTAACACCTGCAGGAGTAACCTAAGAAAGTATTAATGTGCCTCAAATACACACTATCACTGACCCTAATCCATCCACATCAGATCTTCTTCAGTGCATCCGCTAACAACAGTGAGGTCTTCTCCTGCAGCTCCTTTCACAGCTCCTCAAGCCCTCTCCACACCACAGATCACCCTTTTGCAGATTCCTTTCAAAATGTCTGGCAGTGCAAGCCCCTTTCTCACCTACCCAGCGTGAGGGAAGAAATCAAATACAAGATAAAAACACACCCTGTGCACCAGCCTGGCTTAAGCATGCTGTCACCAGGTCCTGTCTCTTTATTCTTTGTCAGCTCTTCCTGCTTGCTCCATCTTTCCTCACATATTTCAAATCTGCGTCTAATTCAAGTATTACACCCATTTATTTGCTTAATACTCTTATTCCCCTGAACCATGTTTTTATGGTGGGGAGCAGTCGCTGCAAGCACAGTGCTGAAATAAGGCATTTATTGGCTGCAGCTCCAGGGATTTTAACCGGATATCTGCCTTTGTTTAAATTAAGTAAATCAGGATGTTTCCTAAACACCATAAGGACAGAAGTTTAGGCTTCTACTGAATCAGCTTTTTGACCTAAAGCCAGCAATGCTTCAGTCAAGGACATTCCCTGAATGAGTCTGAGGAGCCTGAAAATCCCTTTCCATCAGGTCCCAGGAGCTCTGTGACTCACCCTGTGGAGGACACAAGTCCTGATCCCTTTGGAGGGGATGCCTATCCCTATAAAAGTGCCTAGCTGTAGCCACTCAAAATTGCGTGAGATACATCCCATTCTTCAAATGCATTTTTGGATAAAAGTCTGTAGTTTATATACTTAGAGATATACTGACCCATGTTCCCCAACGAAAACAAACCTGCAGCCAGGGATGGGGTATAGCCTCAGACACATCTGTAGGCAGAGCTTCAACAGAGCCATGGCCTGATACCTCCAGTTTTATCAGGTGAGGAGTTTCCAAAGTGCTCAAAGTTGGACATGATGGTGAACTCAAGTAAACCAGAGATTTCAGCACTGTTTCTTACACTGATTACTTTCTGAGCTTTCTAGAAGCCCAGAAGTTAAGTATGCAACTTCCACAAGCAACAAATGGCAGATGGACATATTTTCCAAGCAGATTCACAGTCTCTGAAAACTGGAGAGTCCCAAAGGCCAAGCCTTCAAGGCATCTGTGCATCCCCAGACTTGCATTTTCATTTCCTTCTGAAGAACCAAACCAGACCTAGCACAGAGGGATCCCAATGAACAGGAAAGCATCAGTGTACCCAAAGAAAACCAACTGCTGCAAATATTGATTGCTGGGTGAAGAGGGAGGGTGACCAATTCCTATCAGAAATTGGTTCATTTATTGGAAATGCTGACAAAAGCAAAATGCACAATAAACTATGGTTGTTCCCAGCAAAAGGCTCAAACAGTTTTGCTGTCCTTCAGCCATGGGCCATCAACAAAACAACCCAGAAACTGCTGATGAAATTAATCATTAATTCTCTTAATTAAACAACTGAGAAAAAGCTTTGTAATCAAATATCTACCTTCCTTTTTGTCAAACAGCTAACACTTTTGCAACACAGGGTTTGGAGAAAAACCTCTCAAGGTCAGTTTTAGATTGAACTGATTTCCATTTGAGGCTTTGAGGTGCTTGGGTCAGTTGTTTCCACGTGAGCTTCACCCATAAGCCATTACTGGGGCTTTACTCTTCCAGCCTCCTTCCCTAAAGTCAGCTGATCTATTTAAGGAAAGAGACACTTCTCTCTAGGAATGATGTTAGAAAAATACAACCAGCAGTCCTGACTGTGGCATGTCTGCAGAGGTCACTGGCTTTGAAGGACTTGTTAAATACACTTTATTTGTCTCAGCTAATGCCACTGTGGTGATTCACCCTGTTTCTCTATGCCAGCAAAATGAAGGAGCATTACTAATGTTTTATATCAAGGTGCAGAGTGCATCATTAAATGCCTTCACACAGGCAACTGATGTCACACAAAGTTATTTTTCTTCACTTCTACTTCTTGGCATTGCTCAGGACTTCACCAGGAGAAAAAGCACACACAGATGCAACACAGGCCTCATGTGGCTCAGCAGCAGTGCCCTACATCACTCAGATTTTACTAGCAGCACAGTTTTTAGATGAGAGCCATACTCACATATAAACAGAGCTCAAAATGTTGTCCAGACCAGCCAAAAAAGGAAGCTAAATAATTAGCTATTTAAAAATGAAAACTTAATGAGAAGCCAGGTAATGTCAAACTCGATGTGATATTAGAAAGCAAAGGAATCTAAGTGAGGCAATTTACATATCTTGGCAGCAATGTGTGTGCAGTAGGAATGTCTGGAAGGAAATCACATCCACAGTCAGCACAGCAGTGTTAACCAAGATTTGAGCCTTAAAAATCTACGGCTCAAATTGCCATCACTCAGGCTCCAGTTCATATGTTATCCCCATGTTAACAAATGGGTAGAAAACCAGAAAAAACCCTCTGAAGGTCCAGAGAGCCTGCCAAAGGACTTTGGATGCAAACTCCTAGGGAAGAATGAAGTGTCTGACTAAAGGAGTTTATTTCAGACAGTGCAGAAGTTGATCAAAGGCTCTGCTACAGAAGAGATAACCTGTAGACATACCTTGAAGCAGCTTTAAACATTTAATCAGCAGCGATCTAAGCCAACAGCACAGTGGAGTAACTACCCACACACTCACCTCTTCTTTGGGTGGGTTTTGCCATTACTTTGAACCTGGTTTCTGCTAAAGTTATATGGTTTGGATTAATCTGTTCAATGCTTCAGCCACAACAGTGATGGCAGAATGGACTCTCAGAGTTCATCATGTCCGAGAGTCCAGCATTACCCAGTAAGGGAGAGGCACACAGCAGATAAGTGCTGAAAATGCAAGCAGAACCTCTGCAGAAGTTCTTGCCACCAGGCACCTGGAAGGAAACACAGATGGGTATGGCTGCAACATGCTCCTCAAAGAAAGAGACATGCAAAGAGAAGCTCAAGACAGACAGGACTGACCAAGGAATTCTCTCAAGTACCCAATGGTGAGGGAAGCATCCAAATTCAGTTTCTTCAGTCTCGTAAGTGGGTAGCAGAAGTTGAAGACAAAAGGAAGTAATTAATTTTAAAGCTTGTTTCCACTACTATACTTCAGTGCCCTCAGTGCTAAAACTAAGAGACTAAAGCTCAGCTGGGTAAACACAAACCAACCCAAAACCTAGCTAGCTTCTTAAAAACATCACTACTAGCAGCTTATTTGCAACCCGTTTGAGAGTTTAAAACCTGCTGGACCCCCAAGAACATGTCTGCACAGACACAATCATGCTCCCAGGTGCTAGAGCAACCTGCCTGGTCCTGCTCACAGTATCTCTCGAGGTGGACCTGGGTGCCCAGGACCAAAGCTGGGAGCAAAGGTCTTCCCCAGCACTGCTCTGCATCATGGTCCTTGAGCAAACACTCTTTCAAGGGTAAATGCTGCCGCTGCCATATCTTTTCTTTCACCTCTTTAATCTTATCAGTCTGCCTAAACCTGGTCTAACAGGCCATCCAAGGGACAGCCATTGCCTCAGGGGTGGACACACAACCGGAGAGAGCCTGCCAAGTATGCAGATGGTTGTTATCTGCAGCAGCATTGCTGTGCAGCAGGCTGAGCTGGACTCTCGGCCATCTCCTAAGGAAGAGTAGAGCATGTCCCAAGAGCAATGTATTCCCATCCTTCAGCCTTTTGAATTCAGCCTCAGCAGAGGCTGCCTTTGATCAGATCATCACCAAACCCTCCCCAGATTAAATTCCACCAAGAGAATCCTCAGCTGTGGTAAATCAGCGCAGCTCCCCCAGGGTGGATGGAGTGATGGCGTAACCCCTGCGCCTGAGGATCCATCCAGCCCTCTTTCATCCAGATCGAGCACTAGTGATAAATGCAGCTAGTTTCAAATGCCTTTGTCTGCCTGTTGGAAGAATGCAGATTGTGAAATGGGAATTTGCAATGCTAACAAAGTCTTGAGGAAGGGCCTCAGAGAAAAATAACTGCAAACAAACATGACCAAACCCTCTCCTGTTTGGAAGACTCACAGCATCCCAAGGAGGTCAGAGCAGGGAGACAGAGACCAGCAGTGTCTGAGTCCTCATTTCTACCTCATGAGGCAGATCTGTGGGCAAAGGACACCTGATGTTGCAGAGGGACATGATGGCTGCTTTGCAAGACCCTGAAGAATCACACACCCATGATGGATTTGTGCACCACAGAGGTTTGATGCCTGCCCTGTTTTCTCATCACATTTGCATTTACTCTGGGCACAATCCTCTCCTTCCTGCTCAACTCTGGTATTGCCTTGGCACGCCGCACTGCCGAGGTGTAGCACTGCACTGGTAAGTGGAAACGAACCCTGTGAAGAATATGTAAGCAGAGACCCTCACTCCATCCACCCACCCACTCAGCTTCTCCCTTTTTTCTTGCACCTTCTCTCATTTCTGAGAAACTCACCCTCGGCTCCATTCCTCTCTCTGCAAAGTCTTTCATCTGGAATTAAAAATAGAGCTGCAGGCAATTTCTAGACTCACTGTGAATATGGAGAGGTGAGAAGTGAAAACTAACCTTGCACCAATTCTGGCCCAAGTTCCCTGGAGCCCACCTCTTGCATTTTCTGCCCCAGTGAAAAGATCATACTCACAGCTTTGAGCAAGAGAAGGGTTACCTTTCATCACCTTTGTACAGAACTGTAGTCCTCAGACCTTCCTTTTAAGGTTTTAGCATCCTTGGGAAATAAAAATTGTAATGCAGACCAAGGTGGGAAGCACAGAAAAGAGCAAGCACTAAAGCAAGTATCCCAAAAGTAGCATCAGGTGTCTTGAGCAAGACATGATCTCTCCTGCCTCTTCTGGACCTGCAAAACTCAGCATGGATCTCCCACAGCTCTTACTCCAGATCCTCTCCCAGAATAGTCCTCAAGACACCCCGAGCTCCTCACTGCTATTGGACAGGCAATGCCCTCCAGCATTTTTTCCCCATAAATAAAATAACTTCTTACTTGATTTTCCCAGCGGTGACCGGTGGTGTCAGAGCACACCCATGTCCCAAAATACAGAAGCTTTATATAAATAAATATTAGTCTGCAGGTGTGAAAATGGCACAACATTTTAATTCCCTTTCTCGTGGGGCCATTGCAAACACACAGGTGAAGCTGAGGCACTTTGAATGAAGGCAAAGACTGAGTGCCACAGAATAAAAAGTGGACAAGTGGTTATTGCATAAAATAACCAAAGGAAAAATAATTTCTTTCAGTCTTCTTCCCTCCAGTACCTATGACAAGGAAAAAGCTAAAATCCAAATCTTTCTCTTTTTTTTCCCCCACCCAAGAATCAGTCTCTCAGCATAATGATTTTCACCATGAAAATTTCACTGACACCAGTTAAATTCACATATCTTTAGATGTTTTCCAGTATCATCCACCATAAAACCCCCCCAAACACTTGTGACATTAAAAATGCTTCAAGACACTGTTTGATTTGGAGAATTTTCCCTGTTCACTCTCAGGCCTGAGTGTATGGTTGTCATTCCAGCAGCGACCAGCAGCTAGGGACCAGCCAGAGGTGGAAGTGCCCCAGCTTTTCTCAACAGACACTGGCCACCAGGGAGGATCCCTGGATGCAAACAAGGAGGCAGTCCTTTCTCAGAGAACACAAAAAAGCCTTCAGCCACCTGCACAACACACAGCATGACACCAGTGTGACATCGCTGAAGCACACATCCTCCTCAATTCAGTGTGAGTGGGAGAGGGAAGCCAGAGAACTGGAAGAGGAAAAAGGGAAAAAGCAAGGAATTCAGATGGCAAATTAATGTTTGTTGCCTTTTAGATGAATGTTGGACTGAAATGGCATCCCTAAGATGATGCTAACAACTAGACAAGCCACTGGCAACGTGGCCATGCTGTTTGCTCAGTGAATTCAGGATATACAGCAGTTGCCCACACAGGTTCTCAGAGCAGGGTGGGCTCAGGGCAGCAGGCAGAGAGTTTTCCTCCAGCATGTGGCAGAGCAGGTACACCCAGGTGCAGGGACAGCCCTCCCTGGATGGCAGTGATGCTTTTGAATTCAGAGAATCATAAAGGTTGGAAAAGTCCACTTAGGTCATTAATTCCAGCAGTTAACCCAGCACCACCTTGCTCACCAGTAAACCATGTCCCCAGGTGCCACATCCACATGCCTTTTGAACAATTCCAGGGTGGTGATTCTACCACTTCCTTGGGCAGCCTGTTCCAATGCTTGACAACACTTTCAGTGAAGAAGTTTTTCCTCATATCCAATCTAAACCTCCCCCAGCACAACTTGAAGCTGTTTCCTTTCATCCTATCATTTGTTACCTGGGAGAAGAAACTGATCCCCAGCTCTCTGCACCCTCCTGCCAGGCAATTGTAGAGAGCAAGAAGGTCTCCCTGAGCCTCCTTTTCTCCAGGCTAAACACCCTCAGCTTCCTCCGCTGCTCCTTAGAAACTCCGTGCTCCAGATCCGTCCCCAGTTCCATTGTCCTTCTCTGGACACACTTCAGCCCTTCGATGTCCTTCTTCTTGTGAGGGGCCCAGAACTGGACACAGGATTCAAGGTGTGGCCTCACCAGTGCCCAGCACATGTGGACATTCACTGCCCTGGTCCTGCTGGACACACTATTGTTGATACAAGCCAGGATGCCATTGGCCTTGCTGGCCACCTGGGAAAAAGCATCCTTAGGTGAAACACCTTTTCCCTCAGGTATATCCTGTGTTTCCACTTGCAGGTAGGCTTTGCTTTGGCTTTCAGCTGAGAGGTTAGTTCTGATAACCCACAATACCTTGTTTTAAACCAGTTTGACACGTTACACTAATATTTATTTTTCAAATCAGTCCATGAAATACCTTACTGATACAATTGAAATGAAAATTAACTCAATGCATATTAACTTAATGTTTGGTCTTTTGGGAACCAATATTCACCTGGTTTCTTAATATTGTCCAAGCCTTCTTATGAAAGGAGTATTTTTCAAAGCTGAAGTGAGGTAGAAGCAAGTACAGTACATTTCACACACTGTAGGAGACCGAGAGAACTCAAAGTTAGCATGAGTCCATTTCCTGCTACAAAACTCCTGAATGCTCTTTTAATTTCTCTGAACACAATATTCCTCCTAAAAAACGATCCATAACCAGCTGTTTATCAGGCTTCAGACCTTCCAGTAATGCTTACAATTTCCTGAAAAGTCAACATTTATTTTTCAAGTGGCTGAGTCAGGCCTCAAGTAATTTATTGGCTGGAATGAAAACATGAAGTGAGGCATTTTGAAAGCTAATGTATAACTCTGGGTGATATCCATACTGCCACAATGTGTGTTAGATACCAGCAGTGATGATCATGATTGTCATCTTTTGTTGTGTTTATGTTTCATTGCTGTGTTATGTCGTACACTTCTGCACAGTCGAAGTCAGTGCTTTAATTTTAGAATCATCTCACAGCATAATGCAAAAAACATATGAAATATAAGCAGCATACTTCAGTCATCTAGCATGTCTCTCCGTCAACCTTATCATTCTTATCTTTAAAGAAAACTATAATTGGATAATCTTTACTTAATGTAAACTTCTAAAAGCTGGAAGCCATTTAAAGATTACACAGATTAACTGTGGCTACCTGTGAGAACATGCTTCAGCATTTTGATGAATTCAGGGTGGATAAAATCAAGCCTCTCCAGTATTTTCAAAACTATTTTGGCAAAGAAGTGACTGAAAATTTTTCACACAGCCTTCAAGAAAAAATGATAACTTTTCTCTAGTGTCCTTGTCTTTCTTATTACTCTGTGAGCGAGTCAGATGGCTGGAAGCAAAGAGTGGTTTTAATTTTCTTTGCAGACAGAGTGCTCTCTGGCTCCCAGGTTAACTTTAGCACTGTCAGCTGCAGAAAGGAATATATTTTCAAAGTTCAGATAATTTGATTTTGGTATCCTTTTTACATGTGCAGATATCCCTTGTTAAGAGCTGCACAGCTGTCTGCAGAGAAATCAGCCTGACAGTGATCACCCTTCCACTCTGCAGTAAGATACAAAGTACCACAAATATTTTTATATTTCTATGATTTGAGGCATCAACTGTCACAGAGAAAATATGCCCTTTTCAACCAAGTTCCTACTTGTGCTCTCAACTGAAAGAAGAGTTAATATATTCCTGGCAATATACAACCCTTTTGTCTTACCATGGCAAATGATTAATACTACGCCTAAAATTTGGAGAAGGAGACAAATTTGCTGTCACAGTCAAGAGGCTTGTATGAGCCAGAGTGGCTACTGCAGCCACCCCCCTGTTGTTTCCAAAGTGCCAAGGTTTGTGCACTTTTCCTCACAGAAAATGAGGATTTCTCTCCAGCACTAGGCTACAGAGATTCCTAGGATCTGCAGTGTTTGCTGCTGCCACCTGTGAGTCCACCACGAGCAATTAAGAAACAATTTCTGGGTAAATTACATTAAGCCTCTTGGCAATTATTGCTATTATTCTGATTCATTTAAAGTCTTTTCTCCCCTCACTGCAACAAGCTCAGAAACTGGTGATTAAGAGGAGTAACTGGATTTTGTCCATTACTATTATTTCCCAGTTACAGCTGTTGTTACACTCCACATAGGGACATCATTAAATAATTGAAAATAGCTAAATAGTATTTGCCTTCAGCCTTGGAGAAAATGTCTATCCCACCTAACTAGAAAGCCCACAGATTCCAGACACTACAGAGACTGAAGCAGACAGTTCACATAAATATATGGCAAAACCCATCCTATTTAATCACAGAAGAATAAATAGATAGCAGATTTCAATCAGTTTCACTGCAGTTTGTGGGTCTTTGGGGTGCACTGATTTCTGAATGGTCTACAAAACTTCACAAGAAAAATAAGCCTATTGTCAGTAGGCTTCAATTTAACTACATGAGGGGCTGAAGCTCAGCTGGCAAAAAATGTGAATGTCTGCAAATGAAACAGATTGAAAACCACTGGCTACTCTGGCTGTTTTTAGGGTTGGTTTTTTTGGGGTTTTTTTGGTTTGTTTTTTTTTTTTTGTTTTGTTTTTTTGTTGTTGTTGTTGTTGTTGTTGTTGTTTTTTTGGTGGTTTTTTGTTTGTTTGTTTGTTTGCTTGCTTGCTTTAAGAAAGACTGCAGCTGTGCTGTAAAATGCTTCCAGAAGGATCTATTTACCTTTCACTTGTACTGAAAACATATTTGAGTGGGGTTTGAAATGAAACTGTGATCTTTTGGATTTAATGGTGATGCACAAATGGGAAATGGTGCTGTATGAAATGAAGGCCACATATCCTGACCTTCAGCAAGGCTCTAGTTTGGAGAAGTAAAGCCTTAAGGGACCATGGGACTCCTGCCTTGGACCACATCTGGCACTTCCAGCCAGTGCCCATGGACTCAGTGGAGTCCTGTTTCTCTTGACACCGCAGGGAAGCCTTTAAGCCCCTCCATTGTCAGAAAGCAACAGTGGAGGCTGCTAAAAATGGGTGAAAAATAACCCCCCTTCATCAGCTGATCATCTAGGATCCCTCTGCTATCAGCAGAGAGAGACGAGCACCATTAGAGGAAATGTAAGTTCAAAAAGTCAGGTTTTGGAGGCATATTGTTCTTATCAATCATATCTCAGATCCATCAGGTTCCTAATTCAGGTGTTTGCTAACTTCACTTGAATTTATGTGAGTTTTTCAGCCTACATGGGCAACAGTGTTGCAGAGAGAGGAGATGTTCGGAGAGGGTGGGGGGGTTTTAGAGTCACACAGTTAATGGCAAATCTGGGGGTGAACCTTGGGTCTTCTCCACAAATAAAAACCTTTGACCTGTCAGTGAATCTTTTACAAGGTGCTCAAGATCAGCAGTACCTGGCATCCAGAGTTTCCAAATGCTTATTAATGATTCATCTGATCCATTGACCTAAAGCAAAATTAGCTGTGAAAAGCATGGTAAATCCATGCAGGCCTTGCAGGTCTGGTACATTTGTCCCCCAGCAATTTTCTGGTCATGTTTTAAATGACTCAGGGCTTCCTTTCAGAACAGATGGAGCCAATGTGTTAAAAGTATATGCAAGATAATTGGTACAAAGGGCAATAGAAGATGGAGCTATCACCATGTTCTGGAAAAATGTATCATGAGCAATTTTTCGTATGAAAGGATAATAAGGAAGAGAATTTCTATCACAGGAAGAGCTCCCAGCATTGAGTTCACTTCTCTTCTAAGAAGTCTACAGGATATTTGTCCAGTTTATGAAGAAAGTGCTCTCATTTATTAAAAACATTCATTTGCCCATCTCCCCCAGTGCCACCAGGACCACCACCTGTCCCTGCCCATGGCAGCATCCCAGCTCCTCTGGAAAGGCTGTTTGAACATTGCAAACTGCACTACAACCCAAGCAATCAATTCCCTCCCTATGAAAGAGGCTGCTAGAGCATCGCCGAGTTCCTGGAATGTTTGGAAATACTTGTCAAAACACGACTCTGGTTTCATTGTTAGTTCTATTAACATTCAAACATTTCCCTTGCTGATTAAAGGCATTGGCTCCATGAAATGTCTTAAAGTCAATGCTTACCTGCCTCCTATCCAATTTCTTATTAGTTATGTAACTGCTGCTTTCTACACCACAAATGTTTTTCCCTTAATGGTGAATGATTGTTGATACGCCACAATTACTAGCATAGCAGAGGCTAGCAGAGGCCTTTTGAGGCTGATGGAGGCCAAACCTCCCTGACCACAGGTTGCATTCTTCATTGTGTTTGATCTGGACATCCAGCATGCTCCATGAGGGGAATCACATTTCTGCAAAAGCACAAGATCCCTGAGGTAGTTATCACTTTATTGTGACAGAGTTGAACATGGTCCCACAAGCCAAGCTGCAGAGCAGGAGTTGGTATTTGGGAAAGCATTTCACCTTCCTGGGCTTTGGAATGACTGATAGCAGAGGCTAGATAATAACACTTAACTATCCCCTACAGAATTATCTCTGTTTCTAAAGACCCTCAATTGCTTTTCCACTGCAGACCTGCTGGGCATGCACACCGAATCTGGAATACATCTGCCTGTTGCTTCTTATTCCAAAGGCCAGTATAAGCTGTAGTCACCCAATTCTTTAATACATCCTGTATATTTAATATGCTGATACATGTCTGATCCACCCACCCTATCTCTGCAGCAGAATATACCCAGAGCAGAATTACCCCATGCTCTTTGGAAAAATAAAACTACCATGGGAATTGCAAGAAGATAGCCATACAAATCAGGCTGTAGATGTGGCGGGGCTGGTGAGAGACACAGCACTGTGTCACCACTGGCTTGAGGGAGCATACAGCCTATATTAAAGCATACAGCAGAATTAAGCATGACTGAACTGTCCCCATATTCGAGCTTCCTCCCAAGTAAGTCAATGTTCCACTGAGAAAGAGCTTGCCTAAAGTCATCAATAATGATGAATTTTGACTGCAACTCTGCTGTCCCTAACAGATGAAAGATCTGAACTTGTTTTTATTACAGGATGTGGCTGCTTGTTTTGAAAATTCCCATGACACTCACTACTCATTCCTTTCCCTCCCTTGGAGTGGGGCAGGGAAGGGGAAACGCCCCTAGAGAAAGGAAAGTAAGGATGTGGCCACCAGGCAATACAGAGGGGCCAGGACGTGGGGAAGAGCTCGATGCAAGAGAGCTCCAAAGGGTTGCAGAAAAGGGAAGTTCCTGTAACCCCTGCTCTGGGTGAGCAGTCAGGGTGGACGGCCAGCAGCAGACAGCTGGTGCCCTTTGGTGGTGTCTGGCCACATCCAGGACTTCAAGGACAGCTACTGGACTCACAGAAGCTCATCTTGGCAGTGTGTGATTTCTCCTTACAGGCAGCAGTCTACACAGGGTGGTAGGAGACTAAACAGGCTGTGGCTTTGTTTCAAATGCCCCTCAAAGTGAGGTGCCCTGCTACACCCACAAGTGCAACCCTGCTGCACACACATGTGCCTGAAACACCCTGCGTAGCCACAGCACAAAGAGGTCTGGCAGGCAGAAGTGATCTCTGTCTTGTCCTCTCCAGAGCGTGTCCCTGGTTTCCTCAAGGACAGGGAACACCCAGCCCTTGGGGGTGGCCAGCGACACTTCTGAGAGCCACTAGTGACCCTGGTGCAGTGCCCTGGCTGCACTCACAGCTGCTGTGCTGAGTCAACATTAATTCAAGGTCTGATTTTAAATCCTTGCTTCTCACACCCTCCACAGGCTTACTCCAGGTTTTTTGGAGTTTTTTTCCCCCTCCACTTTCTCCAATTGCCTGCTTTGCTCTCCAGCCTGACAAATTATTTTACGTCTGCCAGCACCTCCCCATGTGCAGCTCTTGCAGAAGAGATCCAGCGTGCCTCTCCAGTTCACTTGTTCCTTCTTATTTCACTTCAAATAAAACAACTCACCTCTTGCAGAAACCTCTATTCCTCATCTATTCCACGCAGTTCAGTGGGAAACAAATCCAACAAGATAAGATTGTGTCGCAACCAGCTGGCAGAGGCTGCAGGCACAGAGATCCTTCACAAGGTGCTCGCAGTGTTTACCCTGACAATCATTTGGATCCTTAATCTTAGCAACAACGACTTCTGAGCTTGAAATTCAATAAACCAGCCTGGAACTGCAGTCCTTAGGGCTGGCTAGCTAATAAAAAGCGGTTTAGCCATTCCAATGCACCTTATTGATATAAATGGGTAGTGACATGAGCTCTGGAAAATGTACCCCAGTGCTGGCATTCACTGATGCTATTTAACCCTTGAATGCTAAGGGCAGACAGCTTGGGCTTCTACTCATGCACTCTGATACTGATCTCTGAACCAATATTTCAGTTCAGTTTCATGTGAGCTTGTAGCACTCGGCTGGGCTGAAGGAACAGCTCGCTGCAGCATTGTGGGGCCACAAAACTTAGCTCACAAGTCAGCTAACGAGTCTCAGTTTTGATAAAAAATATTTGGCAATATTTATTGTGTGTACCTAACCTGATATGATTCAGCAGCTCACGTGACCAAGACTCTGATCAAACTTGCCAGCATATTAAAATCTGAATTATAGTTTCGCCTACTTCATTGCTCTGCTCCAACTCAGTATTGATTCAGAAATTGCTTTCTGCTGGCCAAGGAAGCACCTCCTGGGAGTATTGGATGTATGGGTACACTGGTCCCCAGCATAATTTTTGCAAGTTCCTTGTTGAGTCAAGTGCTGGTGCCCGAGCCTGCTGCCTGCCATGCTCCATCTGAGAGCTCAGATGTGCAGGGGAGAGCTTGGCACAGTGCATGAGAGGGACTGCAGGGGAAGGGAAGTGATTGCACACTTTCTGACACCAATGTCACCAAGGGTGACTTATTGGCATGAATAAAGCCCCTCTCCCTTCATGCCTCTCCAGAGCCTCAGTCCCAAGGGCTTTGGGACAAGCAGCTGACAGCCTGTCCCATCCCCATCTCCTGGAGAGAGAGGCAGAAGCGACTGCTTGAAGCATTCACATCTGGAGCAAATTTTGCTCCAGTTTTTTTGACAGCAGCCTTCATTTAACTTGAGACTATCAACAGGTTGCACTTTCATAGAGAGAGATTAGCAGCCTCCCTCTAAGGCAGGGCTTTGGAAAGGCACGAAGGGAGGGAGAGGGTTTAGCCATGCCAATGCTCCCAGGGCCTGCAAGGCTCCCCAAAAACCATCCCAGGACAGCCAGTCTCAGTGGCTGAGCCCCCAGTGAGGTCTGAGCAGATGGAGGTATATGACAGTGACAGGCTTGAAGCCACTTGCTCAGAAAAGGGCAAGCTTTCACCATCACTGAGCTGCTGAAAGGGGGTTGATTTTCATCACAGACAGCTTTGGATATTAAGGGGATAAACAAGTATAAAGTTCTGGGAAGGGAATTCTTATAAAGGGTAAAAGGAGAACAAACATGTTGGCAGAGAGAGTATCCCTGCATGAAGGGGGGTGCATGCTCCTAGCCTGAGGGGAAAGAAAAGCTTGGAGGCAAATACATGGCTATGGCATAACAGTGCTAAAATAAATGCAACTGTGTTGTGCAGGCTTTACTAGCCTATGTACATGGATTTTTTTTTTTTTAATAGTAAGAAAGTGGCTGAGACACAGTCCAGAGCTGCAGTTTTTGCTGCACACCACTACATCCTGAGCTCTCTTACAGTGGCCACCACAGTGACAAATCAACATAAAAAAACCTGTACTTAATCCGGCCTGTGCTCCCCTACCCCACATGAGTGTTCTGCATGGTTAATAACTGGGAAGCCTAAAAATATCCTGCTCTAGGGAAAACTGCAAACCTTGAAGTCCCTCATACTGGACTATCTCAATACCCGTTTGATTTCCTGTTGTAAAGGGCTTCCAAATGTTATAAGCTTTTGTTTTTTTCCAAATGAAAACCAGTTCAAAACCATTAAAGGGTTGAGCTGACTTGATCCAAGGTGCAGACCTTTACATCTTCCAGCAATCTTAACACTCCCTGGGTTCAGATCAGCCGTTTCCATCCAGTTCCTCCAGGAGCAGCATGAGAGTGTTTGCCTTCACCTGACAGAAAAGAACAATCACTGTGGCGCTTTTAAAACTCAGCCACAGTGTGAAAAACTACACTGAATTCTCATGCATGTTTTTATTTTATCCACAGGCTTAGGAAAGCTCTAGTCCTCCTTTGCTGCCCTCCTCTTCGAAAATGGAGGTCAAAATAGTAATACCAACACTTGGTAGCAATAGAAACAATAATGCTACAGCAACGATCTTAGCATGGTGGCTTTACTTGAGAGAAGAATTTGGCTCTGCTTTCGCAATTTTATCTTCAAAACAATGACGCCAACAACTCCTTGCACAGTGTTATAATTATGCTGCTGTTGTTGTTTTAATTTTTAGTGATTTTCTGGCACCTCCAGCACACCAGTTACGAGAGCAAACATCGTGCAGCTTGACACGCTGCCAAGCCTTCTCTGTGACGGTGAAATAAGCACATTTTATTTATATGTCTGCTTTTCCCGCCATTGTTTTCATTTAAACCGACGGTGTCACTGGCGAGGGTCTCCGCCGACATGTAGGATTTCCTCGCCGCAGCCCCGTCTCAATGCTTCCCCACACAATGCCACAGTATTGAGATGTCAGAGTCTCTGTGCCTGATAAAGGTGTCAAGACAGATCCCGGTTGCAGCGACAACAGCGCGAACTCCGAGCCCTTCGCGGCGGCCAGGAGCGATCCCCGCTGGTTGCCCTCGCTGCGAGCCAAACCTCCGCATTGCCCGGCTTTTCCCCTGACCCAAAAAACCTCCCCTCACCTCCTATGCAGGTTGTGGTTTTTGGGCCCCTTCTGCAGAGCATTTTGAGCTCTGATAATATTTGTGTCTATTTTCAGCGAATGAGCTGCTATGTCAAGTGGGATTAAAGCAGAGCTGTGACTTCTCTGTATGAGGCAGCTCAGCTCGCTGTCAGCAGTAACTGATGCATGTCACTTCAGCAATTCAGCCGTGTCGGGGGTCTCTGAGATGACCACAGTAACCCAAACCATAACTATGAGAGTGACTAGATCATTGTAATCGTTACTGTAAATGTGACTAGATCCATTTAGTCAGACTTTATTAAAACAGCTACTCCAGTTGGCAGCAGCAAACACAGTCTCGTGGAGTCTGTGATAATTCTCATCAATGTTGCACAGCGATTATGGGTGCGGGGAGTGAAGTCAGGGTGCTCGAAGCGGGTGGCTTCACTTCGAGGGACAGTGTGAAGCCATGCAGGGGGAATGGGTGCGTGGCCCATTTGCTGCTCAAGTCCCAGGCTGAGCCGAAGTGCCGCACGCACAGAGCTGTCCCCAACCCACGGATCCCCCTTCGGCCCCTTCCCGCCGCCTCTCTCCAGAAAACGCGCTGTTCCAGGGCCGGGAGAAGGGGACAGGAGGGTGAGCGCACGGTGCCACTCAGGATCCACCATGGGAGCCCCGCGCCAACTTCCATCTCACGTCTGTGGGAAGCGGGTGCCGCTCCACCCCGAGGGCTTGGCGTGCGCAGCCCCGCGGGCCCGGCCGCCCCCCCGCGCAGCCCCGG